>CM041777.1:97035959-97460421 GCA_023374045.1 Limonium bicolor | reverse complement strand
ATCTCCGCAGGCTGGTTTCCGATCCTTGGGCCATGCTCCTGGCACTTGATGCACTCTCTTACATACTTCTTACTTTGCTCTTGGATTGTTGGCCAGAAATAGCCCATTCTTAAGATTTATGAATTACCATCATTTCTCCCTGATGATTCTTGCACACCCGATCGTGCACTTCTTTAATGATTTACAAACCCCGCTCCGGTGTTATCATTTCAGCGACGCTCTTCCAATGGATCTTTTGTATAGTTGATCATTTTGAAGAAAAATGATGTTGCCCTTCTTTTAACCGTTTTAGCATCTTCCGGGTCCTCCAGAAGTATTCCTTCTTGGATATACAAGATAAAATGTTATAACATATGGTATAACATAAGGTTGTAATGTCATAAAGGAAAATGTGGCAAGAATGTAAATTATGGAAACTTTAGGGTGTTGTATGAGATTTTACGGATTGGGGAGTAAATTATAATATGATGGCAAAATGTCATTATGTGACAACACATATTAAGTTAAATGCTAGCTAAGGAAAGTTAGTGCAAAGATTAAAGAGCTTTGAAATAACCTTGAATTATAAGGAATACATGGAGTATTACAATTGCTTAATTAAGTTGTAAATTAATTTATATTGGAAAAGAAGTCTAACATATTAAGATGAGAGCTATATATGTTTAAATCATATTATAAAACATTAGACATAAAATCTAATTTAATATATGATGAGCTAGACTAAAGAAAGAATTATATAATTCAAAAGAATTAAATGGTGAATTATACAAAATGTAGACTTGCATACTTTAGTCAAGTCAACTACAATTGACCTAGTCAACTCAATCTACCAGGAGAGTCAACATTGACAAAACTCATCAGAAAGATGGGACTTATAAATGAACTAAACATTATGAGAACAAATGTATAACTAGCATATAGTAACAAAACTATATGTTCATATATATATATAAACACATATATATACACACTTGTATATATATAATTAAACCTATGATTTGATGAGTAGGTTACAAGGATTTAATCATATTGATAAACATACAACAATTTCATTATTACAAGAATTAAAACATTGACACGAATAATCCCGAACTCACTTTTAAACCCGAGTAAAGATGATTAGATAATCACGAGTAATTATCGGGGTGATTAGTGACTAGTCGGGACACCGAATTAGTTCGTATTACTGAGAGCTAATATGTAGCCTCGTATTCCAGAGTTGAATGGATTAGAGGACATGCGTTAGAGAACAAGCTTCGAGGATTAGCGAGCGACCGTGAAACTTCATGCTAGCTATATTACAGTGAAAGGTATCTTATTGTGTGATCCGATTGTTCCTGATGATTTCCTTGGGTTCGGATATCAGTGTGCTTACTTGCTAGAGGATATCTGGGATTGATAATAACTATCACATGTGGCTGGTTGAATGTTGTTGCCTTGTATTGAATTGCTATGTATGCAACTTACTTGTTCGTATATATACGTATATATAAACCGAACTAAGGCAAGACAAATGCTATCTTATATTGAGATAAGAGACATAGTAATAAAACGTCATAGCATAGGATAATAACGACTTATATTATCCGAGACTTCTAAGGACTTACTTAGATACAAAGCAACGGCCCGATTAAAGCCGCTCTTGTAATTACTACATTTGAATGGTATAAATCACCTAGAGACCTTAGGTATAAACCTTGATGGCACACATTTAAAATGTTACACTGATACCTAAGTTGAACATAGGGATATAGATTAAGTGAACTTAATCATTCAGTGACTAGTATATGGAGGTACATAAGTAGATATCCAATGGGATGTGGCTCTTGGTGCACACTGTGATCATAAACATGATGCAAGGATGTCCACGTATGGGTCCTCTACTCAAATAAATTCCAACGAACTAAGATGGTTCATCGGCCGGATACTCTGCCGTTGGAGTGGCTACATGCCGTTGGTGACCCACCGAATATAGGGGTATGATGTAGAGACACGTCAGTTTAACGAGACGTTGTCATTAGGCATAAGATATTCTAACCTAAACAATATACGAATAGCTAGATAGCTCGTATATTGGCAAACATTATTTAGTGGCTTAAAATCCAAGAACAAGAATAAATCGTATACGTATTTACAACTCTCGTATTGTTTGCCTTGAATGTTTATTGATTAGAGTGCATCGTGATATGATTTGTGGTGAAATATATGGTATATGTGTGGATTGAATGAGATGATTTATACTCCTAAATACATTGAAATGTATTTGATTATTGTATTGTTGGTGCGATAAGTGAAGTCGGGGGCTATGAATGTTTGTGTGAGTAATCGCAATACGTACTGAAATATCCCGTAATTAAAAACAGTGATTAATTAGGCTAATTATAATTTTAAAGGCTTGATTATATCTAAATAAACACGAGGGAACAAATCCCGAAGAAAATGGACCTTTAAAATGGGTTAAAAGCATAAACGAACCTTAAACCGCGTTTTTCGAGGAAACCGGGAAAACATGACTTTAAGCGGGTCAAATAGACTCGTAATGATTTTGGTCAACCAAATAGTCATTAATAAACATTAATGAAGGTTTATAACCAATAAAATCAATAAAACGAGAGAATAGTAAAAACTGTCAAAAACGGGAAGTTGTGGGGTGAGAGTGCAAATAAACAAAATTAGTGTGTCCACTTTGAAAATAAAATCAAAAGCTGGTAGTGTGTGTGAGTACTGGCCGGCTCACTCACCCCCCTCTCTTAATTGCCCTTCTTTATTTGTCTTTAGTAACAAAAGGACAGGAAGTAAGTAAAAAAAGCAAAATAAACACTCTCTCCTCTACCCCCAACTCATCTCTCATCATAGCACCCCCTCTCTCTTTGTGACCTTCTCTCCCTCCAGCACACCTCCATGGCGATTTGAAGAGGTTGGGAGGTAAGTGCAGCCCCATCCTTCTCTTCCATTTTTGAGTGACCAAACCACCTCCAAATGCAATAAAAATCATACCATTAGAATCCTCTTGGCAAGGAGAGCACTCTCATCTTTCCAAAAACCGAAAACGACCACTTTCATTTCCATGGGTATTCTCCATTTGAAGGTTTGAACCCACCATTGGAAGCTCCTCCTCCACCTTGATGTTATGAGGTAAAAAGAAATTCGAAAATCCACCATTTCTAGCCCTTGTTTGCATTATAAGAATTTTCAGTTTTTGAATGCCTTGTTCCTTGTATTCCAACCGGTTTAGCTTCTTCTTTGGGCTAGGAATCTCACTCTCTTGCTAGTCAAGAACCTCATTCATTGGTTGGAAGGTAATGCTCTTTTCTAAACCCTAAAAACATCTAAATCCTAGGGTTAGTTAAAATGGATGCTAAGTAGTTGTGTGTATTGGTATGGTGGCTGTAGCCTTGCCCATTTCTTGAACAAAAACCGAGAACAAGAGGATAAGGAAAGAGGAAAAGAAGAGAAGGAAAGGAAAGAAAGAAAAACTAGCAAGACAAGGTAAATACTCTTACCTTGGGCTAGTTTTGTATGCCTTTATGTAACAGTTTTTGAGCATTAAAAATAAGTAATGTATATGATAATGAGTAATGAGTATGTTGTAGTATAATGAGGAATGATAATGTAACAGTTTTGAAGTTTTTAAATGATGTTTAAAAGCCTTGGGAAACCATGGGTAGTATATGTATATGTGCAGGAAAATTGGTGTGTTGTAGTATGCATATGATGTGTGGATTGGTATGGGAATTGTGAGCTGAGATGATGTGTGGGCAAAGTTAAAATTATAGGGGAGACTATGTCAAATTTTGCCTAGAAATGAGAGGACTTTAAGTGTTTAAGAAGAAGGAATAACCTAGGTAGTAACTAGGTGTATTTGGAGAGTGTAAAGGGAGTAGCTTAGTGTCTTGAAACAGATTTGAAAAGGGTTTAAATAATGAGAAGAACTAGAGTGTAAAGTAATGTATTTTGAATGCCAGGAGTGACATTAGTTGAGGAAGTATTGGAGGATAGAAGTTAAGGTGAAAAATCTGTAGCATAATAGAGGAAACAAAATCTGTAGCATTAGTGTAAGGAAAACTAGTATAAGTGTTGGAAAGAAGTGAGGAAAATTGTGTAAGTGGATGTAGGAATTGAGTAGTAAGTTTGGTGGATGAACTAAGGTGATTTAGAGGGTTTAGTGAGTGTTAAACATGTGGGGAAGGTATTGGTAAAGGTTAGGGAAGCAATGGGAAAGTAAAACACCAAAAACAGATTTTAAAACTGAAGTACTGGGCCGGACCGACCTAGGGACCGAACTTGCAAGGTCGGTCGAGCCCTGAATTACAAAGACGGGAACCTACTGGAATGGACTGACCTTGGGACCGGACTTGCAAGGTCGGCCGGACCAGGAATTTTCCCGTCTGAAACCTACTGGAATGGACCGACCTTGGGACCGGACTTGCAAGGTCAGTCGGACTAGAAATTTTCCCGTATGGAACCTACTGGAATGGACTGGCCTTGGGACCGGACTTACAAGGTCGGTCGGGTCTTAAATTTTCAAAACCAGAACTTTCTGACTTGGACCGACCTTGGGGACCGGACTTGCAAGGTCGGTCAGGTCTGAAATTTTCAGCGATGAAACTTACTGACTTCGACCGACCTTGGGTCCGACCCTGTAAGGTCGGTCGAGTAAAAAAAAAAATACTTTTATTATATGATTATAGTAATCATGTGTGTATATATATATATATATATTTGTGCCTATACACATATATGCATATGTATATATATATATATTCCTATACACATATATGCATATGTATGTAGTAGTACACCATTAATGAAGTAGTAAAGGTAAGAAAGTATACACATGAGTAAGAAAACAAGTTTGATAAGTAATAAGAAAAGAAAGTGGTTCATAATCAAGTATGAATGTAAAGAAGTAGCAAGTATACATTAGGAGTATTAATGAAGGGATAAGTTGGATCAATAATAGATCATTGATCATACAACTTCATGTATGTATAGGAATCAAATAGTTGAACCTCGAAGGAACGCGGTAGTACGAATACGACGGTGAACGGTACGATTTCTTCATGCCCTGTATCCTAACTTGGTTACCCCAATTTGTGTGCTTATGTGATCACCAATAAGATAAATGCACGAATCGGACCTTTATTGCACTTAATTGTGTTTGAACTATATTGTTCTTGTTGTATTCTCTTGAACATTTAGTTTGTATAATTCATGAAAATATGAATGAGAATGGAGAGTATGTGTAAATGTTATGTACTTGAGTAGTGTATTGACGTATGGTATGGAAATAATGACTTCTACTAATTCCTAACCATCTAACTCCTAACTTGAGTAATGAGTAAAATGGAATGAGTAGAAGTCCGATATAGTTTCGGCCACGCGTGAGGATAAGGAAACACAAGAGGTTGGATCCGAATCCTGGCTGTAATCTTTTCCATGGACCAATCCCCTTCAATGGGTAGCATCCTGGATTAGTGGGCCACCCTAAAGCCCGGTGGTGGGATGTAGTAATCCCTGCCCGGAGGTCATACCGACTTGACTTGAGTAAAGTAAGTAAGAAGTAAAGTATTGTATGTGTATTGGTCTTGACTATTGTAAGTCATTGACCTTGAGTAAAAGAGTATTGAACACACGATTAACTCGGGTGTGTAAAAAACTAACAAGACTCATGTATGAATTGGAGAAGTGTACCTCCGTATCGCGGTGAGTATTCGGTAAGTATGAATGGTTGACTCGTAATGTCTTCCTTGCATGTATTGAATGTATGTATGCCTTGTGGAATGAATGTATCGAATTGTATTGTACAAAGCATGTATGCATGTATGAATGAAACAAACCGCATGTATTCGACCAAATAGTTGGCGTACCCTCGCTAGTACGTGGGGTATGCGGTTATCATATGCAGCGTAAGCTGAGCTTGGGGTGTTTTTATTCTACAGGTACCCGCGAGGCGTGATGGTCGAGTAAGGACCAAATGGATTCTTTTTGGGGTAGTTAGTAGATTGGAACGGGTGTACCGAGTTATACACGCTAAGGCCTTTTGAGTAGCCGGTGTACCATGTGGTACACCTTTTTGGATAATGAATCATGATTGAATAGAAAGGAGTAGATGGTTAAACTCTTAATTTTTGGAATAGACTTGGAATGTAATTTATATATTTTGGATACTCGGTAATCAAAGTGTAAGTAAGTATCTGGTATTGCAAGGTAAGTAGTACGTATGCGGTATATTCTAATCGTCAGACCGTTACTGTAAGTAATAGTAGCCTTGTTAGTCTTGGATGGCTAACGGCGTTGTATCACCCGCCGGGAGGAGTAAGTAAGTATTCTGCTGCGAGTAAGGTAATTATGGGAATGATTAGAGGATAATGGAAGGATTAGCGGTTGGGGTGTTACAAAAGTGGTATCAGAGCGAAGTCTCGCTCTGATGATTAGAATACCGAGTGTAGTGATTACCGAGTTAGGTTATAAACCGTTTTACAACGGAGAACTGGAAACCTAACTAGGAATAACCGTTAATGTTAACGGATACCCTAGACGTCTGCAAAGGCGATACCATTGTTTGAATCAAGACCATGTGGTCATAGTGTCACAGTACCTAATGTAATTCACACTTGTTCAGATGTCAGGACGAGGTCGAGGCCGACCTAGAGGAGAGACATCTGATGCACCGGGCACGCAAACGATAGCTGAAATCGTCGCCGCCACACTAGCACAGATGCTACTGCAAGTAATTACCGCTGTACAACAAACACAGCAAAATCAGCAGCAGCAACAACAGCAGCAGCCCGACCCGCCTCAACCCCGTGAAACAAATTGGGTAAAGGCAGTCGCCGACCTTCGACCTCCATGCTTTAGAGGCGAGAGCGACCCCGCCAAGCTTGAGGCCTAGCTCTCCGAGATGGAGACGGCATTCGAGACACTTGAGACTCCCGCTGGAGTTCGGGTGAGAATAGCTGCATATTACCTCAAGGACGCGGCTATGGACTGGTGGAAGCTCGTCAAGGCCGAGCACGTAGCTGACCCCGCATTCGGTTGGGAAGCATTCACCTCTCTCCTCCGATCAAAGTACTATCCCGAGCATGTCAAGACCAAGAAACGGCTTGAGCTCGATGCCCTAAAGATGACGGAGAAGATGACAGTTGATGAATATTACTGCACCTTTCTTCTCAGACTTCTACCCGACCTTGGGTATACCGGCCAGGTCTTGGTCGACCGCTTCTACGACGGATTGAGCCATCGACTCCGGTATGGCATGTGATTTGCACAGTTTACCTCCCTTCAGGTAAACAATGTTGAACCCTTAAAAGCCATGAACAATACGAATTAGTATTCCCGTATGTAAATGTGTAACCTAATACCAAGTAAATCAGGAGTGTTACCACGCTGCATCTCGAGTTGAGATCACCTGCCAGCTAAGAGATGAGGAGCAAGCGCTGAAGCGCAAGGTGAGCAGCAAGGGTAACACCTCCCATGACCAAAACCAAACCAAACCATGGAAGAAGAAGAAAGGGAAGTACTCCCACCAGAAGAACACCTCTGGAGACGGCAGTGCCCATGCTGAGAAGGGCAAGGCAGCTGATCCGTTACAGCTTGCCTACACTGCACCAGTGGCAGCGAAGCCACTGAGGTCTCAGCCCTACAAGGGTAAGAACCCAAAATCGAATTAGTACACTTGTGAATTAGTATGTATATGGAGTATTGTAAGTATACCGGACCTTGCTAACTTGGAGGCTATAGGTTCTGGATTTGGCCATGGCAAGGGCCAAAATGATGGCCGCAGCTATGTGTGCCGCAACTGCAACAAGGATCATCCCGACACCGATTGCCAAGGAAGGGAGATCCGCTGCTACAATTGCCAGAAGCCGGGGCACCGTGCTAATGCATGCCCAGAGAACTCTAAGCCCAAGGGCAACTATCAGGGCTACAAGCAGCGTGAAGGCAAGGAGGTTGCATCTGGCGATGCTCATGCCCAGCACACCTCACAGGGACAGGGGTCCCGGGGTCCACAGAAGGGCGCACCGCAGAGGCAGCCGGCCTTGCACATCATAGACCGTGACGGGACCGGTACTAAATCCGGCCTAGGTATCCACCGTAACATTTAATCCTTGAAGATCATGTCTAAGTATTGAAATATCTGTATGAGTGGATGCATGAATGCGTAAGTACTTGAAGTATGAAATTGAGCATGAGTAAGTAAAATGGAAGTATGTATTGAGCATGAAATGAATTAGTGAGCCTAGAACTCACACTAGATGAAATTTACCACCTTAGGGAAATTCCTTATCTGTTACCCAATACCTTCAAACCCACCTCATGTAGAGACCGACATCGCCACTCACCACTTCAACAATGAGCAGTGTCAGGTTATCCGCCCAGGTATGATCTTATTAAAAGGATACCTGACACCCGAAGCACAAGTTTCAATCATCCGACGATGCAGCGAACTAGTAATGGGTCCAGGAGGATTTTATACACCCGAATTCCCCAGTGGAGCAATAATGAAGCTGAAAATGATGTGCTTGGAAAAGGATTGGAACCCTTATACCAAGACATACCAAACGACGCGAGCAGAAGACGGAGCCACACCTCCATCAAAACCCACTAAATACCAAACACTTGTTACACAAGCTGTAGAAGTCGCACAGCAGTACGAAGATGAACCGGTCCCTGCACTTGAAGCAGACCTCTGTATTGTCAACTTCTATGAGAAAGAAGGACGACTTGGCTTACACCAAGATAAGGACGAGACGACGGAATCTCTTGAACAAGGAGTGCCCGTAGTGTCTTGGTCCATTGGTGATGATGCCGTATTCTTGTATAGCGAGTAGAAGCGTGTGGACCTCGCAGAGAAATTGGTATTGAGATCAGGAGATGTTCTAATCATGGGTAGAAAATCAAGGTTGCTGTATCACGGGATCAAGAAGATCAAGTTGAATACGGCACCACCGGCAATAATCAACGCTACACACATGAAACCAGGACGCCTGAACCTTACCTTTAGGAAGTATTGATCTTGTAGTAGCATGTAATCCAGTAGTAACGTGTATTAGAGACACAGTATGTATGATGGTTGGTTTATTCAATAAAAGCAGTGCTGGTTATTAAATTCCACTTGCGTTCCACCATCGTTACTTATAATCTTATGAACAATAGGTTATGGACTCGGTACCGAAGGTAACCTGAGTATCCTCACCGAAGCACAAGCCGACAAAAGCGGCACCATTCTAACGGGAACATTCCCAGTAAACGGCATCGAAGCCTCAGTACTATTCGACTCCGGCACCTCTCACACCTTTGTATCGCCATCATTTGCGAAGAAGTTGGGGCTAGACGCCGATGAGCTACCAAATTTCTTGGTTACTCTCCCGTCGAAGGAGCGAGTAAAGTGTACTAAGTACTACCACACCCCCACCATTTGAATCAAAGGCGAAGAGTTTCCCATCTCCTTCATTGAATTCAACGGGTTGGGATTCGACTTAATAATCGGAATGAACTGGTTGGAGCAGCACAAGGGGAGAATCCTATGCGCCGAGCACCTATTGCTGCTCAAGAGTCCATCTGGGGTCACTTTTTCATACCGCCAGAGACCGAGGGAGCCTTCGACCACAGTCATTTCCGCTATGGCAATGTACCGGGAACTTAGAAAAGGACATGATGTGTATTTATGCCATGTGCAAGATCTGGAGAGAGATCTAGAATTCAGTGATGATGTATCAGTTGTATCAGAATTCCCCGACGTATTCCCGAAGGAAGCTACCGTATGCCACCACAGAGAGTAGTAGAGTTCAAAATCGACCTTGTACCTGGTACTGGTCCCATCTCTAGGGCACCATACCATATGGCACCTGCAGAAATGACAGAGCTTAGAGAGCAACTACGTGATATACTCGACAAAGGGTTTATACGCCCGAGCGTATCGCCCTGGGGAGCACCGGTCCTCTTTGTTAAGAAGAAGGACGGTAGTCTCCGCCTCTACATCGATTACCGCGAATTGAATGCGGTCACTGTAAAGAACAAGTATCCATTGCCACATTGACGACCTGTTCGATCAGTTGAAGGGAGCTTCGGTCTTTTCTAAGATTGATCTCCGATCCGGATATCACCAAATTGCTATCAAAGAGAAAGACATTGAGAAAACAGCATTCCGAACAAGATATGGCCACTGCAAATTCACGGTGATGCCATTCGGTTTGTCTAACGCACCAGCCAAATTCATGGACTTAATGAATCGATTATTCAGTGATCAGCTGGACACTTCAGTAGTGGTATTCATCGACGACATCCTTGTGTATTCGAAGTCACCCGAAGAGCATGAAAATCATTTGAGAAGAGTACTTGAGACACTGCCCGAGAACCAGCTGTATGTGAAGTTCTCTAAATGCGAGTTTTGGCTAGATCAGGTATTATTCCTCGGTCATGTCATCTCGAGCGCGGGCATTTCAGTAGATCCATCCAAAATGAAGCAGTACGATCATGGCCTAGACCTAAGACGGTTACCGACATCCGGAGCTTTCTTGGTTTAGCCGGTTATTACCGGAGGTTTGTAAAGGACTTCTCAAAAGTCACTAAGCCCATGATGTCATTGATGAAGAAAGATGCACCGTTTGTATGGATAGACGAGTGCGAGGTATCCTTCCAGAGCCTAAAAGACTCATTGACCTCAGCGCCAATTCTCACTCTTCCAGAGGGCACAGAGGGATTTGAGGTTATTGTGATGCATCGGGCAAGGGCATGGGATGCGTACTCATGCAGCATGGCAAGGTGGTAGCTTACGCCTCCCGCCAGCTGAAAAAGCATGAGGAGAATTACCCGACACACGATCTAGAGTTAGGAGCCATTGTCTTCGCCTTGAAGATATGGCGACACCATCTCTATGGGGTAAGCATCACCATCTACTCCGACCATAAAAGTTTGCAGTATGTATTCACCCAGAAAGAATTGAATCTAAGACAGAGGAGGTGGATGGAGTTCCTCTCAGATTACGACATCAACCTCCAGTATAAAGAAGGGAAGGCAAACGTTGTAGCCGACGCCCTGAGTCGTCGAGCACACTCGCTCCATTCGCTACTCGCTTCTTCTAGCTTGGTTGACGAGGTGCGAGACGCTCAGTTGAGCGACCTTTACTTCACGGAAATCAGATAGAAAATCACAGATGGTACCTTCGAGAGCTGAAAGTACGACTTCAAATTGCATGAAGATGGTCTGATCCGATTGAATGGCAGATTATGCGTCCCCCGAAGCAATGCTGAGCTAAGGGATCACATTCTGTGAGAGTCACATTGTTCGACATTGCATGTCCATCCGGGAGCCTCTAAAATGTACAAAGACATGAAGAGGTACTTCTGGTGGTCAGGAATGAAATCAGACATGACCGAGTATGTTCTGAGGTGTCTCACATGCCAGAAGGTGAAGTTCGAGCACCGAAGACCGGGAGGGATGGTGCAATCTATGCCCATTCCGGAGTGGAAATTCCACGATATCTCTATGGACTTTGTTGTTGGACTCCCACCTGTAGGGGAGGACTCAACATGATCTGGGTAGTAGTCAATCGTCTCACCAAGGTTGCCCGATTCATACCGATGAAGGACACCTGGAAGGTGGCGAAGCTCGCGGAGCTTTTAGACAAGGAGATCATCCGACACCACGGAGTCCCAAAAACTATAGTATCTGACCGCGACACCAGATTTCTTTCGAGATACTGGAGAGCAACACGGGAAGCGCTGGGTACTGAGTTGAAGCTTAGCACCGCCTTCCATCCATAGACCGACGGTCAGACAGAAAGGACCATCCAGACACTAGAGGATATGCTTAGGGCATGTGCCTTAGACTTCCAGGGGAGCTGGATTGATAAGCTTCATCTTATCGAGTTTTTGTATAACAATAGCTATCATGCTTCGATTAAGATGTCGCCGTTCCAAGCTTGTATGGTAGACCTTGCCGTACCCCGTTGTGTTGGGATGAGTCAAGTGAAGCGGTCATCATAGGACCGGAGTACCTAGAACAAGTACAAGCTAAAGTTCAGCAAATCCGAGCAAATATGAAAGCAGCCCAAGATAGACTGAAATCCTATGCGGATGTGCGACGACGTGACCTTGAGTTTGCCGTGGGCGACCAAGTGTTCTTGCGTGTCTCACCTATGAAGGGCGTCTTTGATTTGGCCAAATGGGCAAGCTAAGCCCGAAATTTGTAGGCCGTACACGATTACCGAGAGGATGGAGCCGTAGCTTATGGGCTAGCATTGCCTGAAGAATTGGGGCATGTTCATGATGTCTTTATATATCACAACTCAAGAAATACATAGCCGATCCCTCTCATGTATTAGAACCCGAGCAACTATCCCTAGAGCCGACGATGAGATATGTCGAGACTCCACTGCGAATCCTTGATACGAAGACAAGAGACACTCGCCATAAATCTGTACGAATGGTGAAGGTCTTGTGGTCTAACCACGATGTCGAGGAAGCGACTTGGGAATTAGAGGACGCCATGAAGGAGAAGTACCCAAATCTATTTGTAGACTAGATGTCTAATATCCGTATAGTACGGAGGGTATGGGGCGTACCCCTTTTAAGGGGGGTAGAGCCTTTTTGCTTTTGCATTGCTTCGGGTTAGCATTGCATAGTATGTATGTATTGTAATTGTATTTTATTGGCACAAGGTAGTGCTAGTAGTATCCAGTATGTAGTACAATGAGTATGGTATGTGTGTAATGAGTAATGCATTTGTGTTGTACGATATATGACACGAATGACAATGTGAAGAATATGGTGAATGGTATTGTGAAATGTATTGTGGAATGTGTGAATTGGATTGTGCATTGTGTATGGCATTTGAATTGGTGTATACTTGTAGTGTAAGAATTGCGAACACCTTGTAAGGTGGTAGTAGAGTGCATTGGGCAATTGGCTTGCCAAATGAGTAGAATAGTAAACCGTAAACCTTGAGCAACTTTGAGGGCAAAGTTCCTTAAGGGGGTAGATTGAAATACCCCGTAATTAAAAACAGTGATTAATTAGGCTAATTATAATTTTAAAGGCTTGATTATATCTAAATAAACATGAGGGATCAAATCCCGAAGATAACGAACCTTTAAAATGGGTTAAAAGCATAAACGAACCTTAAAGCGCGTTTTTTGAGGAAACCAGGAAAACACGCCTTTAAGCGGGTCAAATAGACTCGTAATGATTTTGGTCAACCAAATAGTCATTAATAAACATTAATGAAGGTTTATAACCAATAAAATCAATAAAACGAGAGAATAGTAAAAACTGTCAAAAATGGGAAGTTGTGGGTGAGAGTGCAAATAAACAAAATTAGTGTGTCCACTTTGAAAATAAAAATCAAAAGCTGGTAGTGTGTTAGTACTGGCCGGCTCACTCACCCCCTCCTCTCTTAATTCCCCTTCTTTATTTGTCTTTAGTAACAAAAGGACAAGGGAGTAAGTAAAAAGCAAAATAAAACTCTCTCTCCTCTACCCCCTCACTCTCTCACCGTAGCACCCCCTCCTTTCTAACCTTCTTCCTCCCCCAGCACACCTCCATGGCAATTTGAAGAGGTAAGTGCACCCCCTCCTTCTGAAATACCCCAAACCTTAATATGTTAATTAATTATGTAATTATGATATTCTAAGGCTAATTAAGTCCTTAAGATCATTGGTGAAGAAATAAAAGCCAAAACGAAAAAGAAAATGCGAAAAAGCCACAAAACGCAAAAACGTGTGTTAACCGATTATAGTAAGTGTGTAACCTTAACTAGGGTCTAAAAAGGATTCCTAGGATTTATTTAGTCATTAGGAACATGTGGGAAAAATTCCCGAAGGAAACGGACCCAAATAGTGGGGTAAAAGCACAAACGAGGCTTTAAAGCACATTTTTCGAGAAAACTGAAAAATGTGACTTTAAACAGTTAAATCGGACTTGTACAAATTATAGTTGATTTTATAACTATAATTATATACTAATTAAATTCTAAGAATTTTTAGAATAAAAAAAAAATATTCCGGAAACCGGACCCGGACTGTTAAAACTGACAGTTCGGAAATTAACGGGTGTTATCTGCTAATGACCAAGTGCCACTCTCTCACATTGTAAAGTAAAATCAGATTTTTGCCCCCCTCTTGTGTCTCACATGGAATCCCCCTCTCTATTCTATTTCTATTTACTCACTAAAAAAAAAAAAACAAAAGCAAAAAGGTACTACTTACTTTATTCCCTCTCTCACACACCACACTCTCTTCCCTCATTTCTCTGCACTCAACGAGCCCATCCCCCTCTCTCAGCTCTTCTTCTTCATTTTGCTCCCAGCCATGGCGATTTGCAAGAGCTCCACATAGCTCACCTTGCTCTTTCTTATTCTACCCTTAAATCAACTCCAAATCAAGAAATTTTTACACCAAAATACTCACCTTGCCTTGGAGATCATTTTCCACCTTTTAAAATCTCAAAACTCCATACTTCATTTCCATGGGTATACCACCTTTTGAAGAGAAAACTTCATATTCTTGAAGCCAATCAACTCCTTGATGGTCTAAGGTAAGAAAGAACTTAAAAAATCCATTCATTTCCCCATTTTCTATGGTGGCCGATTTTGGTGTATGCTAAACACCATTGTTTCTCTTCATTCAAGCTTGTTAAATCTTCAAGAGGTGTTGGAGCTAGCACAAATTCATTGCCAAACACTTCACTTTGAAGTAGAAGGTAATTCCCTCATATGGTGTTTCAAATAATTACTAAGTTCTAGGGTTAATGGAATAGTGTTCATGAACCCTCCATACTCATTGTGATTATCTTGGCATGGTCATTAGTGTAGCAATTAATCCCGTTGAATACCGATTGAGGAACAAGAAGGTTAGAGAAAGAGTTTTTGAAAAGAAAACCCAAGGTAATTAACTTACCTTAAACTAAGGTGTGATCTATGAATGTGTTTATGTTTGAGCAAATATAAATGTTGAGTGTAATGCAGGTGTTGCTAATAATATGAGGAAATTTAGTGTTTAATTTAATGTTGTTTAAGGGCCTAAGAGCCAAGCTTTTAAGGTTTATGTATATTGGGTGCTATTGTTGTGGAAATGATGAAATTTAAGTGTGGATGAGTGCCTTGAATGAGCTTGTTAGGTTGTGTGTTTTGGTGGGCTAAATAAGGTGTGGGAACATGTTAAATTTATGGGGAGATCATGTCAAAATTTGTGTAGGAATTTGATGGTTTGAGTGCCTATCTAGGTGGGAACAAACTAGAGAACTACAAGGTATTATGAGAGGAAAATTTAGTATAAAAATCGGTTGGAAACTAGGTAGATGGAGATGGATAGATGAGGGGACTTTAAGGTGGGAATGTGACATTATTTGTGGACTAGTAAGTGGGTGAGAGTGGTGAGAAAAATCTGTAGCATAACACTTAATAGAACTAAGCTTTAGTTCTTATAAGAGGAGAGTGGGAAATTTGGGTGAATTTAATCAAGAATTGGGTAACAAGTCTAGATGATGATTTAGGCATGTTTAAGATGTTATATTAGTGTTAGAATATATCTAATTACATGTAGGAAGCTTGGGATATCAATGGGTGAAGAGAACAAGTGAAACAAGATTTGAAAATGTCATTTTTGGAGATCTGTAGCAGTGGTTCGGGACCTAGGTTCCATGTCAAGTCCCGGACCATATAGTAAAAACCGTTCGAGAGTTGCTAGACACACTGGTCCGGGAATTAGGTCTAGTGTGAAGTCCCGGACCACCCCTGTTTTTCATGCCGAGAGTTGCCCATAGTGCTGGTCCGGGAGTTAGGACCAGGACAAGGTCCCGGACCAGCACCAGAATTGAAAATCTTGATTGTTTTTGAGTCTAAACAAAAGGGAATGAATGGGGGTGAGGTTATATGATTAATTAGGACTTGTTAAGACCTTATAATGACCATTAAGAGGTTAATTAAAAGGTAAGTTTAAGTGTGAAATGATACAACATAATTATGTGAAGTGATTAGTTAATCGGGAGTTAAGTAAGATAATTAACCGCCATTATCAACCATGTATAGGAACTACGTTGGGTGGAACTCATACGCAACAAGGACCAAGGTATGATTTTCTTGCAGTCTGTTGCCTACCGGTTTACACCGGCTTGTGTGTTGTTTGTTTTTCTGTGTGTTTGTGACCTTGTAAGATTAAATCATGAAACAAGTTTATAGTCATTATTATTAATGTGACGTGTGCGTACCGATACCGGTAACCTCGAATGCATGCTAACTGTTAATTAACCAAGGCTAGGAAACGTAAGAGAACGGTATCCGGTAGTAACGTTTCCAACCTAAGGAACGTTCTAACCACGGCTATGTGTGTTTAGTTGTGGTATGTGTTGCTGAATTATGTCTCGCTTCCCTTGTATGTCTAACTGGACTTAAACATTTACTTGTGAGAGATTGTGTTAAGTTCCCACTGTGGGACTTCTAACAAGTGCTAACCGGGGAGTGAGGAATCCGGTCGTTCCGGTCACGCGTGTATGTACGGGGGTCGATATCTGAATCAGATTCGGCTCTCTCCTTATGTTAGGGTTGTTTTCCTTTTTGGATTTCAACCTCCCACTAGCTTAGCCAAAGCTACCTACCTGACTTCCACTCGGGCTAGGGGAAATTATGTGTTTGGTGTGCTCGGGTCACTATACCCGTCTCATCTTTTAAGTTAAGTTATTCATTCGACTAACAGAACAGTAATATGTTATGTGATAAGCTTAACATGAGGATGAAGTCATTCTCTAGGCTTACTAAGTTGACTAACTATGTTGGCTGTTTCCTAAAGTGAACTGTTCTCACTATGTATGGGTTGTTATTGTTTTGCAATAATTCTTGCTAAGTATATGTATGTTGTCTGTTAAAATCAATGCCATGTTATCATGACAAATAGTTGCGTGTATCCCGGTAGTCAGCGGGCTGCACGTTAACCATGCCAGCCAAGGGTTGCTGACCCCCTTTGGGGGTACATATTATTTTTCAGGAGAGTGATCGATGAAGCGGAATGGCTATAGCATGGCACGAGAAGGAATACTTTTGTTATTTTGGATAGTGGGCCCGAGTAGTATTTGTATACTCGAGGCTATTTGTTTTGGTGGATGTAAAGTTTGTTGAGTGATTTTTGTACATTAACACTCGGTATATTGTGATTCTTTTTGGATAGTAAATTTTGAAGGTTGTAATTATGCTCGGGATTCTAGTAATCAGACCGATACGTTGTACATAACAGCCTTGTTAGCCACGTGGGTGGCTAATGGCGTGTAACACCGCCTCTTTTGGTTAATGTTTAAGTTGTGTTTTTCCGCTGCGATTATTGGTTAAGTGGTATCAGAGCGAAGTATCGCTTTGATTGCCTGGTTACTGAGCTTAGGAATATACCGAGTTAGGGAATTTAAACCTTGCTGTCCAACGGACGTTATAAACAATTGACCCGATAAGTTTGTAAACACAATACTAATGAGCGCTCATGTATGTTAAGATGGCAGGGCGACCACGTGGACGAGGCCGCGGAGGGCCCGGTCCAGGAGACGTGGGGGATAACCCTACTGCTCAGATGATGGCCAAAGCAGTGGCGGCCACCCTAGCTCAAGTGGTACCACAGATTGTAGCTGCAGTACAGCAAGGGGAGCAACTGCCCGGTGGTCAGGATCATCCGGAACCACCACCACCGCAGCCACGCGAAACTAATTGGGTGAAAGCGTTAGCCGATCTACGACCCCCGTCCTTCAAAGGGGAGACCGACCCTTCCAAACTAGAGGCGTATATCTCGGAGATAGAGACTGCCTACGAGACCTTGGCTGTTCCTGCTGATGCCAAGGTCTGTCTTGCTGCGTTTTACTTGAATGGTTCGGCTAGAAACTGGTGGAAACTTGTACGGGCCGAGAAAGTGGCCGACCCGAATTTTGGATGGGAGCAGTACACGACATTGCTACGAGCCAAGTACTACCCCGTACATGTGCAAGAGGCAAAGCGCCTGGAGCTTGACAGTTTAAGGCAAGGAGACAAAATGTCGGTGGACGACTACTACACCGCCTTCACCGACCTTGTTCATCTTCTACCCGACCTAGGTTACTCGGACCGGGTCTTAGTGAATCGTTTCTATAGTGGGTTGAGCCACCGCCTACGCTATGACATGGGGCCAACCGAGTACAATACCTTGCATGTATCTTAAAATAATGTCTAAGTGTGAATGAGTTATGTTATATGTGAGTGTGTAAATGTGTAGCGGGGCATGACTAACACCTTGAACCTTAGGAGTGCTATCATGCCGCTGCTAAGGTAGAGATCACCGTCCGTCTGAGGGACGAGGAGAATGCGCACAAGCGCAAGGCCACGAGCGAGGGCCAAAGCACGCAAGGGTACCAGGGAGGGAAGAAGAAGAAACCTTACCCCCAGACCCAGAAAGGCCAGCAACAGGGTGGCAAGGGCCAAGCCCAGCCCACTACCGCTGAGGAGCCGCTGAAGCTCACCTATGCCTATGCGGCTAAGCCCCTACGCTCTCAGCCGCTCAAGGGTAACCACCTGACCCTGAAATTGAATTTAAATGTGTGTTGTTAAGTTGTGAAGTGTATACTGATTGTGTAATGTGATAGCAGCCAGTACGGGCTCTGGACCGGAGCGCCACTACTTCTGTAAGTGGTGCAACGGTGACCATCCCGACAAAGACTGCAAGGGAAATGATGTGCAGTGTCGCTACTGCAAGAAGATAGGGCACCGTGACTTCGAGTGCTACCAGAACCCCGATGACAGAAACTATAGGCCTAAGGGGCAGTGGAACGGTAAGGCTGCCGCGACCACTGATGGCCCGAAAGTGACTCACCAGCCATCCTCAGGTCAGGGGAACACTGACTTCCAGAAGGGGAAAGGGCCGGGAGCAGGCAAGGCTGCCCTGAATGTGGTGGACCGGTCAGAGGCACCAGGATCCTATTCTAGGCCAGGTACCACCTAAACCGTTAAGTGAAATATGTGATTGCATACCGCATTTCATGCATGTGTGTTAGTGAGTCTAAATGTGTAACCACATAAGTGATGAGTTAAAGTATAATGTGAAAGTCACCTAAATTAGGTAATTCTAAACCTTAGGAACCTTCAATATTTGTTATCCAATCCCACCCACACCAACCCCTGAAGAGACCACCATTGACATCACCGACTATCCGACGGAATAGTGTCAGGTCATCCGGCCAGGTATGATATTATTAAGAGGATACCTGACACCCGAAGCACAAATCCATATCATTCGACGATGCAACGAGCTTGGAGCAGCACCTGGAGGTTTCTACACACCTGAATACCCAAGTGGAGTGAAAATGAATTTAAAGATGATGTGCATGGGTAAGGATTGGAACCCTTATACCAAGTCATATCAGGACACAAGAGCTGAAGATGGAGCGACCATACCGAGTGTACTTGAGGAGTTCCTTGCGGTTGTTAACCACACCGTGGGAATTGCTTAGCAACTTGAATCGGAACCACTTCCGAGTATCAAGGCAGATTTGTGTATTGTCGATTTCTACCAAAAGGGTGGAAGATTGGGCCTACACCAAGATAAGGACGAGACACCCGAGTCTCTAAGTAAGGGAGTACCTGTGGTGTCTTGGTCCCTTGGTGATACGGCAGTGTTTATGTATGGCGAGCAGAAGCGTGCGGACCTCGCAAAGAAGTTGGTGTTGAAGTCAGGAGATGTGTTAATCATGGGTGGGCAGTCAAGGATGCTGTATCATGGTATCAAGAAGATCAAACTGAATACGGCTCCCCCGACAATAATCAATGCCACACACATGAAACTTGGACGTTTGAATTTAACCTTTAGGCAATTCTGAAGTTATATGTAATCATGTAAAGCGGGAAGTCAGTTGTATGTTAAGTATGTGATGCATTAAGTATGCTAAGTAGTAAGCCATGTAGTCAAATGTAATACCATCATGGTGTAAGAATGAGTTTTATGAATAAAGCAGTGTTGATTCCTTAAGTATTCCACCCGTGTTGTTACCAATATACTTATCAAGTTTATGAAATAAATTAGGCGCTGCACTCGGAACGGAAGGTACACTAAGTGTGTGTACAGAGGTAGAGGCCGGCAGAAGCGGCACTATCCTCACCGGTACCTTCCCAGTGAATGGCATGGATGCGTCAATCCTGTTCGACTCTGGAGCCTCACATACATTTTGTCTCACTCTCATTTGTGAGGAGACTGGGGTTAGACGCAGAGGAGCTACCTGACTTCCTAGTCACTCTTCCGTCTAAGGAGCGGATCCGATGCACCCGTTATTACCGAGATGCCACTGTTCGAATTAAGAATGAAGAGTTCCCGATCGACTTGATAGAGTTCGAGGGGCTTGGGTTTGATGTGATTGTGGGGATGAACTGGTTGGAGCGGCACAAGGGCCGAATCATATGTACCAAGCACCGTCTGCTTCTTCGGAGTCCGACTGGGGTTGCCATTTCATACCGCCAGAGGCCTAGGGAGCCTTCGACACAGATCATCTCTACCATGGCCATGTATCACGAAATCAGAAGAAAGAATGATGTATACCTCTGCTATGTCCAAGACATAGAGAGAGACCTTGAGTTTAGCCCAGATGTGCCGGTTGTGTCGGAGTTTCCTGATGTCTTTCCTAAGGAGCTTCCAGGCATGCCGCCAACACGGGCAGTTGAGTTTGAGATTGATTTGGTACCAGGCACCGGACCTATAGTGAAGGCGCCCTACCGTATGGCCCCAGCTGAGATGACAGAGCTCAAAGAGCAGTGTGAGACCTAACTCGACAAGGGATTTATTCGCCAGGAAGCGTTTCACCATGGGGAGCACCAGTCCTCTTTGTGAAGAAGAAGGATGGTAGTCTCCGCCTCTGCATCTGAAATACCCCAAACTTAAATATGGCGATTAAGATTATTATAATCCTGACTTAAGAGCCTAATAAGCCTAAGTAATATTGGTAAAGGGAAAATAAATCCAAAAGAAATGAAGAAATGCGAAAAAGTTGAAAAAAAAACACTAAATAAGCGTTAAACAACCATAGGAGGTATGAGACCTCGGTTAGCGTATTATGGATTCTAAGGTTTTAATAAGACCTAAATATTATATGGGAACAACTCTGAAAAAACGGATCCAAATAATTGAATAAAACGCTAATAGAGCTTTACGCATGTTTTTCAAGAAAACCGGGAAAACGTGATTTTAAGTGGTCAAACAAACCCGTAAAAATTATAAGTCTTAAATAAATATTATTAAGCATTTATGGAAGCTTAATAAACCAATAAAAATTAATTAAACGAGAAAATTCCAGGAAACGGGTTCCGGTAGTAAAAACTGTAACAACCGGGAAGGTGTGGGGTTGAGATTGTAAATAAGTAAAATAATGTGTCCACTTTTGCATAATAAAAAGCAAAATCTGATGGGGTGTGTGTGAGGGGGGCCGGCCAGCTCTCTCCCTCACTCTCTATCCCTCTCATATAGCTAAAGGACAAACAAATAAAGAAAACAAAAGTAAACTCTCTCCCCTCACCCTCTCATTTCCCTCATCTCTCTCTCCTTCTTCCTCCCCTTCCACCAATTTATCTCTCTTCTCTAAGGGCTGGCGATTTGGAGAGCTTCCCACACAAACAAGGGCAACTCCCTCTTCTTCTCCATGCTTACCTCCATGTGAGCTCCAATCACAAAAATAATTACATATTGTAATCCCCTCATCATTCTCTACATTCCTCTCTTTTCAAAATCCAAAAATGAGGAAGTTCATTTTCGGGGATACCCCATTCAAAGAGAAAGTAGCACCAATGGGAGTTGGAGTCCCCTCTCCTCATTAAGGTAAAAAATCTACATGAAAAACTCATGTTCTCTCCATCTTGTTTCATAACCGATTTTTACCTCCTTGTAACTCCATTTTCTCTCTCTCTTTTGAGCATAATATCAACCTTGCAATGGTGGTGGATTCACTTCTTGAACCAAGGCTAAAGCCCTCCTAAAACACTCCAACGGTAAACCCTAGAATGTATTCTAAGCACTCCAACGAATTAGTGTTAATTTAAGGGTTAGCATTTTAATTGCACTTATTTTGTGTACTTGGGTGATGGGAAGGGAGTTGGCAACTCCATTCCCCATGTAGCCGATTTGGGGAAGAAAGAGAGAAGAAGGAGAGAAATGGAAAGAAAGAATGAATTAAGAGCCTAAGGTAAGAGCTCTCTCTTGAATGTACATTAATGCATTAGAGTAATGGGGATGGGAAAAACCAGTTTAAAGGACCCAAAAACTGTATTGGTATTGTAGTATTGTAATTTTGGGTACTTGTGAGCTAGTATGTGAATTATAGGCCTTAGAGCCAAGAGTATTGTATATGTGTATTAATGTGTGAGGATGAGGAAGTATTGATGAATTGGATTGTATTGATTGCTGGTAGGACCCTTGTATGGGTTGTGGCTAGTTTTAGGAATGAACTGTGAGAATGGATTTGTGAGTAGGTAGGAAAGTAGGTAAACTATGGCAAAATTTTGGTAGAAAGTTATTAAGATAAGAGACTTGGATGATGAGAGAACCAAGGTGTGTATTGAAGTAGTAGAGATATTTAGTAACTATGGATTGGTACTTGTAGTATGAGGATGTAAGAGTGTAAATCTGTAGCAAGAAGTATAATGCATTGGAGGAACTAGGAGGAACTAGTGTGCTTGGAGAGCTTAAAGTGTGTAGTAAACACTTTGTAACAGATTTTGAAAAGAGCTAGATAAGGAGAGGATTGAGTGGAAAATAATGTAATGAGGATATTAGTAGTGGTATTGGTAGTACGAGTATAGAATGGTTAAGGTTAAGTGAAAATCTGTAGCAGAAGAGGAAAGAAAATTATTGTAAGTGTTGGAAGGAAGTGAGGAGAGATTGTGTATGTGGATTTAGAAATGAGAGTAGGATTTGATGGATGAAACTAAGGCAATTTGAGGGCCTAGGTAGTGTTTAAACATGTGGGATTACATGCAAGAAGATTGGAGAAACAATGGGCAAAGTATAGAACTGAAAACAGAATTCAAAACTGAAATACTGGGCCGGACCGCCTTGGGACCGACTGCAAGGTTGGTCGAGCCCAGATTTACAAAGGATAGAAACCTTCTGGAATGGACCGGTTGGGACCGGACATGCAACGGTCGGTTCGGCCAGAAGAATTTCCCGTAATGTAGCCTACTAGAATGGACCGACCTTGCGACCGGACTTGCAAGGTCGGTCGACTCAAAATTATCCCGTCATTAATTACTGGAAAGGACCGACCTTGCGACCGGACTTTGCAAGGTCGGTCGGGCTAAAAATTTTTTCCGTCGTAACTCACTGGAATGGACGACTTGGGACCGGACTTGCAAGGTCGGTCGGCCTGAAATTTTCCAGTGCATTTCCCTACTGATTCGACCGACCCTGGGACCGGACTTGGGTAAGGTCGGTCGAGTCATACAAAAAAGTGTTTTATTATATGATTATACTAATATGTATGTATGTATATAATTATATGCCTATACACATGTGTGCATTGTATGTAGTAATACACCATTAATGGAGTAGCAACGGTAAGGAAGTAAGTAAGTAAATGGGAAACAAGTATGGGGAGTAATTAAGGAAGTTGAGAGTATAAGAACGTTAAGTTAAACTAAATCAATGGGATAACGGGGTAAGTACGGGAGTGGTAGCTATGAATGTAGGTAATGCTTAGTATTAATGGAACCATTTGGCATGTAGCCGGAGGTTCGAGAATAAGATTCGAGGAACAAGTATGGACTAAGGAGCAAGGGAACCCCGATAAGTAAATCAACGGTGAAAGGTATGATTTCTTCATGCTCTGTATCCTAACCTGGTTACCCTGATTTGTGAGCTTATGTGATCACCAATAAGATAAATGCACGAATCAGACTTATGTTGCACTTAACTGTGTTTGGACTATTTGTTTTGAGTATCTCCTTGAACATTTAGTTTTTATAATCATGAAATGATGAATGGAAATGAAGAGTATGTGTAAGATTGAGTACTTGTGTATTGTATGGATGTATGGAAATGAAGTACTGACTTATACTAATTCTACACAATCTAACTCCTAACATGAGTAATGAGTAAATGGAATGAGTAGAAGTCCGATATAGTTCGGCCACGCGTGAGGATAAGGAAACACAAGAGGTTGGATCCGAATCCTGGCTGTAATCTTTCCCATGGACCAAATCCCTTGAATGGGTAGCATCCGGATTAGTGGGCCACCCTAAAGCCCGGTGGTGAGATGTTAGTAATCCCTGCCCGGGTAATACCGACTTAACATGAGTAAAGTAAGTATGAAGTAAGTATTGTATGAGTATCGGTCTTGACTATTGTAAGTCATTGACCTTGAGTAAGGAGTATTGAACACCCGAATAACCCGGGTGTGTAAAGAAGCTAAAAACCTTATGTGTGAATTGGAGAAGTGTATCTCCGTATTGCGTATTGAGTATGTAATGAGCAGTATTGTGTATGTGTATTCTGGAAGATGGTAAGTAAGTGTTGGTTGACTTGTATTATCCTCCAAGTATGTATGTAACTTGTGTAGTATTGTAGTATCATGAATGAAAGCATGTATGTATGATTATGTATTGTAAATTAAATTGCATGTATTCGACCAAATGGTCGGCGTACCCTCGCTAGTACGGGGTATGCGGTTATCATGCTCAGCGAAAGCTGACCCCTCGGGGAATGTTTTTAGTGTGCAGGTACCCGAAGAGGATATGGTCAAGGTAAGAGACCGGTGGCCACACTTGGACTGCTAGTAGTAGAATGTAAAGGAGTGCTAGTAGTACTCCCCTTGTATAAAAGTAAGTAGTTTGTGAGGAATGGGTAGTAGACAGACTCTTAATGAGTTCATAGGAACTTGGAAGAATCATGGTGTTTGTATTTGGATCTAGTAAACTCGATTATGTACATTGTATCGTATAGTATGTAATGGAGTAACGTGTTGAATGAAGCATAGCAGTACGTGTAGTAAACGGAGTATGTATTGTATATGTGTATGCTCGGGATTCCGGTCCACAGACCGATGCTTATGTAGTAGCCTTGTTAGTCACGAGGGTGGCTAACGGCATTGTATCACCCGCCATCGAGTAAGTATGTATCCGCTGCGAGAGTGCGAATGTATAAGGAGATTGGACGGTAATGATTGAATTAGCGGTAGGGGTGTTACAAAAAGTGGGTATCAGAGCGAAGTATCGCTCTGATGACTGGAAATACCGAGTTTAGGAAATACCGAGTTAGGAATTAGAAGCTTAGGGCTATGGGGAGTGATAGCATTAGAGAGGTGCTAGTTAGGAACTCCCGGTGAGTACCGGATACCTACAACACCAGTCCCGCCCACCGCAAACCCCATTGTATAACTTGGGTGAAATACCCCGAACTTAAATATAGGGATTTAAAATTAATCTAATACGTAATTAAGGGCCTAATGGTACCTAAGTAATATTGGTAAGGAAAAATAAATCCAAAGAAATAAATAAACGCTTAAAAGCGAAAAACGCTAAATAAGCGTTAAATAACCATAGGAGGTATGAGACCTCGGTTAGCGTATTATATGGATTCTAAAGGTTTAATAAGACTAAATAATATATGGGAACAACTCCGAAGAAAACGGATCCAAATAAAGTATTAAAACGCTAATAGAACTTTAGAGCACGTTCTTCGAGAAAACCCGAAAACGTGACTTTAAGTGGTCAAACAGACCCGTAAAATTATAAATCATTAAATAATAATTATTAAGCATCTATGGGGGCTTAATAGTCAATAAAATTAATTAAACGAGAAAATTCCGGAAAACGGGCCCGGTTAGTTGAATAGTACCTAAACCGGGTAAAATAACGAGCGTTTTCTGTAAAAGACGAAAACGCTCCAGCTAGCACAACAGTAGGGGCCGGTTTTTTAAAGAGTTAAAAACTCCGTCACACACACATGAACTAGCTAACTAAATAAGAGAGCCAAAAAGCAAAGAAAAAACAATAAAGTAAAAGCTACTTATCTATTACTCTCTCACTCACTTTCTATCTCTCTCATCCCATCCTCCTCCTCACCACTCCCCCTCTTCTCCCTTGGGGCTGCGATTTGGAGAGCTTCAAGAAGCTCTAATGGCTTCCCTCCTTCAACTCATGCTCTACCGCCAGTAAGCTCCAAACTCAAAAATAATTACATATTCGAACTCCCCTCCATCCTCCTCTACATTCCCTCTTTTCAAATTCGAAAAGGATGGATTTCTCTCCATGGGTTTTCCCCATTTGAAGAGAAAGCACACCATTATGGAGCTTGGAGTCTCCTCTTTCCAACAAGGTAAAATTACATGAAAAACTTGTTCTCTCATTCTTCTTCACAACCGATTTTGCCCCATTGTAACACTCCATTTTCTCTCTCTCTTTTGAGCTTAATATCAACCTTGCAATGGTGGTGGATTCACCTTCTTGAACCAAGGGCTAAAAACCCCTCCTAAAGCTTCAAAAGGTAAACCCTAGAAATTGTTTTAACACTTTGGATGAATTAGCATTATTAAGGATTAGTAGTTTAATTGCACTTGTTTTATGTACTTTGGGTGATGGGAATGGAGTTTGATAACTCCATTCCTTATATGGCCGATTTGGGCAAGAAGAGAGGAGGAGAAATGAAGAAGAATTGAAGGAAATAAAAGCTCAAGGTAAGAGCTCTCGTCATCATGTTAAATTATAGTGCATTAGAGTAATGGAATGGGTAAACGAATAAAAGAAACCAAACAAGTATTAGTTGAAGTTTATGAAGTTTTGAGTATTTGGAGTAAGTTTGAGTATTTGTGCATTAGTATGTGAATTGTAGGCCTTGGAGCCAAATGGTTGGTATGGAGTATTGGTATTGATGTTTGATGGAGTATTGGTGTATTGGGATGGATTTATATTGTATTGATTGCTGGTAGGACCCTTGTAAGGGTGTGGCTAGATAGGAATGAAATTGGTGAGATTTGGTATGTGTGGCCAAGTAAGAAAAGTAGATGAACTATGGCAAAATTTTTGGTAAGAATATGTGCACTTGTGGATGACTTGGTGAATGGAGAACAAGGTATGTATTGAGGATAGTAGAGATGTTTAATGACCATGGTATGGTAGTAGTAGTATGAGAAGTAATAAGTGCAAATCTGTAACAAAGTATATAGAAATACATTGGTGAAGTTAGGAAGAATTAGTGTGTAAGAATTGGTGACAAGAGTTTGGGCTTGGGTATAGATGGTTGCAATTGTTTGGAAATGAATTGGCATGGTAAGATGAGGCCTTTGGGATGCTAATAATGGTATAGGTAGTAGGAGTATGAGTGTTAGAAGTAGGAACAAAAATCTGTAGCATTGGAGGATGAAAAACAGTTGTAAGTGTGGAAAAGGAAGTGAGGAAAATTGTGGAAGTTAATTGAGGAATTTAGCAAAGGGTGGTGGATGAATTGAGTATTTTAGGAAGCCTAAATGGCATTAAAACATGTGGGATTACATGTAGAAAGATTGGGGGAAGGATGGGTAAGAAAAGAATGAAAAACAAAGTCTTGTAGCAGCTTTCTGCTACCGACCGACCCAGAGCCGGGTGGACCGTGGTCGGTCGGAGCTTAGGTAACGAAAAATGAACCTCTCGGGAATGGACCGACCCAGGGGCCGTGGGTCGGACGTGGGTCGGTCGGACTCGAATTTTCTGTTGTCGAAGTTTCGCACTTCGACCGACCCAGAGGTGGGTCGGTCGGTGGGGTCGGTCGGAGCTTGGACAACAGACCCGAAACTCTCGGCAATGGACCGACCCAGAGGTGTATGGGTCGGTCGGAATAGTCTGGGTCGGTCGGGAGAAATTTCAGAGAACGAAAACTTACTGGAATGGACCGACCCAGGGTTGGGTCGGTCGGGGGTCGGTCGACCCATAACTTACAAAAAAAAAAAAACTAAAACTAAATGAATGTAACTAGTATATAATATATTATATATATATAATATGTATGTATACCCACCTATACATATGTACATGTATATGTAAGCAAGTAAACCATTGTAAGTAGATAAAAGTAAGTAATAAAATGTAGGTATAGGAATGTAAAGACTTAGTAAGTATGAGTTAGGGAGCGTAGGATAATCGAATTAAATTAATGATAGTTAGATTAATTATTCGATTGTATGTATATCATAGGATTTGATTTGTGAACACCGGAGGAACGTTGGGATACAAGTACAAACGGTGAAAGGTATGATTTCTTCATGCCCTGTATCCTAATCTGGTTACCCCGATTTGTGTGCTTATTTGACCACCTAATAAGATAAATGCACGAACCGGATTATATGCACTTACTGTGCTTGTTTATATTGTTCTTGGTAGTTTCTCTTGAACAATAGTTTGTATAATACATGAAATGTATGGAGGATGATATGGTGTAAATGAATCTTGTATTGTACTTCTGTATTGTATTATATTTCGTATGAATGTATATTGGGCCTTGTATTTGTAAATGTGGCTGAATGTTGACTTGTGCTAATTCTAACTAGCTAACTCCTAACTTAAGTGAGTAAATTGGAATGAGTACAAGTCCGATATAGCTTCGGCCACGCGTGAGGATGAGGTGACACAAGAGGTTGGATCCGATTCCTGGTTCCTAAGCTGGTCCATGGCCCAAATCCCTTAAATGGGTAGCATCCTGGATTAGTGAACCAAGTAAATCCCGGTGGTGGGACCGAGTAGTTCCCCGGGCCGGAGGTCCGACGACTTAACATGAGTAAGAGAAAGTAAACAATTATGTATGAGTATGAGTACGAGTATGAGATGAGTATGTATGCGATGTATGGAGTAACGAGTACAAGAGTAATCTCCACCCGATTAACCCGGGTGACCAACGAGAACAAGAACAAAATGCTTGTGTATGTAATGAGTATGTGTATTCGGAGAAGGTAAGTATGTATTGGATGGTGCATTGTATTCCTTGTACGAAATGAAGTGTATGAATGAATGCTTGTGTAAGTATTATGTATTGTGTATAAGAGCATGTATGCATGATGTATGAATAAAATGAACCGCATGTATTCGGACCAAGTAGTCGGCGCTTACCCTCACTAGTACGCGGGGTATGCGGTTATCATGCTCGGCGAAAGCTGACCCCTTCGGGGGACATTTTTTTAGTGTGCAGGTACCCGAAGCGAATATGGTAAGGAAGGGACCGGAGGCACGCCTTGTATTTAGGAAGTAGTGTGGTAGTGAGGAATGGTAGCAAGTAGTCTCTTAGTGAGTATGTATGGACTTGGAAGAAGAATTGTAATTGTATTGGGAACCTAGTAAACTCGGTATGTAGATTGTATGGTATTGAACTTGGAGTATTGTATGAATGGGATGTTGCAGTATTTGATCGGTAATTGGAGTAGGTATGATAAGTGTGTAGTACTCGGATATTCCGGTCCATCAGCGATGCGATGTAGAAACAGTAGCCTGTGTTAGTCACGTGGGTGACTAACGGCATTGTATCACCCATTGTATGTAAGTATATATCCGCTGCGAGTATCTGATGAGTAAGGAGATTGGATGTTAATGACTGTATTAATAGTAGGGGTGTTACAAAAAGTGTATCAGAGCGAAGTATCGCTCTGATGACTGGAAATACCGAGTTTAAGAATACCAGTTAGGAATTAGAAGCTAGGGCTAAGGGCTGAGTGTTAGCATTAGAGATATGCTAGTTAGGAACAACCGGTAGTACCGGATACGGATACCTACAAGTCCCGCCCGCCGCAAACCCCCATTGTATAACTTGGGAAAGGACGCCAGAGAGAAGGAAAGTCCTCTCATACTCGGGGAAACCCGATCTGGCAGTTGTGAAGCAATCACACTGTAAACAAGAACCGACATATAGTAGATTCCAAGGATTGGAAGCCCGGAAGGGATCCCGGTTAAACCACAATACCCGCACTCCATAGCGGTGGGACGAGCACTCCAACCACGAGAGGCTGCAACTTACAACAGCATGGGGCGACGTGCTTAGCAGTCGCGAGACCTGGCTAGTCAACCAGCAGCAGAGAAAGAAGCACTAACGGTACAACGAAATGGAAAAAGGGGTAATAACATAACCCGAGACACAAGTCTGCGGGACAACAGTAATAGTCAAGCAGCACCACCAACGGCATGCTAGCTGACTAAGGACATAATCGGAAGCGGTTAACTCCAAAACTACGACGCCATTATGGTCGCAATACCTGGCCAATAGCTCAGACAACTACAGGAACAACCATGAGTTACAATCCAATAGGACTACGAGAGTAGTGCCTAAACAAGGAAGGCTCAGTAACAACCACAGATGTGTGGGAACGAGCCACAAGGAACAACTTTAAACCAAGTAAAGGGAATCTCCAAGGATTGGAGAAGTACCCAGATCTACGACAGCCATGTCTAGACCGCGAGAAACTACCTAAGGGATCGAGTATACCAATATAGATCAATAAGAATCAAGGAAACAGTCAATACGACTAACACATACGAGTGGAAACAGTACCGTGATCGACATAGGATTACCCAAAAACCGCCAGTACCACGCACTTGTCACGGCAAGTGCAGTAACAACACGAATATGTAAAGAACAATAATACGTCACAAGTACATAGTAATGTACGGTGACCGTAATGAAACAACCACAGGATCACACATCCTAACAACCAGACGTATGAAACCTTGGGGAGGCTTAACGACCCGACCACTGTACTCAGAACATACCAGTCAGCGGGACGCTAGACTTGGTCAAGACCTCAAACATGGCTTGCCATGAGAACTCTTTTTAAACACCGAACCATGTTTTCAAAACCAAACCCTTCTTTAAAACCTTGGATTTAAAACCAACAAACAAAATTACGTGAGTAGTATCATAGAATGATACAAGAGGAGTTGACAATAGAATACTTCACCTGGCGTGTGACGAACACTACGAGTGTACCCAATACGGGATGTGGGACGACTGCACTCACCGAAGAGCTTGCGGGCCTGACACATAGTTAGGTAAGTGGTAACGTATAAACATGGTACCCCACGTATGTATACATGTAGTGTACGACGCACGGGAAGTAGTCAACTCCGTTCTACGGACCATCAGTAAGTTCAAACCAAAACAGCTAGACACCTCAGACGATCAAGTATAAAGGAACTCAGAGAACCCATCTGAAGATGAGGAATAAGAACTGGAAAGTGCAAAGAGCACAGACTAGCAAGTTAAAGACATTGGATATGTCTCAGAAACTCAAGTAATGACAGCTGGAGTCTACCCAGCCTGACACAGTAAGGCAATGCCTAAACTGAACACCACAATGCTCGACAAACGGGACAGGACTCCGAGAGCAATCACCAGATTACCATAAGTAAAACCCATCATTGAAGGGAATATTAAACCTAGTCGCAAGCGCTAGGAACAAGGAAACGGTCTACCAACGACGGGAGACATTATAAACCTAAGGGAAATAGCTTAATACAATACCATAAGACGGTATAGAGGAACACATGTTATAAACATTAGCCGGATGTAACGGCATAACTACCAACACCCAGGAGCAATCCATGAGGGTGTCTGAGATAACGACAGTTGAACAACAACGACGTGATAAAAGCACAGAAGCTAGAACATACACTCGGTTAAGACACCGAAGGGATTTCACTTAACAGGAAATGCCCTAAATTGCTAGAAGGCCATAATTAACACCAAAATGCCTAAAGGACCTCCTATGAACGGAAGCGTGATGTCACGACTTACCATGGAGCCCAGTAATACCCCCAACCTATGGGGTGATAGAAGAAGTGGAAATGTGAAGAAGCAGCTTGCAAAGAGCATAGCTCGCAGCAATACGGCTTAAAAGCCATCAAACAACTATGTTAGGTAAACCTTAACGTTGCATAACCCACACAATTTGATAACAAGACTTGCAAGAGATATTGTCTCATACGACAAGAAATCAACAACTGGACCATCAGTTCAAACCCAACATCCTGAGTGGCTTGGAGTAATGGCCAACACTCAATGTCACTGTCACTAGAGCATCAGTCTAGTTACAGTGACAAGCTTTTAATACCTTCATGCCTTCTGTAGCAATGGTAGCACAGAGGCATAAGAATCATGATAATGCCAACATTGGCCTAGTCCACACTTGGACACTACGAGAAAACCCAAGGGAAGGTACCCCCTCGTTAGCTAAAGACCACCAATATGGTGAAGATGTGAACCCTTAGAGAGGCTTCCATCTATTATAACAGAAAATCCTACCCATATAGATATTGCCAAAGACAATCGAATAAGAAAATGAGATTTTCCAAACCACTACGCCTACAAGAGGTTGTGGACTGTAAAAGCATAACGCTTAAAGAGCATAAAGACTCGAAGGAGTAAGTATACTCCTTATGCACCTAAGCATGTGTGAACCACTGTATAAACACCAACATGGTAAACCTCGTCACGAGACTTATGAGTGGAAGCATACCCCTCAACAAGAACCTTCCCTTGTCAGCGATAAAATACCCTTCAGTTGGAGAACGGGACCAGAAAACCCTGGAAGTTTCTTGGGATGTCCCGGTGACGTACATACAAGGATAAAACTGCACAGCTAGAGCCTGTAACCAATGCTCAGCTTAGAGAGGACAATCATTGTCAAAACAATCAATGTGAGTGCACATTGCACACCATGAAGGATCAACGCTCAAGAAGCTTGTAACCCGATAAATTACTTCACCCTTTGTCAGCCAAGACACTTGGTAAAATGGTATCGTAAATGAGCAAATAATGTGAGGTAAGCTAACCTACACATGAAACCCGAGTTGAGATAAGGCATCTCCACAATGGGAAGATAATACCATTACGGTATGCAACAACAATCATCATACATATGAACTAGGAAACTCCTAGTGTACTTACACCATAAGGAAATGGTGCCAATGACAATGACAATGAGTAAAGAGAAAACTATCACAGTAACAGAAACAGTAAGAACAATGTTGTACAATGAGTAAGAATACGGTGCGCAACGAGCGACCGCTATGAGGAAGTAGTTAGATAACGACACGGAGTATAAGTATGGAAGACAGGCAGAAATATTCTTTTCTATCACATAAGTGACTTACTGTCAAGCGTTCACGCCTCTGCACTCTGTATGACTGAGTGTTTTGGTATTGCACTTGCGCAGTTAATGATCTAATGGGATGGTTAGGGATAGGGCAAATGTAAACCGTAGTAGACCCTCCTTTTCACCAACAAACATGGCATAAGCCAGTTAAGCAACCTTAGCAACAAACCGTGCGGCCTACAGCCAAAGAAGCACGAAGAGTGTAAAACACACTAGCAATCACATGGTGTGAATTCCATTGGAATAAAGAGTGAAAAGAGACTTAAGAAAGTCACAAGGACCGACGCATAGAAAATGCAAGGTCATACAAGTAAAGGACACTTGTACTGAACCAGAAGAACTGGTATAATTCAGAAGCTATTGACAACAGAGGAAGCACTATAACTAAATAGTGGCTTAGCCTCGCCAACAATAAGTTGGAAGAACTTAGCGAACAATCGTGAGAGTACGGATAGTATGTATAATAGATCACCAGGAAGCTGGTCATAAGCTAAACTCGTTGAGTTCAAAGGCGGTAAAAGAATACCACAGTTGGTTGTAAACCTTATTCCCACAAAAAGGGATAAAAGGCGATGAGTAACACATCTATAATAACCAAAGAGCGAATTAAGCACTAAGGTTATCAGGGTCGCGCAGCAGAAGCTAGTGGGCCCTAGCTAGGAGATTAATGTACCTAGTGAGTATAATAGAATGGCTATTAATGCCTTGAAGCCGGTTAGGCTAGAACCAAACTAATTATGAGTTAAATAAACTCATATAGGAATTCTTGGTGCAAAGACTAAACCATTGGTATGGTTAAGACCCTTTGACCAGAGCATATTATATAGTGTACCGTAGTGAAGCTAAACGCTTCAGATTGCCCAAATTGATTAAACCAATGTTTAATAATAATAACATATGGTAGATTACGTGGGCGTAATCCCTTTTAAGGGGGGTAGAGCGAAAACCGCTTAATGTAAGCTTTGTGAATAAAACACATAAACCATAATGTGCATAGCACAAATGAGAATCAAATTAATGATTGATACTATGTTAAATAGACATAAGTACTCGTCCATATTGTAATTATGGTAAATAAGCATTAGATATGCAAATACCATAGGGCGAATATACCCATCGTGTAACCCAGTGTAAGGGTATTAGTAAAGAAGAGTAATGAGTAGTGGACGGAACTCCACAAGTATTGTAACTCTTGAAGAAGTAGTATGAAGTAAATGAGAATAGTAGATGAATGAATTCTAAAGAGTAGTGTATTCGTAAGTAAAATTATCGGAAGTAAATTGAGAACAATTAAACTCTACAAGTATGGTAATTCCTAATTAAAATATTTGAAACAATTGAGGGTAATGGATGGAAGTAGTGAAGGTTGATGAAATGAGCACTTAGGTATTGAACCATGGAGTAAAGCATTTTGGAAATAGAGTGAGGATGATCGATGGATTGAATCCATCCTTTGGAGATGTATGAATGACTAGGGAGAATTAAAGATAAACATGGAAATAATTGAATTAATTGCTTGTTGAAACTGACGTGGGAAGTCGAACTTGATCCTGATCAGATCAGGGGAAACCGAACACAAATTGGGGTGGAAAGATAGTTCAACACTGATGCTGATCACATCAGGGTCGAATGATTCTTGAAGCTCCCCTTAAGTGGTCACAAGAATCACACTTAGGATAGAAGTAATGAATAGAAATTGGAATTTGGAGTTGTATGTTTTAGAAAATTTTAATTGGTAGTGGCGAAAGAATTTCTTTAGTATGGAGAATGAGAACCTACTAGAAGTGTGTATTGAAGGAAATAGTAAGGTAGTAGGTTGTATTATTCCAAAGGCAGCGGGACATAGAGGAGTCCTGTGTCCAGACGACCTTGGTGCCTGAGGGATTGTAAGTGTATTGCATCGCTTTGGGGATAGCGTTGCACTGTATGTATGTATGAACCGTGTAATGAGGAACCGGATGATTGGTAGGAATGCGGATTGGAGTAACTATTGTATATTGGTATAGTACGGTAGGTAGGAACCTTGAGGGATGGATTTGGGAATCGTAAGGAGGAAGGATGTATGACTTTGGTACTAGACAAGTATAAAGGAGTAAGTATAGTAATCCCATAACCTCGAACAACTTTGTGGACAAAGTTCTTAAGGGGGGTAGATTGAAATACCCCGAACTTAAATATAGGGATTTAAAATTAATCTAATACGTAATTAAGGGCCTAATGGTACCTAAGTAATATTGGTAAGGAAAAATAAATCCAAAGAAATAAATAAACGCTTAAAAGCAGAAAAACGCTAAATAAGCGTTAAATAACCATAGGAGGTATGAGACCTCGGTTAGCGTATTATATGGATTCTAAAGGTTTAATAAGACATAAATAATATATGGGAACAACTCCCGAAGAAAACGGATCCAAATAAAGTATTAAAACGCTAATAGAACTTTAGAGCACGTTCTTCGAGAAAACCCGAAAACGTGACTTTAAGTGGTCAAACAGACCCGTAAAAATTATAAATCATTAAATAATAATTATTAAGCATCTATGGGGGCTTAATAGTCAATAAAATTAATTAAACGAGAAAATTCCGGAAAACGGGCCCGGTTAGTGAATAGTACCTAAACCGGGTAAAATAACGAGCGTTTTCTGTAAAAGACGAAAAACGCTCCAGCTAGCACAACAGTAGGGGGCCGGTTTTTAAAGAGTTAAATAACTCCGTCACACACACATGTAACTAGCTAACTAAATAAGAGAGCCAAAAAGCAAAGAAAAACAATAAAGTAAAAGCTACTTTATCTATTTACTCTCTCACCTCACTTTTCTATTCTCTCTCTCCCATTCCCTCCTCCTCACCGTACTCCCCTCTTCTTCTCCCTTGGGGCTGCGATTTTGGAGAGCTTCAAGAAGCTCTAATGGCTTCCCTCCTTCAACCTCATGCTCTACCTCCATGTAAGCTCCAAACTCAAAAATAATTACATATTCGAACTCCCCTCATCCTCCTCTACATTTCCCTCTTTTCAAAATTCGAAAAGGATGAGTTTCATCTCCATGGGTTTTCCCCATTTGAAGAGAAAAGCACACCATTATGGAGCTTGGAGTCTCCTCTTTCCAACAAGGTAAAAATTTACATGAAAAACTCTTGTTCTCTTCATTCTTCTTCACAACCGATTTTTGCCCCATTGTAACACTCCATTTTCTCTCTCTCTTTTGAGCTTAATATCAACCTTGCAATGGTGGTGGATTCACCTTCTTGAACCAAGGGCTAAAACCCCTCCTAAAAGCTTCAAAAGGTAAACCCTAGAAATTGTGTTTTAACACTTTGGATGAATTAGCATTAATTTAAGGATTAGTAGTTTAATTGCACTTGTTTTATGTACTTTGGGTGATGGGAATGGAGTTTGATAACTCCATTCCTTATATGGCCGATTTGGGCAAGAAAGAGAGGAGGAGAAATGAAGAAGAATTGAAGGAAATAAAAGCTCAAGGTAAGAGCTCCTCACTCATGTTAAATTATAGTGCATTAGAGTAATGGAATGGGTAAACGAATAAAAGAAACCAAACTAATGTATTAGTATTGAAGTTTATGAAGTTTTGAGTATTTGAGAGTAAGTTTGAGTATTTGTGCATTAGTATGTGAATTGTAGGCCTTGGAGCCAAATGGTTGTGTATGAGTATTGGTATTGATGTTTGATGGAGTATTGGTGTATTGGGATGGATTTATATTTGTATTGATTGCTGGTAGGACCCTTGTAAGGGTGTGGCTATTAGATGAAATTGAGATTTGGTATGTGTGGCCAAGTAAGAAAAGTAGATGAACTATGGCAAAATTTTGGTAAGAATATGTGCACTTGTGGATGACTTGGTGAATGGGAGAACCAAGGTATGTATTGAGGATAGTAGAGATGTTTAATGACCATGGTATGGTAGTAGTAGTATGAGAAGTAATAAGTGCAAAATCTGTAACAAAGTATATAGAAATACATTGGTGAAGTTAGGAAGAATTAGTGTGTAAGAATTGGTGACAAGAGTTTGGGCTTGGGTATAGATGGTGCAATTGTTTGGAAATGAATTGGCATGGTAAGATGAGGCCTTTGGGATGCTAATAATGGTATAGGTAGTAGGAGTATTGAGTGTTAGAAGTAGGAACAAAAATCTGTAGCATTGGAGGATGAAAAACTTGTAAGTGTGGAAAGGAAGTGAGGAAATTGTGGAAGTTAATTGATGAATTTAGCAAAGGTGTTGGTGGATGAATTGAGGTATTTTAGGAAGCCTAAATGGCATTAAAACATGTGGGATTACATGTAGAAAGATTGGGGGGAATGGGTAAGAAAAGAATTGAAAAACAAGTCTGTAGCAGCTTTCTGCTACCGACCGACCCAGAGCCGGGTCGGACCGTGGGTCGGTCGGAGCTTAGGTAACGAAAATGAACCTCTCGGGAATGGACCGACCCAGGGGCCGTGGGTCGGACGTGGGTCGGTCGGACTCGAATTTTCTGTTGTCGAAGTTTCGCACTTCGACCAACCCAGAGGTGGGTCGGTCGTGGGTCGGTCGGAGCTTGGACAACAGACCCGAAACTCTCGGCAATGGACCGACCCAGAGGTGTATGGGTCGGTCGGAATAGTTTCTGGGTCGGTCGGGAGAAATTTCAGAGAACGAAACTTACTGGAATGGACCGACCCAGGGTTGGGTCGGTCGGTGGGTCGGTCGACCCATAACTTACAAAAAAAAAACTAAAACTAAATGAATGTAACTAGTATATATATATATATATATATATATATATGTATGTATACCCACCTATACATATGTACATGTATATGTAAGCAAGTAAACCATTGTAAGTAGATAAAAGTAAGTAAATAAAATGTAGGTATAGGAATGTAAAGACTTAGTAAGTATAGTTAGGGAGCGTAAGGATAATCGAATTAAATTAATGATAGTTAGATTAATTATTCGATTGTATGTATATCATAGGATTTGATTTGTGAACACCGGAGGAACGTTGGGATACAAGTACAACGGTGAAAGGTATGATTTCTTCATGCCCTGTATCCTAATCTGGTTACCCCGATTTGTGTGCTTATTTGACCACCTAATAAGATAAATGCACGAACCGGATTATATGCACTTACCTGTGCTTGTTTATATTGTTCTTGGTATATTTCTCTTGAACAATAGTTTGTATAATACATGAAATGTATGGAGGATGATATGGTGTAAATGAATCTTGTATTGTACTTCTGTATTGTATTATATTTCGTATGAATGTATATTGGGCCTTGTATTTGTAAATGTGGCTTGAATGTTGACTTGTGCTAATTCCTAACTAGCTAACTCCTAACTTAAGTGAGTAAATTGGAATGAGTACAAGTCCGATATAGCTTCGGCCACGCGTGAGGATGAGGTGACACAAGAGGTTGGATCCGATTCCTGGTTCCTAAGCTGGTCCATGGCCCAAATCCCTTAAATGGGTAGCATCCTGGATTAGTGAACCAAGTAAATCCCGGTGGTGGGACCGAGTAGTTCCCCGGGCCGGAGGTCCCGACGACTTAACATGAGTAAGAGAAAGTAAACAAGTATGTATGAGTATGAGTACGAGTATGAGTATGAGTATGTATGCGTATGTATGGAGTAACGAGTACAAGAGTAATCTCCACCCGATTAACCCGGGTGGACCAACGAAGCTAACAAGAACTGTACCTTGTGTATGTAATGAGTATGTGTATTCGGAAGAAGGTAAGTATGTATTGGATGGTTGCATTGTATTCCTTGTACGAAATGAAGTGTATGTATGAATGCTTGTGTAAGTATTATTGTATTGTGTATAAGAGCATGTATGCATGTATGTATGAATAAAATGAACCGCATGTATTCGACCAAGTAGTCGGCGTACCCTCACTAGTACGCGGGGTATGCGGTTATCATGCTCGGCGAAAGCTGACCCCTTCGGGGGACATTTTTTAGTGTGCAGGTACCCGAAGCGAATATGGTCAAGGAAGGGACCGGAGGCACGCCCTTGTATTTAGGAAGTAATGTGGTAGTGAGGAATGGGTAGCAAGTAGTCTCTTAGTGAGTATGTATGGACTTGGAAGAAGAATTGTAATTGTATTGGGAACCTAGTAAACTCGGTATGTAGATTGTATGGTATTGAACTTGGAGTATTGTAATGAATGGGATGTTGCAGTATTTGATTCGGTAATTGGAGTAGGTATGATAAGTGTGTAGTACTCGGATATTCCGGTCCATCAGACCGATGCTGTATGTAGAAACAGTAGCCTTGTTAGTCACGTGGGTGACTAACGGCATTGTATCACCCATTGTATGTAAGTATATATCCGCTGCGAGTATCTGATGAGTAAGGAGATTGGACGTTAATGACTGTATTAATAGTAGGGGTGTTACATTGGGAAAGGACGCCAGAGAGAAGAAAAGCCTTCTCATACTCGGGGAAAACCCGATCTGACAGTTGTGAAGCAATCACACAGTAAACACGAACCGACGTATGGTAGATTCCAAGAAATGGAAGACCCGGATAGGGATCCCAGTTGAACAACAATACCCGCACTTAATAGCGGTGGAATAAGCACTCCAACCACTTGGAGGCTACAACTTACAACAGCATGGGGCGACATGCTTAGCAGTCGCAGAACCTAGCTAAACAACCAGCAACAGGAAAAGAAGCACTAACCGTGCAACAAAATGGGAAAAGGAGTAGTAATGGAACCCGCGACACAAGTCTACGGGGCAGCAGTAGCTAAATAATACCACCAAGGTGATACCAGTTGACTAAGGACATAGTCAGGAGTGGTTAACTCCGAAACTATGACGCCAAAAGGTTACAATACCTGGCCGACATAGCTTATATAGCTACAAGGACATCCACGGGATATGAACCGATAGGACTACAGGAGTAGTGCCTAAACCAGCTAAGGCTCAATAACCACAACAAATGTGTGGGGACGGGCAACAAGGGAAAACACCGAACAAATAATTAGGGATCTCCACGGATTGGAGAAGTACCCCGACCAAGACAACCATGTCAAGATCAATGGGAAGCTACTTAAAAGGATCGAGTACCCCAAACATAGATCAATATGATCTAGGGAAGAGTCAACAAGACTATTAAAAACAAGTGGAAACCATACCAAGACCGGTATAGGTCTAACCAAAAACCAACAGAACCACGCACTTGCCACGGCAAGTGCAGTAAGAACAGGAACATGTAGAGGAACTTTAACACACCACAGGTACATAGTAATGTACCGTGTCAGCAGTGAAGCAACTATAGGATCACAAATCCTGGAAGCTAGAGGAATCGAACCTTTGAAAGGCCTGACGGCCTGACCATTGTATTAAGAACATACCAATCAGCGGGAAGCTGGACTTGGTCAAGACCACAAACATGGCTATGCAATGTAGAACTTCTTTTAACACCGAACCATTGTTTCAAAACCCAAAATTCTTCTTTCAAACCCACAACTTTTCTTTTAAACCTTGGGTTTTTAAACAAAACCAACAGAATTACGGTGAGTATCATAGATTGATACAAGAGGAGTTGACAATAGAATACTTCACCTAGGCGTGTGACGAACACTACGAGTGTACCCAATTACGGGATGTGGGACAACCGCACTCCGAAGGAGCTTGCGGGCCTGACACATAGTTAGGTAAGTGGCAACGTATCAACACGGTACCCCACGTATGTATACATGTAGTGTACGAAACACGGGAAGTAGTCAACTCTGTTCTACGGACCATGAGTAAATGCAAAGCAGAACAGCTGGACACCTCAGGCGATCAAGGAGAAGGAACTCCGCTAAGTAACAAGTATAAAGAACTCAGAGAATCCATCTGAAGATAAGGAATGAGGATTAAGAAGCGCAAAGAGCGCCGACTAGTAAGCATAGACATTGGATATGTCTGAAAGACATCAAGTAAATACACGACAGCTGGAAAGCATACCCAGCCTAAACACAGTAAGGAAAAAGCCTAACGTGAACACCACAACGATCAACAAACGGGATGGAGTTCCCAAGAACAACTACAAAACTACCAAGGAACATAATCCATCATTGAAGAGGATATTAAACCTAGTCTTAAACACTAGAGGAAGGTATAAACGGTCTACCCAAGAATGGGAGACGTTGCAACCCTAAGAGGGATAACTCAAACTACAATACCACAAGGCGGTATAGTAGACACAGCATATCATATACATTAGCCGGATGTAACGGCATAACTTAACAACACCCAGGAGCAATCCTTGAAGGGTGACTGGATTAACAACAGTCAAACAAAGCGTCAAGATAAGAATACAGGAACTAGAACGAACACTCGGTTAAGACACCGAAGGGATTTCACTTAACAGGAAATACCCTAAACTACGAGAAGGCACTGATTAGCACCAGGTTGCCAAAAGGGTCTCCCATGAACGGAAGCGTGATGTCACGACTTGCCATGGAGCCCAGTAATACCTCCAACCTATGGGGTATACAAGGAGTGGAAACATGTATAAGCAGCTTGCAAAGAGCATAGCTCGCAGCAAGTCGGCTTAAAAGCCATAAACCGACTACGTTATGTAACTTAAACGGTTGCAAAACCCACACCATTTGATAACAAGACTTGCAAGAGATATTGTCTCATACTACAAGAAATCAACAACTGGACCATCAATTCAAACCTAACATCCTGAGTGGCTTAGAGTAATGGCCAACTCAGTGTCACTGTCACTAGAGCATCAGTCTAGCATACAGTTGACAAGCTTTTAATTACCTTCATGCCTTCTGTAGCAATGGTAGCACAGAGGCATAAGAATCATGATAATGCCAACATTGGCCTAGTCCACACTTGGACACTACGAGAAACCCAAGGGAAGGTACCCCTCGTTAGCTAAAGACCACCAATGTGGTGAAGATGTGAACCCTTAGAAAGACTTCCATCTATTATAACAGAAAAGCCTACGCATATATATTGCCAAGGGGCGATGGAATAAGGAAATGAGATTTCCAAACCATTATGACTTAAGGAGTAAGCATACTCCGTATGCACCCAAGCATGTGGTGAACCATTGTATAAACACCAACATGGTAAACCTTGTCATGAGATCTATGAGTTGAAACAGGCCTCTCAACAAGAACTTCATTTATCAATGATAGAACGAGACCAGAAAACCCTTGAAGTTTCTTGGGATGTATCGGTGATGTACATACAAGTAGAACTACACAGCTAGAGCCTATACCCAATGCTCAGCACGGAAAGACAATAATTGCCAAAACAATAAACGGGAATGCACATTGCACACCATGAATGGCCAGCGCTCAAGAGAGCTTGTAACCCGATAAATTACTTCATCCATTATCAACCAAGATACCTAGTAAATTATATCATAATGATGATAGAATGTGAGGTAAGCTAACCTACACATAAAACCTAAGTTGAATAAGACATCTCTACACTGGGAAATAATCACATTGCGGTATGCTACGACAACCATCATATACGTGAACTAGGAACCTCCTAGTGTATTCACACCATAAGGAAACGGTGCCAATGACAATGGCAATGAGCAAAGACAACTACCACAGTAACAGAGACAGTAAAAACGATGTTGTATACTGAGTAAGAATGCGGCACGCAACAAGCGACCGCTATGAGGAAGTAGTTAAGCAATGACACGGAGTATAAGTATGAGAAGACAGGCAGAAATATTTATTCCTATGCGATCACATAAGTGATTTACTGTCAAGCGTTTACGCCTCTGCACTCTGTATGACTGAGTGTTTTGTTATTGCACTTGTGCAGCTAATGATCAAGTGGGATAGCTAGGAATGTAGGAAATGTACGCCGTAGTAAACCTTTCTTTCACCAACAACATGGCATAAGACAGTTAAGCAAGTTTAGCAGCAAACCGTGCGGCCGGAGGCCAAAGAAGCACGAAGAGTGGGAAACACACTAACAATCACAAAGGTGAATTCCAAGGAAATAAAAAGGTGAAGGGAGACTTAAGAAAGTCACTAGGACCGACGCATATGAATGCAAGGTCATACAAGTAAAGAACACTTGTACTGAACCAGAAGAACTGGTATAATTCAGAAGCTAGGGATAGCTGAGGAAGCACTACAACTAGGTAGTGACTTAACCTCGCCCGACAACAAGTCGGAGGAACTTAGTGAATAATCGTGGGAGTACGAATAGTATGTATAATAGATTACCAGAGGGCTGGTTACAATCTAAAACTCATTGAGTTCAAACAGCGGTAAAAGAATACCACATTTATTTAGTAAACCTTATTCCCACAATAGAGGGATAAAAAGGTGATGTATAGCACATTGAGGATAATATGAGGGGTGAGTAACCCAAGTTATCAGGGTCGCGCAGCAGAAGCTAGTGGGCCCTAGCCAGGAAATGTAATACACCTAGTAAGTATGAAAGAATGGCTATCGATGCCTTGAGGCAAGATAGGCTAGAACCGAATCGATTATGAGTTAAATAAACTCATATAGGAATCCTCGGTGCAAAGACCAAACCATTGGTATGGTTAAGACCCTTTGACTAGAGCATATTGTATAGTATATCGTAGTGAAGCTAAACGCTTCAGATTACCCAAATCGAGTAAACCAATGTTAATATTAACATATGGGAGATTACGTGGGCGTAATCCCTTTTAAGGGGGGTAGAGCGAAAACCGCTTAATGTAAGTATCACATATAAAACACGTTAACCATAATCTGCATAGCACAAATGAGAATTGATTTGATGATTGGTACTTATGTTAAATAAACATATGTATTCATTCATATTGTAACTGTGGTAATTAGGCACGAGAGAGGCGAATACCATAGGATGAATATACTCATCTTGTAACCCCAGTGTAAAAGTATTAGTAAAGAAGAGTAGAGTAACTCTTGGGGAAATGATAATTCCTGTAGTGTGGGTCTATTTGAAGTTAGACATGGCATTACGATGCATGAGTTGGTATAAAACCGATGTAGAACCTAGAGGAAAGTGAGTTCCCTAGGTGATTGTCTTGATACAATTGAGAATGAGTAGTGGACGGAGCTCCACAAGCATTGTAACCTTAAAGAAGTAGTACGGATTGATTGTGAGTAGTAGAGGAATGTAACCCATGAGTGGTGTATTCGTAAGTATGTTATTGGTAGTAATTGAGGATAGCTAAATTTCATAAGTATTGCATTCCCTAATTAGAATAATTGAAATGATGGAGAGTAATGAATGGAAGTAGTGAAGGTTGATGAAATGAGCATTTAAGTATTGAACCACGGAGTAAAGCATTTGGGAAGTAGAGCGAGGATGATTGATGGATTGATTCCATCCTTTGGGATGTATAAATTCGTACCACGACTAGAAAGAGTAAAAAGATAGAAAATGAAAACAATTAAATTAATTGTTTGTTTGAAACTGATGTGGGAAGTCGAACTCGATCCTGATCAGATCGAGGGAAACTGAACACAAATTGGGGTGGGAAGATAGTTCAACACTGATGCTGATCACATCAGGGTCGAATGATTCTTGAAGCTCCCCTCAAGTGGTCACAAGAATCACACATAGGATAGAAGCAATGAATATAAATTGGAATTTGGAGTTGGATGCTTTAGAAAGATTTCTAGTTAGCTATTAGGAAGGATTTTCCTTAGACTAGAGAATGAGGACCGGTTAGAAGCTTATACCGGAGAAGATCATAGTATAGCATATTGTATTATTCCAAGGGCAGCGGGAGATAGAGGAGTCCTGTGTCTAGATGACCTGAGTTCCTACGGGATTGTGTTGTGTATTGCAGTGCTTTGGGGACAGCTTTGCATTGTATGTATGTATAAACTTGGTAATAAGGAACCGGATAGTTGGTTGTAGTACGAATTGGAGTAACTATCGTATATTGGTATGGTATGGAAAGGAGAAACCTTGAGTAACGAATTTGGGAATGGTAAGGAGGAGTAATGTATGGCTTGGGTATTAGGCAGGATAACCGAATAAGTATAGTGATCCCATAACCTCGAACAACTTTGAGGACAAAGTTCTTAAGGGGGGTAGATTGAAATACCCCGAACTTAAATATGGCAATTAAGATTATTATAATCCTGACTTAAGAGCCTAATAATGCCTAAGTAATATTGGTAAGGGAAAATAAATCCAAAAGAAATGAAGAAATGCTTAAAAAGTGAAAAAACGCTAAATAAGCGTTAAACAACCATAGGAGGTATGAGACCTCGGTTAGCGTATTATATGGATTCTAAAGGTTTAATAAGACCTAAATATTATATGGGAACAACTCCCGAAGAAAACGGATCCAAATAATGAATTAAAACGCTAATAGAGCTTTAACGCACGTTTTTCGAGAAAACCCGAAAACGTGATTTTAAGTGGTCAAACGAACCCGTAAAAATTATAAGTCATTAAATAAATATTATTAAGCATTTATGGAAGCTTAATAACCAATAAAAATTAATAAAACGAGAAAATTCCGGAAACGGGTTCCGGTTAGTAAAAACTATAACAACCGGGAAGGTGTGGGGTGAGAATGTAAATAAGTAAAATAAATGTGTCCACTTTTGCAAATAAAAAGCAAAATCTGATGGGGTGTGTGTGAGGGGGGCCGGCCATCTCTCTCCCTCACTCTCTATATCCCTCTCCTATTAGCTAAAGGACAAACAAATGAAGAAAACAAAAGTAAACTCTCTCCCCTCACCCTTTCATTTCCCTCATCTCTCTCTTCCTTCTTCCTCCCCTTCCACCGATTTCTCTCTCCTTCTCTAAGGGGATGGCAATTTTGGAGAGCTTCCCACACCAACAATGGCAACTCCCTCTTCTTCTCTATGCTCTACCTCCATGTGAGCTCCAATCACAAAAATAATTACATATTTGTAATCCCCTCATCATTCTCTACATTCCTCTCTTTTCAAAATCCAAAAATGAGGAAGTTCATTTTCGTGGGTATACCCCATTCAAAGAGAAAGTAGCACCAATGGGTAGCTTGGAGTCCCCTCTCCTCATTAAGGTAAAAATCTACATGAAAAACTCATGTTCTCTCCATCTTGTTTCATAACCGATTTTTACCTCCTTGTAACTCTCCATTTTCTCTCTCTCTTTTGAGCATAATATCAACCTTGCAATGGTGGTGGATTCACCTTCTTGAACCAAGGGCTAAAGCCCCTCCTAAAACACTCCAAAGGTAAACCCTAGAATTTGTATTCTAAGCACTCCAATGAATTAGTGTTAATTTAAGGGTTAGCATTTTAATTGCACTTATTTTGTGTACATTGGGTGATGGGAAGGGAGTTTGGCAACTCCATTCCCCATGTAGCCGATTTGGGCAAGAAAGAGAGAAGAAGGAGAAATGGAAAAGAAAGAAGGAATTAAGAGCCTAAGGTAAGAGCTCTCTCTTGAATGCTACATTTAATGCATTAGAGTAATGGGGATGGGAAAACCAGTTTAAAGGACCCAAAATATTGTATTGGTATTGTAGTATTGGAATTTTGGGTACTTGTGAGCTAGTATGTGAATTATAGGCCTTAGAGCCAAGAGTATTGTATATGTGTATTAATATTGTGGATTGAGGAAGTATTGATGAATTGGTATTGTATTGATTGCTGGTAGGACCCTTGTATGGGTGTGGCTAGTTTTAGGAATGAACTTGTGAGAATGGACTTATGTGAGTAGGTAAGGAAAGTAGGTAAACTATGGCAAAATTTTGGTAGAAAATGTATATTTAAGGATGACTTGGTGAATGGGAGAACCAAGGTGTGTATTGAAGTTAGTAGAGATATTTAGTAACTATGGATTGGTACTTGTAGTATGAGGATGTAGAGTGTAAAATCTGTAGCAAGAAGTATTATAATGCATTGGAGGAACTAGGAGGAACTAGGTGTGCTTGGAGAGCTTAAAGTGTGTAGTAAACCACTTTGTAACAGATTTTGAAAGGAGCTAGATAATGGGAGAGGATTGAGTGGAAAATAATGTAATGAGGATATTAGTAGTGGTATTGGTAGTACGAGTATAGAATGGTTAAGGTTAAAGTGAAAATCTGTAGCATAAGAGGAAAGAAAATTATTGTAAGTGTTGGAAGGAAGTGAGGAGAGATTGTGTATGTGGATTTAGAAATGAGTAAGGAATTTGATGGATGAACTAAGGCAATTTGGAGGGCCTAGGTAGTGTTTAAACATGTGGGATTACATGTAGGAAGATTGGAGAAACAATGGGCAAAGTATAGAACTGAAAACAGAATTCAAAACTGAAATACTGGGCCGGACCGACCTTGGGACCGGACTTGCAAGGTCGGTCGAGCCCAGATTTACAATGGACGGAAACCTTCTGGAATGGACTGACCTTGGGACTGGACATGCAAGGTCGGTCGGCCAGAAGAATTTCCCGTAATGTAGCCTACTGGAATGGACCGACCTTGCGACCGGACTTGCAAGGTCGGTCGACTCAAAATTATCCCGTCATGTAACTTACTGGAAAGGACCAACCTTGCGACCGGACTTGCAAGGTCGGTCGGGCTAAAAATTTTCCGTCCGTAACTCACTGGAATGGACCGACCTTGGGACCGGACTTGCAAGGTCGGTCGGCCATGAAATTTTCCAGTGCATTTCCCTACTGACTTCGACCGACCCTGGGACCGGACTTGGGTAAGGTCGGTCGAGTCATACAAAAAAATGTGTTTTATTATATGATTATACTAATCATATGTATGTATGTATATATATATGCCTATACACATTTATACATATGTTGTAGTACACCATTAATGGAGTAGCAACGGTGAAGTAAGTAAGTAAATGGGAACAAGTATGGGAGTATAATAAGGAAGTTGAGAGTATAAGAACGTTAAGTTAAACTAAATCAATGGGATAACGGGGTAAGTACGGGAGTGGTAGCTATGAATGTAGTGTAATGCTTAGTATTAATGGAACCATTTGGCATGTAGCCGGAGGTTCGAGAATAAGATTCGAGGAACAAGTATGGACTAAGGAGCAAGGGAACACCCGATAAGTAAATCAACGGTGAAAGGTATGATTTCTTCATGCTCTGTATCCTAACCTGGTTACCCCGATTTGTGTGCTTATGTGATCACCAATAAGATAAATGCACGAATCGGACTTATGTTGCACTTAACTGTGTTTGGACTATTTTGTTCTTGAGTATCTCCTTGAACATTTAGTTTGTATAATTCATGAAATGTATGAATGGAAATGAAGAGTATGTGTAAGTATTGTACTTGTGTATTGTATGGATGTATGGAAATGAAGTACTGACTTCTACTAATTCCTAACAATCTAACTCCTAACATGAGTAATGAGTAAATGGAATGAGTAGAAGTCCGATATAGTTTTGGCCACGCGTGAGGATAAGGAAACACAAGAGGTTAGATCCGAATCCTGGCTGTAATCTTTTCCATGGACCAAATCCCTTGAATGGGTAGCATCCTGGATTAGTGGGCCGCCCTAAAGCCCGGTGGTGGGATGTAGTAATCCCTGCCCGGAGGTCATACCGACTTAACATGAGTAAAGTAAGTAAGAAGTAAGTATTGTATGAGTATCGGTCTTGACTATTGTAAGTCATTGACCTTGAGTAAGGAGTATTGAACACCCGAATAACCCGGGTGTGTAAAGAAGCTAACAAACCTTATGTGTGAATTGGAGAAGTGTATCTCCGTATTGCGTATTGAGTATGTAATGTGTATGTGTATTCTGGAAGATGGTAAGTAAGTGTTGGTTGACTTGTATTGTCCTCCAAGTATGTATGTATACCTTGTGTAGTATTGTAGTATCATGAATGAAAGCATGTATGTATGAATGTATGTATTGTAAATTGAATTGCATGTATTCGACCAAATGGTCGGCGTACCCTCGCTAGTACGCGGGGTATGCGGTTATCATGCTCAGCGAAAGCTGACCCCCTCGGGGGAATGTTTTTAGTGTGCAGGTACCCGAAGAGGATATGGTCAAGGTAAGAGACCGGTGGCCACACTTGGACTGCTAGTAGTAGAATGTAAAGGAGTGCTAAGTAGTACTCCCCTTGTACCTAGAAAGTAAGTAGTTTGTGAGGAATGGGTAGTAGACAGACTCTTAATGAGTACATAGGAACTTGGAAGAATCATGGTGTTTGTATTTGGATCTTAGTAAACTCGGTTATGTACATTGTATCGTATAGTATTGTAATGGAGTAACATGTTGAATGAAGCATAGCAGTACGTGATTAGTAAACGGAGTATGTATTGTATATGTGTAGCGCTCGGGATTCCGGTCCATCAGACCGATGCTGTATGTAGTAGTAGCCTTGTTAGTCACGAGGGTGGCTAACGACATTGTATCACCTGCCGTCGAGTAAGTATGTATCCGCTGCGAGAGTGCGAATGTATAAGGAGATTGGACGGTAATGACAGAATTAGCGGTAGGGGTGTTACAGCATCGATTACCGAGAGCTGAATGCTGTTACGGTGAAGAACCGTTATCCATTGCCGCGTATCGATGATTTGTTTGACCAGCTGAAAGGGGCATCCGTGTTCTCTAAAATTGACTTGCGATTGGGTTACCATCAGATTGCTATCAGAGACAGTGACATTGAGAAGACCGCATTCTGAACCAGATATGGACACTATGAATTTACGGTCATGCCGTTTGGTTTATCTAATGCACCGGCGAAATTTATGGACTTGATGAACCGTTTGTTTCGGGATCAGTTGGATAAGTCAGTGGTTGTCTTCATCGATGATATTCTTATTTATTCTAAGTCTAAGGTTGAGCATGAGGATCACTTGAGGAGTGTATTGCAGACATTGAGAGAGAACCAGCTATATGCGTTGTTCTCGAAGTGTGAATTTTGGCTAGACCAAGTCTCTTTTCTTGGTCATGTTATTTCTGAGGCCGGGATCGCTGTGGATCCGGCCAAGATTGATGCTGTGCGCACCTGGCCTAAACCGAAGATGGTTACCGACATCCGGAGCTTCCTCGGCCTAGCAGGGTATTATAGGAGGTTTGTAAAGAATTTTTCCAGGGTTTCGAAACCAATGACATCCTTAATGAAGAAGGATGCACCATTTGAGTGGATAGTTGACTGTGAGAGTTCATTTCAGAGTCTCAAGGATGCTTTGACTTCTGCACCAATTCTGACTATACCAGATGATACTGATGGGTTTGAGGTGTACTGTGACGCGTCAGGTAAAGGTATGGGCTGTGTTTTGATGCAACACGGGAAGGTCGTGGCCTACGCCTCCCGACAGTTGAAACGTCATGAAGAAAACTATCCTACACATGATCTAGAATTGGGTGCCATTGTCTTCGCCTTGAAGATATGGCGACACCATTTGTATGGAGTGAATGTGACAATTTATTCAGATCACAAGAGTGTGAAATACCTGTTCACTCAGAAGGAGTTGAACATGAGGCAAAGAAGATGGGTTGAATTCCTTACTGATTACTATATTAACCTTCAGTACAAGGAAGGTAAAGCAAACGTTGTAGCTGATGCATTGAGTCGCCGAGCACACTCTCTCCATTCGCTAATCTCTCACTTTAGCTTGGTCGATGAGGTGCAGAGTGCTCAGATGTCCGATCAGTACATGCAAGAGATCAGACAGAAGCTTAATGACGGCACATTCGAGAGCCAGAAGTATGATTTCCGACTTCATGATGATGACTTGAGCAGGCTGAATGACCGACTTTGTATTCCACGAAGTAGCGCTGAGCTGAAGGAGCACATACTGAGTGAATCACACTGTTCTACCACTTCGATTCACCCCGGAGCTTCAAAGATGTATAAGGATATGAATTGATACTTTTGGTGGACGGGAATGAAAAAGGATGTGAATGACTATGTTGTGAGGTGTCTCACTTGCCAGAAGGTCAAGTTTGAGCACCGACGGCCTGGTGGTACGGTGCAGCCAATGCCAGTGCCTGAGTGGAAGTTCCATGATATTTCCATTGACTTCGTTGTTGGGCTTCCGCCTACTCGGGGAGGCTTGAATATGATATGGGTCGTTGTTGACCGACTGACCAAGGTGGCCCGATTCATTCCGATGAAGGACACTTGGAAAGTGGCGAAGCTAGCAGAGCTCTTCGACCGTGAGATTGTACGGCATCATGGGGTACTGAAGACTATCGTGTCTGATAGGGATACCAGATTCCTCTCGAGGTATTGGAGATCTACACGGGAAGCGCTTGGTACCGAGCTGAAGCTGAGTACAGCATTCCATCCTCAGACAGATGGTCAGAGTGAGCGCACTATACAGACACTTGAGGATATGTTACGAGCATGTGCACTTGACTTCCAGACCAGCTGGATTGATAAGTTACATCTGATTGAGTTTAGCTACAACAACAGTTACCATGCTTCGATCAAGATGTCTCCCTTCCAGGCTTTGTACGGTAGACCATGCCGCACGCCATTATGCTGGGATGAGTCGAGTGAGACGGTCATTATAGGACCTGAGTATTTAGAGCAAGTACAAGCAGAAGTACGCCAGATCCGGGCTAACATGAAGGCAGCTCAGGATAGGCATAAAGCATACGCCGATGTGCGCAGACGTGACCTGGAGTTCGCCGTGGGCGATCAGGTATTTCTTAGAGTATCCCCCATTAAGGGTGTGTTTCGTTTTGGCCAGAAAGGCAAGTTGAGCCCGAAATATGTAGGGCCTTATGTTGTGACGGAGCGGATAGGCCCGGTAGCTTACAGGCTCGATTTACCTACTGAGCTGGGCAAGGTACACGATGTATTTCATGTGTCCCAGTTGAAGAAATACATGCCACATCCATCTCACGTACTTCAGCCCGAGAGGCTAACACTAGAGCCGACCATGCGATCAGTGGAGACTCGCATACGGATTCTGGATACTAAGACTCGAGACACTCGCCATAAGTCTGTAAGACCGGTGAAGGTTCTCTGGTCTAACCAGGAAGTCGAGGAGGCCACTTGGGAGTTGGAAGATAAGATGAGGGCGAAGTACTCGTTGTTGTTTACTTCTTAGTATTTGTATGTATAGGGTACGGGGCGTACCCCTATTTTAAGGGGGGTAGAGCCGTTTCGGTTATGTATGTACGACATGTATTGAGATACATGTATATGTCGTTATGTTATAGACCTTGAGTCTAAGTGATGTTTGGTTATGGGGACATTGAGTCCGATGTTATGTAAAGTATGTTTGTTATGGAAGTGTTGTTTTAAAAGTAATCTCCGTGTTCTAGTATTCAAGACGTGTGGGAAGTGTGAACTCTGGGGACAATGTTCTTTTAAGGGGGGTAGATTGAAATACCCCAAACCTTAATATGTTAATTAATTATGTAATTATGATATTCTAAGGCTAATTAAGTCCTTAAGATCATTGGTGAAGAAATAAAAGCCAAAACGAAAAAGAAAATGCGTAAAAGCCACAAAACGCATAAACGTGTGTTAAACTATTATAGTAAGTATGTAACCTTAACTAGGGTCTAAAAAGGATTCCTAGGACTTATTTAGTCATTAGGAACATGTGGGAAAAATTCCCGAAGGAAACGGACCCAAATAGTGGGGTAAAAGCACAAATGAGGCTTTAAAGCACGTTTTTCGAGAAAACTGAAAAACATGACTTTAAACAGTTAAATCGGACTTGTATAAATTATAGTTGATTTTATAACTATAATTATATACTAATTAAATTCTAAGAATTTTTAGAATAAAAAAAAAATTCTGGAAACCGGACCCGGACTGTTAAAACTGACAGTTCGGAAATTAACGGGTGTTATCTGCTAATGACCAAGTGCCACTCTCTCACATTGTAAAATAAAATCAGATTTTTGCCCCCTCTCTTGTGTCTCACGTGAGAGCCCCCTCTCTATTCTATTAATTCTACTTTACTCACTAAAATACAAAAACAACAAAAGCTAAAAGGTACTACTTACTTTATTCCCTCTCTCACACACCACACTCTCTTCCCTCATTTCTCTGCACTCAACGAGCCCATCCCCCTCTCTCAGCTCTTCTTCTTCATTTTTCTCCCAGCCATGGCGATTTGCAAGAGCTCCACATAGCTCACCTTGCTCCTTCTTATTCTACCCTTAAATCAACTCCAAATCAAGAAATTTTTACACCAAAATACTCACCTTGCCTTGGAGATCATTTTCCACCTTTTATAATCTCAAGACTCCATACTTCATTTCCATGGATATACCACCTTTTGAAGAGAAAACTTCATATTCTTGAAGCCAATCAACTCCTTGATGGTCTAAGGTAAGAAAGAACTCAAAAAATCCATTCATTTCCCCATTTTCTATGGTGGCCGATTTTGGTGTATGCTAAACACCATTGTTTCTCTTCATTCAAGCTTGTTAAATCTTCAAGAGGTGTTGGAGCTAGCCCAAATTCATTGCCAAACACTTCACTTTGAAGTAGAAGGTAATTCCCTTCTATGGTGTTTCAAATAATTACTAAGTTCTAGGGTTAATGGAATAGTGTTCATGAACCCTCCATACTCATTGTGATTATCTTGGCATGGTCATTAGTGTAGCAATTAATCCCGTTGAATACCGATTGAGGAACAAGAAGGTTAGAGAAAGAGTTTTTGAACAGAAAACCCAAGGTAATTAACTTACCTTAAACTAAGGTGTGATCTATGAATGTGTTTATGTTTGATCAAATATAAATGTTGAGTGTAATGCAGGTGTTGCTAATAATATGAGGAAATTCAGTGTTTAATTTAATGTTGTTTAAGGGCCTAAGAGCCAAGCTTTTAAGGTTTATGTATATTGGGTGCTATTGTTATGGAAATGATGAAATTTAAGTGTGGATGAGTGCCTTGAATGAGCTCGTTGGGTTGTGTGTTTTGGTGGGCTAAATAAGGTGTGGGAACATGTTAAATTTATGGGGAGATCATGTCTAAATTTGTGTAGGAATTTGATGGTTTGAGTGCCTGTCTAGGTGGGAACAAACTAGAGAACTACAAGGTATTATGAGAGGAAAATTTAGATAAAAATCGGTTGGAAATAGGTAGATGGAGTGATAGATGAGGGGACTTTAAGGTGGGAATGTGACATTATTGTGGACTAGTAAGTGGGTGAGGTGGTGAGAAAATCTGTAGCATAACACTAATAGAACTAAGCTTTAGTTCTTGAAGAGGAGAGTGGGAATTTGGGTGAATTTAATCAAGAATTGGGTAACAAGTCTAGATGATGATTTAGGCATGTTTAAGATGTTATATTAGTGAGAATAGATCTAATTACATGTAGGAAGCTTGGATAACAATGGGTGAAGAGAGAACAAGTGAACAAGATTTTGAAAATGTCATTTTTTGGAGATCTGTAGTAGTGGTTTCGGGACCTAGGTTCCATGTCAAGTCCCGGACCATATAGTAAAAACCGTTCGAGAGTTGCTAGACACCACTGGCCGGGACTTAGGTCTAGTGTAAAGTCCCGGACCACCCCTGTTTTTCATGACGAGAGTTGCCCATAGTGCTGGTCCGGGAGTTAGGACCAGGACAAGGTCCCGGACCAGCACCAGAATTGAAAATCTTGATGTTTTGAGTATAAACAGGGAATGAATGGGGGGTGAGGTTATATGATAATTAGGATTTGTTAAGACCTTATAATAACCATTAGGAGGTTAATTAAAAGGTAAGTAAGTGTGAAATGATACAACATAATTATGTGAAGTGATAGTTAATCGGGAGTTAAGTAAGATAATTAACCGCCATTATCAACCATGTATAGGAACTAGTTGTGGAACTCATACGCAACAAGGACCAGGTATGGTTTTCTTGCAGTCTGTTGCCTACAGGTTTACACCGGCTTGTGTGTTGTTGTTTTTTGTGTGTTTGTGACCTTGTAAGATTATATCATGAAACAGTTACAGTCATTATTATTAATGTGACTGTGTGCGTACCAATACCGGACCTCGAATGCGTGCTAGCTGTTAATTAACCAAGGCTAGGAACGTAAGAGAACGGTATCGGTATAACGTTTCCAACCTAAGGAACGTTCTAACCACGGCTATGTGTGTTTAGTTGTGGTAGTGTTGCTGAATTATGTCTTGCTCCCTTGTATGTATAACTGGACTCTAAACATTTCTTGTGAGAGATTGTGTTTTAATCCCACTGGGGACTTCTAACAAGTGCTAACCGGGGAGTGAGGAATCCGGTCGTTCCGGTCACGCGTTGTATGTCGGGGGTCGATATCTGAATCAGATTCGGCTCTCTCCTTCTGTTAGGGTTGTTTTCCTTTTGAATTTCAACCTCCCACTAGCTTAGCCAAAGCTTACCTACCTGACTTCCACTCGGGCTGGGGGAAATTAGTGTTGTGTTGTGCTCGGGTCACTATACCCGTCTCATCTTTTAATTAAGTTATTCATTGACTAACAGAACAATAATATGTTATTGTTGATAAGCTTAACATGAGGATGAAGTCATTCTCTAGGCTTACTAAGTTGACTAACTATATTGGTTGTTTGCTAAAGTGAACTGTCTCACTATGTATGGGTTGTTATTGTTTTGCAATAATTCTTGCTAAGTATATGTATGTTGTCTGTTAAAATCAAGCCATGTTATCATGACAAATAGTTGCGTGTACCCCGGTAGTCAGCGGGCTGCACGTTAACCATGCCAGCCAAGGGTTGCATGACCCCTTTGGGGGCACATATTATTTCAGGAGAGTGTCGATGAAGCGGAATGGGACTATAGCAGGCACGAGAGAATACTTTGTTATTTGGATAGTGGGCCCGAGTAGTATTTGTATACCGAGGCTATTTGTTTTGGTGGATGTAAAGTTGGTTGAGTGATTTTTGTACATTAACACTCGGTATATTGTGATTCTTTTTTGATAGTAAATTTTGAAGGTTGTAATTATGCTCGGGATTCTAGTAATCAGACCGATACGTTGTACATAACAGTCTTGTTAGCCACGTGGGTGGCTAACGGCGTGTAACACCGCCTCTTTTGGTTAATTTTTAAGTTGTGTTTTTCCGCTGCGATTATTGGTTAAGTGTGAAGATCACGGTTGGGGTGTTACACCTTCTCTTCCATTTTGAGTGACCAAACCACCTCAAAATGCAATAAAAATCATACCATTAGAATCCTCTTGGCAAGGAGAGCACTCTCATCTTTCCAAAAATCAAAAACGACCACTTTCATTTCGATGGGTATTCTCCATTTGAAGGTTTGAACCCACCATTGGAAGCTCCTCCTCCACCTTGATGTTTTGAGGTAAAAAGAAATTCGAAAATCCACCATTTCTAGCCCTTGTTTGCATTATAAGAATTTTCAGTTTTTGAATGCCTTGTTCCTTGTATTCCAGCCGGTTTTGGCTTCTTCTTTGGGCTAGGAATATCACTCTCTTGCTAGTCAAGAACCTCATTCATTGGTTGGAAGGCAATGCTCTTTTCTAAACCCTAAAAACATCTAAATCCTAGGGTTAGTTAAAATGGATGCTAAGTACTTGTGTGTATTGGTATGGTGGCTGAAGCCTTGCCCATTTCTTGAACAAAAAACGAGAACAAGAGGAGAAGGAAAGAGGAAAAGAAGAGAAGGAAAGGAAAGAAAGAAAAACTAGCAAGACAAGGTAAATACCCTTACCTTGGGCTAGTTTTGTATGCCTTAATGTAACCGTTTTTGAGTATTAAAAATAAGTAATGTATATGATAATGAGTAATGAGTATGTTGTAGTATAATGAGGAATGGTAATGTAACAGTTTTGAAGTTTTTAAATGATGTTTAAAAGCCTTGGGAAACCATGGGTAGTATATGTATATGTGCAGGAAAATTGGTGTGTTGTAGTGTGCATAATGATGTGTGGATTGGTATGGGAATTGTGAGCTGAGATGATGTGTGGGCAAAGTTGAAATTATAGGGGAGACTATGTCAAATTTTGCCTACAAATGAGAGGACTTTAAGTGTTTAAGAAGAAGGAATAACCTAGGTAGTAACTAGGTGTATTTGGAGAGTGTAAAGGGAGTAGCTTAGTGTCTTGAAACAGATTTGAAAAGGGTTTAAATAATGAGAAGAACTAGAGTGTAAAGTAATGTATTTTGAATGCCAGGAGTGACATTAGTTGAGGAAGTATTGGAGGATAGAAGTTAAAGTGAAAAATCTGTAGCATAATAGAGGAAACAAAATCTGTAGCATTAGTGTAAGGAAAACTAGTATAAGTGTTGGAAAGAAGTGAGGAAAATTGTGTAAGTGGATGTAGGAATTGAGTAGTAAGTTTGGTGGATGAACTAAGGTGATTTAGAGGGTTTAGAGAGTGTTAAACATGTGGGGAAGGTATTAGTAAAGGTTAGGGAAGCAATGGGAAAGTAAAACACCAAAAACAGATTTTAAAACAGAAGTACTGGGCCGGACCGACCTTGGGACCGAACTTGCAAGGTCGGTCGAGCCCTGAATTACAAAGACGGGAACCTACTGGAATGGACCGACCTTGAGACCGGACTTGCAAGGTCGGTTGGACCAAGAATTTTCCCGTCTGAAACCTACTGGAATGGACCGACCTTGGGACCGGACTTGCAAGGTCGATCGGACCAGAAATTTTCTCGTATGGAACCTACTGGAATGGACCGACCTTGGGACCGGACTTACAAGGTCGGTCGGGTCTTAAATTTTCAAAACCAAAACTTTCTGACTTGGACCGACCTTGGGGACCAGACTTGCAAGGTCGGTCGGGTCTGAAATTTTCAGCGATGAAACTTACTGACTTCGACCGACCTTGGGTCCGACATTGTAAGGTCGGTCGAGTAAAAAAAACTTTTATTATATGATTATAGTAATCATATGTTTATATATATATATGCCTATACACATATATGCATATGTATGTAGTAGTACACCATTAATGAAGTAGTAAAGGTAAGAAAGTATACACATGAGTTAGAAAACAAGTTTGAGAAGTAATAAGAAAAGAAAGGGGTTCATAATCAAGTATGAATGTAAAGAAGTAGCAAGTATACATTAGGGGTATTAATGAAGGGATAAGTTGGATCAATAATAGATCATTGATCATACAACTTCATGTATGTATAGGAATCAAATAGTTGAACCTCGAACGAACCCGGTAGTACGAATACGACGCTGAACGGTATGATTTCTTCATGCCCTGTATCATAACTTGGTTACCCCGATTTGTGTGCTTATGTGATCACCAATAAGATAAATGCACGAATCGGACCTTTATTGCACTTAATTGTGTTTGAACTATATTGTTCTTGTTGTATTCTCTTGAACATTTAGTTTGTATAATTCATGAAATATATGAATGAGAATGGAGAGTATGTGTAAATGTTGTGTACTTGAGTAGTGTATTAACGTATGGTATGGAAATAATGACTTCTACTAATTCCTAACCATCTAACTCTTAACTTGAGTAATGAGTAAAATGGAATGAGTAGAAGTCTGATATAGTTTCGGCCACGTGTGAGGATAAGGAAACACAAGAGGTTGGATCCGAATCCTGGCTATAATCTTTCCCATGGACCAATCCCCTTCAATGGGTAGCATCCTGGATTAGTGGGCCACCCTAAAGCCCGGTGGTGGGATGTAGTAATCCCTGCCCGGAGGTTATACCGACTTGACTTGATTAAAGTAAGTAAGAAGTAAAGTATTGTATGTGTATTGGTCTTGACTATTGTAAGTCATTGACCTTGAGTAAAAGAGTATTGAACACCCGATTAACCCGGGTGTGTAAAAAAGCTAACAAGACTCATGTATGAATTGGAGAAGTGTATCTCCGTATCGCGGTGAGTATTTGGTAAGTATGAATGGTTGACTCGTAATGTCTTCCTTGCATGTATTGAATGTATGTATGCCTTGTGGAATGAATGTATCGAATTGTATTGTACAAAGCATGTATGTATGTGTGAATGAAACGAACCACATGTATTCGACCAAATAGTTGGCGTACCCTCGCTAGTACGCGGGGTATGCGGTTATCATATGCAGCGTAAGCTGAGCCCCTTGGGGTGATGTTTTTATTCTACAGGTACCCGTGAGGCGTGATGGTCGAGTAAGGACTGGAATGGATTCTTTTTGGGGTAGTTAGTAGATTGGAACGGTGTACCGAGTTGTACACGGCTAAGGCCTTTTGAGTAGCCGGTGTACCATGTGGTACACCTTTTTGGATAATGAATCATGATTGAATAGAATGGAGTAGATGTACAAACTCTTAATTTTTGGGAATAGACTTGGAATGTAATTTATATATTTTGGATACTCGGTAATCAAAGTGTAAGTAAGTATCTGGTATTGCAAGGTAAGTAGTACGTATGCGGTATATTCTAATTGTCAGACCGTTACTGTAAGTAATAGTAGCCTTGTTAGTCTTGGATGGCTAACGGCGTTGTATCACCCGCCGGGAGTAAGTAAGTATTCCGCTGCGAGTAAGGTAATTATGGGAATGATTAGAGGATAATGGAAGGATTAGCGGTTGGGGTGTTACACGTACTATTGCTTTACAGTATTTATTATTAAAATGGAACTGCATGTAAATTGAACCACATGCCCACTCGACCAATTAATTCGAGGGTTAGAGGGCATATGACGGTCACATAGTAGCATACTCAGCAGGGACTGATTCCGTACATACAAACAAACATCTGTAGGTGTGCAACTACTGAAGATGACAGAGCACAGGATGCGATCGGTAGATAGTTGTCGTACAAAGATTATGTTGTTGTAATACAATACTATTGTAGGAATGTTGTATAAGTATTTGAATATTAGAATGCTTACTAGTTACTGTATTTGGATTAATGTGTAGAAGTATGTCTATCTCTTGCTAATCACAGTGGTTGTTGTGAATGGTAATTGTATGCCTAGTTACTCACATGAGTGAGTAACGGCGGTAGCACCTGAGTCGGTATTGTTAAATTATTCTTCCGCTGTATTGTGATTAAGGTTGAGCATATTGTGCCAAGTTTAGTATTAATGAATGATTACGAGTTAGAGTGTTACATATAGCATTGTTGGAAGTCAAAACTTGTCATAAACTGTTGGCATTATACTTATTAATGAGCATAGTTATTCCTATTTGCATAGTGAGTTGGATAAAATAGTAGAACCTAGTTCTTATGAAGAGGCTGTTAGGCTTGATAGGTGGAGAAAAGCTATGAAAGATGAGTTCCTAACACTTGAAAGGAACAATACCTAGAAACTAGTTAACTTACTAGAGGGCATTATACCAGTTAAGTGCAAATGGGCATATAAGGTTAAATGCAAAGCAAATGGAAGTGTTAAAAGGTTTAAGGCTAAACATGTAGCTAAGGGGTTACACCCAAATATATGGAATAGACTACCTAGAAACCTTATCCCCGGTAGTGAAATTCACCACTATAAAGGCTCTGGCTATTGTAGCAACTAAGATAAACTGGCTGATAAGTCAATTAGACATTAATAATGCCTTCCTCCATGGGGATTTGGAGGATGATGTGTATATGGAGATTCCTTAAGGACATAAAGAATTTTTTTTTGGTAAAATTTGTAAATTGAATAAGTCACTTTATGGTCTGAAGTAGGCCTGAAGACAGTGACATTATAGGCTCAGTGTGTTTCTTAAATCTTTAGGTTTTGACCAGTTATTGAACGACTATTCCCTATTTACTAGAGTAGGAAACAATCGTGTCTGTTATCTAGTTGTTTATGTGGATGACATCCTGATAACAGGAAACGATTTATCTTTGATAAGTTATGTTAAACAAGGATTGAACAAGCAGTTTAAGATAAAATATCTAGGAAAACTGAACTTTTTCTTGGGCATGCAATTTCTGCACACGACAAAGGGGGTTGTTCTGATTCAAAGAAAATATTGTGAGGATCTCTTGAGAGAGTTTGACTTCCTAGAAGGTAAGACAACTGTCACTCCTTTAGATAGTAGCTTTAAACTAAAGAAAGATGATGGAAAACCTTTGACTGATCCTTTCTTGCACAAAAGGCTAGTAGGTAAGATTAGTTACTTATCTCATAGCAGACCAGATTTAAATTTCAGCATTCAAGTCTTGAATCAATTTCTGTGTGAACCTTCTGATATTCATTATAAGGTTGTAATGCATGTTTTAAGTTACATAACAGGAACCTTGAATTATGGTTTATTCTTTAACTCAAGAAATGATTTTAGACTCATTGCCTTTTGCGATTCGGATTGGACAACGTGTCCCAATACTAGAAGATCGATTAGTGGTTTCTTCATACAACTTGGAGGAAGTCCTCTTTCTTGGAAATCCAAGAAGAAAACCACGATTGCCCTGTCCTCAATGGAGTTAGAATATAGGGCAATGAGGAACGTCACTGCAGAACTATACTAGGTAACCAGAATCTTGACAGGGTTGGGAGTAGAAAACATCTTACCAGTTCCTGAGAAATGTGACAGTCAGGCGGTAATCTACATTGCAAGGAACCCTGTTCTACAGGAAAGAACCAAGCACATTGAACTTGATGTTTATTTTGTCAGACAGAAGCTGTAGGAGGGCATGATGGTTGTGGAGTTTGTTACCTCCAAGGATCAAAATGCGGATGTTTTGACCAAATTGTTGCAAGGGAGAGCTTACCCTCTGCAGATGAAGAAGATGGGCTTGAAATTGAATGTGGTTTAGTGCGTGTGTTGTTTGCTATTTTGCTGTGTCTGTAAGTTATGCAAAAACCATAAGGATGTTCACCTTTAGGTTTTTGAGAGGGGGTGTTAGGATTATAAACATTGGTTTGGCAAAGGTCTATTATGTTTTGATTCAGTTAGGGTGAACTGTTGGTTTCTCAGTTTAGTTTTGTGGGTTTAGAGAACCGGTTCCGGATTTAGTAGTTTTGTGCTTTTAACTTAGAATTGTAAAAGCTAGGGTTTACTGTATCATCATCATCATCTTCTTCTTCTTCTCAAATAGCAGCCGAAAGGCTAGTTCTCACTCTCAATGTATTGCTCATCGTTTCTCAGTTAATTGAAGGTCTATTTGAAGTCTTTTGGTCAAGTTAATTTTCTTTCAAAAGAGCTAAGAACCCAAATTTCATTTTTTTTATAATTGTGCTCGTAGGAACTCAGTTGCTGCATCATCAGTGATGAAACTTTGATCATTTGGGTGCTTTTTTTCCTTTGCCTTTTTCTTCAGTTTGTGTGATTGGATTATCCATGGTTTTCGATAGTGTTTTGTTATGATGGTTAATCCTGTTTTATAGCTAGGATGGAGCAAGTATGGAAGTGTTCATCCGTGCATTCATGAATCAAGAGAATTGAATGTACGCCCTTCATGAATGACCTCGTGTAGACTCGTACACACTAAAAAAAGTTGTTTTCTAGTAGTGTGCCATGATGGTCCCCTTCTAAATCATTTTATCTCTCCACCTTTTGCTGGAGAAAATCCAAAAGTCAACTTGAGGATCAGCTCTATAAAATACAACGAAGGGGCTTAATTATGGCAATGGCTTGGTAGTTAGACATAAAGATGTCAAAATTTGACTGAACTCAAAACTTACCTATTTTACCCGAATCTAGAACCCGACCAAAACATGAAAATATTTAAAATATTAACCAATTGACCCGAATCCGAACTGACCCAACCCTAATGACCGAAATACTAATGACTTGAAATTGATCCAAACCCGAATGACGTGAACTAATAGTAATTGAAATTGACCAATAACATGAAATAATAGTGACCTTAAATTGTCTTGAACCCAAATAACCTAAACAAAAATGACAAAAAACATGATTTCGCTTGATTATATCATAATAAAATTCAGAAGATGCATTGAATTGACTTTTTTGTAGTATAAGTTTAGTATATTTTTGATAGAAATAAGCTATATATTTATTTAATTATTTTTTTAGAAAATTAATCTTGACATGAAATAACCGAAACTTGATTTTACTTGAAACTGTTACAATCTAAATTGATTTACCCACGCAGATGCTCAAAATCAGAACAGATACCCCGTTAATACTTAAATACATCTTCGATTTTTCCGACCTTTAAGACATTGATGATTGAGGCAAATTCTATAGAGAAGGTAGACGCTGCGGGACGCCCACACCCAAGAGTGCACAGTCTTGTCTATTTGGCAGTCCAGTCAGCAGCTGACTGGATTGTTTTGTTGACTGGGCTGTCTTTTATTTTATTAACTTTAATTTGTTGTAACTTTTAAAATATAAGTCCAAAATTAAAAAAAATTATATCATTGTTCATCTAAATTCAAGCTCTTCAAAACAAGATCAGACATGGATATGTTTTGACAACTTTTAAATTTTATATTATTTACATGCATATATATATATATATATATATATATATATTATATATATCAATGAGACTTATGATTCATAACATCATTTTAGTGTATCATAATATCACTTTTAATGAATCATATATCAAAATTAATGAATCATATCTTCATTTCAGTGTATCGCAAACATATAATAAAAAAAATTACACAATATACAACCCAAAATAATATTTGGGTATGTATGAAAAATACGCGATTCACCATATAAGGTTTAAATACATCATACAACAATAGTAATACACTACAAAACAATAATGATTTTATCGATTCCGAAGTTTATTACTAATTCACCATTTATTAGTTAATGAATCATAATATCAATTTTAATGAGTCATAATATAAAATTAGTGAATAATATCTTCTTCATTTATTGTATCATACTCCCTCCGTCCTGAATGACCGTCCTGTTTACTATTGGACATGTCATTTGACTTCAATTTTTAACATATAAGATAAATTAATTTTGAAAATTAAGTTTTGCATATGAATCATTACATAATAAACTATATGTTACAAAATTTAGTTTATAAAATTATTTTATCTTATTGCTTAATATGAAGTAGAAAAACGTGCCATAAAGCAAACAGGACGGTCAATTCAGGACGAGGGGGAGTAGTAAACATATAAACAATAAAAATTTAAACAAAGTATAATACAAAACAATATATGGTATGTATAAAAAGTACATGATTCATCATATAAGGTTTTAAAATACACCATACAACAATAATAATACACTAAAAATAATAATTATTTTTATCGGTTCCGGAGTTTCTTATCTAATTCACACATTATTAGTTATTGAATCATGACACCAATTTCAATGAATCGTAATATCAAGTTTAATGAATCATAACATCATTTTAGTGAATCATCAATCACATAAAAGAATTTTTAAAATAATAATACAATAAAAAAATTGATACATAAAAAATTACATGATTCACCATATAGGTTTAAAATACACCATACAACAATAATAATACACTACACAACAATAATGAGTTTTATTAGGTTCGAAATTTGTAATCTATTTCACTACTTATTGGTTAATGAATCATATATCAAAACTAATGAATCATATATGATTTTAGTGTATCATCATACACATGTAAAAATAAGTTTTTTCAAAGTTGTCAAAACATAGCCATGATTGGTCTTGTTTGAAGAGCTTGAATTTAGATGAACAATGATATAATTTTTATTTATTTTGGACTTATATATTAAAAGTTACAAGCATTTAAAGTTAATATAATAAAAAAAGCAACCCAGTCAGCAAAACAGCCCAGTCAGCTGCTGACTGGGATTGCCATATCAGATGGTTCGCACGCTATAAGACACGGCGGTTCCGTGCATACAAATTTGCGAATTCTATACTACTCAATTACTCATTCCGTTTTTAATTATAAAATATTCAAAAATTCACGTAAAAAAGCATATATATTCCTGCTGTTTATATCTAACTAATAGTTAGATTTATATTAATTACTATATATCAAATTGGATAGTTTGACGGAGCAGTCTAGCGATTGTACGGGACGGTCGTATCATATTTGGTGCAGCCACGTGCTATGCTGGAAAAGATTATATATGTCAGCACTTTTTAACTATTTTAAATATTAGATCAAAGTAGCGGGGATAACCGTAGACTTATTGATTTCCTCAAATCAAAAGAACAAACAACATTTCATTGCATTGTAACTTTTATAATATAAATCCAAAATAAAAAAATTACACCATTATTTATCTAAATTCAAGCTATTTAAAAGAAGATCAATCATGGTGTAACACCCCATCCAACAACAAACACATAACAACAATCTGCAGCGGAAACTCAACTCATCACATTACTTACTTCAATGGTGTTACACGTTACCACCCACGTGGCTAACAAGGCTAACATGCACTTTGTATCGGTCTGATGGACTAGACTCCCGAGCAACTACACGTAACATTTGCTTCCCTTAACAACAACCCATATACTTATTACATTCCAATCGTACCGAGTATTTACAAACTAATGCGATAACAATTTCGGTCTTACTACGCCTACAATGCTTACGCCGTTTAAATGGCTACCCATGTATAAACATCTATACCCGTCCTACTCGCGAACGGCTTCCAGCTTCACTTGTACCTGAAATAGAAAAGGAGAGAAAGGGTGGGCCCCCAAGGGGCTCAGCACCTTTGCTGGTATGGTAATCCTGCAGCCCACTGACCGGGCCACGCACAACTAATTGTCGTCTTAGCATGCAGTTGATTATATTTAAATCATGCATACAAACCAAAACACACAACACTTTGCATACACCCGACAACAGGGCTCAACATACATCCAACACATCCACACTTAACAAACCATCCAATGATTCCTTTATCCTTAGAGTGGCTCTCCTCTAAAACGGAGCTACTTCCTTAATGAACGACACGTACCCATTAATCGGGTTATCCTTAAACGCCTCTTGTCACAAACTGGGATTCATTTCCATGATCCACTCACTCCATATCCTACAACATATCTCATTTCTACATAATAAACATAAACAACACCTTTCTTGTTTCGACGCCACATGATGACATCGCATTCATTTTAAACATCCAATATATTATAATATATACCATAGCACAGCAAGGGAATTTGCATAGCACCATAACATTACATAACACCATAAAATCGGTCTCACAAGGAACCTTCCACCATAGTTAGTATACCATGTGAGCCTAGGGATTTTTGCCAATCCCGTTAAGCTCGTTACCAACCTCGTTACCGTCCAGTTATATAGAACGGTTAACTTAAACCCAAGGTGTGTCGGATATAGTGATCCCAAGCACACCGAAATAAACATTCGTATGCCCCTGTGGCCCGACGTGAGTCAGTAACTAGCTTTGGATAAGCTAAGGGAGGTAGAAACCAAATTGGAATACCACCTATACATACACCAAGAGAGCCGAACGGATATGACATCGACTCCCGTCCATCACACGCGTGGCTGGAACAACCGGACTCCTCACCCCCCATTAGTACATATACACTTATAAATAAGTAGTTAGAGATCCATTATGGAGCCTACCACATCCACACACCATACGGTATCATAACCGAGTTAAGCACACAAGGGAGGTTCACACACTTGCATATAACAACAATGTCCAACTAACTCACACATAGCCGTGGTTAGCACGTTCCCAAGGTTGGGCCGTCAACTCCGAATACCAATCACTCATGTGTTCCTAGATTTGGTTAGCTAAGGTTTAGCACATATTTGAGGTTAAATGGTATCGGAGGCCAAATTCGCCACATAAATGAATTACTATAAACTCATTACATGTTTTATTCTTACAAGGTGGCAAACACTCAACAAAACATATTGGCATACAAGCCGGTGTAATCCGGTAGGACACAAGTTGCAAGAAAACCATACCTGTCACCGGAGTCCACTTTACCACGTCCACTTATGTTCCTCGAGCGATTCTCGAACAACTGTTAACATCACATGTGTTTTTATTAACATCGGGGTTTGCTTGATTATTTAATGTCTAATGCTTAACTTTCCCGTTAACTTAGTTACATAACTTACATTTTAACTTGTTTTACTTTCACATTATGATACAACTTTTCACCCACTTAATTGCCATTTAAAACTCATCGAACTGTCCCTAACAACCTTATAACATCATTACCTATCAATCCCCATCATTACATATCATTCATAACCTTTAAACCATATTTTTGGTCCGACCGGACTTGCCGACCGGACTTACCCAAGTCCGGTCGATTCCAGAACACATTTCCGTCAAAATTTTCTCACTCCGACCGGACTTGTAAGTCCGGTCTATGTCCGGTCCATTCCAGAAAACTAATTCCCACGGGTAAACTGGGCCCGACCGAACTTGCAAGTCCGGTCGCAAGTCCGGTCGCAAGTCCGGTCTGCCCCAGATCTTTGTTTTCCTTTTTACATTCAACTCCAAACTTCACCCCATATATCCTAGTATACCCTAACCTCATTTGGGCACTTCAAACACACCTTAAGATATCTTAAACACTCACAAAACTCTTTTTCTAATTCCTTAAACCTTCACTTATATCTTCACAAAATTTCTAACACTTACAATGTTTTCTCCTAGTTTTTCAAGTGGTGTTTCATCCTTAATAACCTTTATACCAAAGTGTTTCCTCACCATCATAACATCATCTCCCAAGCATCTTCTCTTACTAACCAAATCTTCTCTTCACAACTCCTTAGAGTTCCTTTCTCAAAACCTTACCTAAACATCATTTCTCCTTATTCATCAACATAACCTAACCTTAAACAAACTTCCCCAAGACTTAAGTACATCCTAAAAACACTCATTGGATTTCTAGAACTTCCAAGACAATGCCTAAATCCTTATAGCACCTTAGAACACCTTAATGCATGTTTTCTTCCTTAGTGAAGCATGTATCCATTCCTAACAATTCCTAGTTCAACCAAGTTCATTTAAGCACTTAAAACTCCTTATACATTTTACAAATTTTGCCATAGGTTCTCTTAGCACCTCATCATTCCAAAGCTCATAGTTTTCACCACTAAACATTCAAGAACACCTAGATCCATCAAAAACATTATCACTCACAAAACTTCACCAAATTTACACTACATCACAATATAGTGCATAATTAAACTTGCTTGGCACTTAGGCCCTTAAATAACATGGCTCTTAGGCCCTTAAATTGCATAAACCTTAAACACTGAATTTCCACAATATATAAGCCTTTGACCTGCAATTACATACACCAAGACATATGTTCTTTTACTAGTCTCCTTGAGAACACTTTACTATGTCATTCACCATTTGCTCTTTAGGTAGTTTTAGCAAGCATTAAAAGCTCATTTCTCCTAAGGCATTAAACCACATTGAGATAACACATTTACCTCTTTCCTCACACTTCTTTTTGTTTCTTCATAAAACCGGTAAGGCATTTCATTCCTTGTCAACAACTAAACAATATACCAACATTGTAATGAGTATATAAGCTTTAAGCTTCATCTCATTGTAAACCCTAGTTACATATATTGTTTTAACACATCAAGGTAATTGTTTTACCTTTGAATGGAAAGAGAGCTTGAATAAGTATCAAGAGAGGACTCCTCCTAGCCCTTGGAAGATTCAAATGAAGCTAAAACAAGCAAGGTAAAGACACCATGGTGAGGTGAATTTTCGGCCATATACTAAAAGGAGAGGAAATGGAGTTTTCTTTGGTTTTTCCTTACCTTGAAGCAAAGGTGATCAACAAGGCATAAAAATATAAGCTCAAGCTCCTTCCATGGAAGTTCTCCTTGGCACCGAAATGGTGGTTTTGATGATTTGAAAAGACAATGTTGTAGAGCTTGCTCCAACTAAGAGAACGGTAGTCTCGGAATTAAATTCGGAGCATGGAGCTAGGAGATACAAGTGGTCAAAGATGGAAAACAATGGTGGTGTTGGTGTTGCTGTAGCTGTTCGTAAAAGGGAGTAAGAAGGGAGGTTGGAGACGTGTGAAACGAAGAAGGAAGGAGGAATGAAGATAGAACTTGCTTTTGGAAGATATTTACATGTTATAAAGGTAACTTCTACTTTCACTTACTTTTCCTTCTTTCTTTAATTTTTACTAGCTCATGGTGGTGAGTTCACCACATAATAAAACCGGCCCCCATATAATTAGAAGGGTGTTTTGGTCTTTGTTGACTAATTAACTTACTTATAATGACATATGTTAAAACTTGCTTATTTTAGTTACTATTCACTAAAACAAGGCACATAGAAGTGAAATTTTTGATTTCTCATTGATATAGCCACCCAAATGTGATACTATATAGTACACATGTTAATCAAAGAGTAATGATGGACATTTAGCCATTCGAAACTCATTTACAAGACAATTTTTCAAAACGTGCTTTAAGACTCCTTAAAGCACTTTTTGTGTTTAACTTGTTTTCAAGCTTGGTTTTTTTGGTAATTGATTTAATATGTTCATTAACATATAAATAAGGCATAGGTATGACCATTAGGTCTTATACACAATTATCCCAAGCTTAGAGCACATTTTAGCCCATATTGACCTTAAGGTATTTATTTGTGTTTTGTTTGGTTTCATTGTCTACCAAAGTTTCTTGCAAACGATAAATTTGACCTATTAAATACCAAGAAATAATCTTAGAGAATAATAAACCAAACGACCGTCAGGTTGCAAAATCCTGGTTATTGTAGTAGAGTTTATGGGAACCAGGTATCGAACCGTGGGACTATGTGACAATTATCTAGACTTAGCAAAGGTTATAAATTGAGGGGGAATTTTTGTTTTATTCTAAACTGTGAATTATAATTAAGTCAACAAGAATTTAAATAACAGCTAATAATTAAAATAACAGAATATTAAAAGTGGTTGTGAATATGGAAGAACGGACTCTGGGTTCAGGTTTTACTCGTTTGATTAATTATGCTATTCTACCGGTTTAATTAAGAATAATTTGGCAAAATTCCTTTTATAATCTTTAGATTTAAATCCTAAATTCTAATGACCTCGTTTACCAGAACATGCAAGGTTTAATCTAAACTCAGGCAAAACACATGTAAACGGCTAGTTAAAAGGAATATAATTTTGCATCTGAAATACTAGATTTATTCAATCAGAATAAATTTTTCCACAGACATAACAATTAATATGACCTATCTATTTCTCACGGATCAGTTCAAAATAGATTTCGTAAGCAATTTAATAAACTCATGTAATTTATTAAAAAGCGAGAGAATAACATTAATTGTATCAAATTATAATTAACTTAAACCGGTAAAATAAAGTGCACAATTAAAACAAACTAATAATAACCATCTCCCAGAGTATAGATAATCTAGCCGGACATGTTAAATAAATGAGCAGAGTTAAGTAAAAGAAATCATCTGATTCGCTGACTCCTGCTCCGTTATTCTGACAGCCCGGAATAGAATTGTGGCAGATGGATAATATATGGAGAATGGTCGAGCGTGGGTTTTGTGGTGGTGGTCGAATGATTTGTGAATTGTAAATGGATGCGTACGTAAGTGAATTGTTTGTGAAATGGAAAAGGTGAAGGTGGGGGCGATGGAGTAGTATGGTGTCGGGTGATTTTGTGAATGGGTTTGTGAATGGAGTGGAGCGATTTGGATCGTGGGTGAATGACTGGATCGTGGGTGAATGACTTGCTGATTTTTAGCTTGCAGAGCGTGGGTTTATATAGGCGGAGGATTTCAGAAGCAGACAACGAAGAGAACGGTGCAGTAGGTGAGTGGCGGTGGATTTGCAGTCAGAGATTTCATCGGGCAGTGCAATTGATTTCTGACAGATTTAATTGCAGCAGAAACTGATTGCAGAGCCGTCACGCGTGCACAAATTAAGGTAGGCGATCGTCTGCAATTAATGAGGTAATGAGGTAGTAGTTCGAATGCGGCGCCGGCGAAGAAGGAAGAAGAAGACGCGAAGAAAAACTTCTCCGCGTTGGATTTAAGTCCCGTCCGCCTGCATTTGGAGCGGTTGTCACTTGCTCCGTCCGCCTGCATTTGGAGCGGTTGTCACTTGCTCCGTCCGCCTGATGACCGCCTGTATTTGGAGCGGTTGCTCCTTAGTTGGCCGCCTGGTATATAGGCGGTAATGCCTTTCTTAACCGCCTGGTATATAGGGGTCGCGTAGGAGATTACAATTTGTTGATGGTCCGGGACATGGTCAGGGGTGAAGTCCCCGGACCACTTGAATTTTTACCGAGAGAGCATTTTCCTTTGATGGTCCGGATTTGTATGGAGCTGAGTCCGGACCATGTTTTTATTTCAGCCGAGAGGATATTGTCTTGATGGTCGGGCCTGGGCAAGTGTTAAGTCCCGGACCATGTGCTGTTTTCACCCGAAGAGTATATTTTGAGTGTTGATCCGGGCTTCAAAGGTATTAACAAGCTCGGACATAACATATTTCGGCTCTAAAATCTTCGTTCTAAGTCCGTTTTACTCGCCGTTTGTTGCGTTGGAAAGCTGTGAGGAGAACTATGCATTTCTGTCATCATTTCCTGATTTTATCATATAAATTGGAATTAGTTCCTACCCAAAGTAAGAGTTACAAAAAGCATAGGATAAGTGTGAGAAGGTGCGTAAAAAGTTACATAAAATAATGACCAAGCACCTATAAAACTATATAAATTTCACACTTATCAAATCACCCCACACTTAGCTCTTTGCTTGTCCTCAAGCAAAACTCTCAAACACGAGTTCAAGTCAAGCGAATGAAACTCAACTCAAAAGGAAGGACACAGAAGAAAGATTATTAGTTTTACCAATACAGGGGCATTTTTTTTTTCATAAAACAAGAAGTCATTCAAAGCTAATAATAGAGAAACAAAACCATAAGAACCTCGCCTTTAGCAATGAGCCAATCCACCTTTACATTCTCAAACCGTTAGAACGACAAGGGGCATGAAGTAAGATCTTATTCCATCATACCTTTCAATGCCACATACTCTTGATCCATAGAGAAGATTATTTTCATTTAGCACAATGATTGCACATTTTTTCAATTTAAGCGCTTTTAAGTTCTTTCACCACAGACTTTTCTCTCCACCCATGTAACGGCTTTGGGTCAACTATCCCAGATCACAAGGACCTTAGGTAGCTAGGTGATGAGGCACCCCAAAGGACTTAATAACCAAGTGGACGAGGCCTGACTTTGGATCAGAATTAAAATTAAGCATGCTTAGGATCAGCGGAGTACCTTGCCTTGTTCTTTTTCCAACCATTTCAATCCAGACATTCCAAGGCTCAAGGCTAAAAACAGGGTTCAGATGGTGAGTATTCTCAATCATTTATAGCATAGAACATAGACTTCATTTTTAATCAATTAAAACCAGAAAAATTTAAAAATTTTGCACCCCATTATCAGCTAACCAATTATTCCTCCTCTATGGCTTCCTTCCAAGTTGAGCAACACAGCAGGAGTCAAACAAATGCAAGAGAAAAGAGCTCAAAGATAAACAAAAGATAAGCTACGAAGGAGGTTACCCCACCCCACACTTAGAGTGAAGCAATGTCCTCATTGCTGGAAGAATTAATATTGTGCAAGCAATCCAACGGGAAACAAAAGTAAGACATATAGTTCAGAGGGGAGTATGTAACAGTAAAGAGTGAAAAGGATTTAGAATACTCCCCAGAGTCCGTTCACGGTGTGTTGCACGGTCCACCCCACACTTGAGTTCAGCTGTAGAATGCGTAAAATGTCCTGAAAGAAGATTCTAACAGCCAGAAGAACTCAAGTTACTGCCCTGTGCTGCCACTCCTTAATGAAGAAAAATAAAAATAGACTAATAACTTTTTTTTTTTATAATATTAGACAAATTATTGAAGCACACAGAAAACTGTAAAGTAAATGTAAGTTAAGAAAAAGGATAGAGAATTCTTCCTGTAAATTGAAAATAAGTGGTGGGTTGCCTCCCACCAAGCTGCTCTGTTTTATAGTCTCAAGCTAGACTCATAAGTCCGATTAATTAGAAGAGGAAGAGGAGTGGGAAGGGGTCCCACAACTTCCTAGAACTAAGTTGCGCAGCTTTCGGAACTTATGCTTCAATCGCCATGGTAGAGACGTCTTTTTAGGTGGCGCCGACTCCGAAACAGGGGAAGAAGATCCTGCTGTACCTGGACAAAAGAAACTCCAAGCAAGTTAGTAGAAACATCAGCAGGACAAGTATACCTTTTCAGACGGGCCCCATTAACTTTGAAGGTTTCACCCTTCTTGTTTTCCAGTTCGTAGGCTCCAAATGAAGTAACCCCTACCACCTTAAATGGTCCTGCCCAATGAGATTTAAGCTTTCCTGGAAAGATCTTCAATCTAGAATTGTAGAGGAGCACCCAATCTCCAACTTTGAAGTCACGTTTCTGGATCATTTGATCGTGGAGTTTCTTGGTGCGCTCCTTGTAGATTCGAGCACTGTTGTAAGCTTTATCTCTTAGTTCTTCAAGCTCTGAAAGCTGAAATTTGCGTTTCTCACCAGCAGCAAGTATGTCAAAGTTCAGGGCCTTAAGTGCCCAGTACGCCTTATGCTCCAACTCAACAGGTAGATGGCAAGATTTCCCATATACCAGCCTAAAAGGAGACATCCCGATGGGTGTCTTGAATGCTGTCCTGTAGGCCCAGAGAGCGTCATCTAACCGTAGAGACCAGTCCTTTCTTGAAGAGTTTACTGTCTTCTGGAGAATCCACTTCAACTCTCGATTGGATACTTCAGCTTGTCCATTTGTTTGTGGGTGATACGGTAGTGCAACCTTATGACGTACTCCGTACTTAGCCACAAGGCATCGAATGAACGGTTGCAAAAATGTGATCCCCCATCACTGATAATTGCTCGTGGAACTCCGAAGCGAGTGAAGATGTGCTTTTTGATAAACTTGATCACGGTCTTTGAATCAGCATTCTGGCATGGTATGGCTTCAACCCACTTGGACACATAGTCCACTGCACCAGAATGTATTGATAACCTTGTGAAGAGGGAAATGGCCCCATAAAATCGATACCCCAACAGTCAAAAAGTTCGACTTCCAAAATGCTTTGCTGAGGCATCTCATGTCGCCTTGAAGTATTGCCCATGCGCTGACAGCTATCACAACTAGCCACAAAGGTTTGGCAGTCTTTATGGAGTGTGGGCCAATAGAATCCGGACTCCAAAACCTTGGCTGCCGTCCGATGGGATCCATGATGGCCTCCAGCTTCTCTGGAGTGACAAAACTCCAAACACTAGGTACCTCATCATCAGGGAGACACCTGCGAATTAAGCTATCTGCACACACTCGAAACAAGTGAGGGTCTTCCCAGATATAATGGCGTGAGTCAGAAAGGAATTTCTTTTTCTGAGCATATGATAATCATGAGGAACAACTCCAGAAACAAGAAAATTAGCCATATCAGCATACCATGGCTCTTGCACCTTTTTCAAACTGAAGACGGCTTCATCGGGAAAAATTCATTAATAGGAATACCGTCGTCAGGAGTTACCATCCTAGAGAGATGGTCAGCAACAACATTCAGTTTACCACTCTTGTCCCTCACTTCTATATCGAATTCCTGTAAAAGAAGAATCCAACGTACAAGCGAGGCTTGGCCTCTTTCTTGGCAAACAAATATTTAAGAGCAGAGTGGTCAGTGTGGATAATCACTTTACTTCCCCATAAATATGATCGAAATCTATCTAAGGAGAAGACCACTGCTAGGAGCTCTTTCTCAGTTGTGTGTAGTTTCTCTGGGCATCATCTAGAGTTTTGCTGGCATAAGCAATAACTCTTAACACCTTATCTTTCTTTTGGCACAGGGCTGCACCTACTGCAAAGTCACTAGCATCACACATTATTTCAAATGGCGATGACCAGTCAGGAGAAACAACGATAGGGGCAGCTACCAATTTTTGCTTAATTAAATTAAAAGCAGAAATACAATCTTCAGAAAATATAAATGAAACATCTTTCATTAGCAATCAGTCAAAGGTTTAGCAATTTTAGAGAAGTCTTGAATAAACCTTCGATAGAAACCAGCATGCCCAAGAAACGATCTTACTTCCTTTACACAAGTGGGAGCTGGTAGCTTCTCTATCACTTCGACTTTTGCTTTGTCAACCTCAATCCCTTTAGCAGACACCTTGTGGCCGAGCACTATCCCATCCTTTACCATAAAATGGCATTTCTCCCAGTTGAGAACTAGGTTGGTCTCTTCGCACCGTCCAAGGATAAGATCAAGCTGTGCTAGACAAACATCAAAATCAGAGCCATAGACAGAAAAATCGTCCATAAATACCTCTATACTCTGCTCAATGAAGTCTGCAAAGATGGCCTGCATGCAGCGCTGGAAAGTGGCAGGGGCATTGCATAAACCAAAGGGCATTCTTTTGTATGCAAAGGTACCAAATGGACAAGTAAAGGTAGTCTTGTCCTGGTCCTCAGGTGCAATAGGAATTTGAAAGTACCCTGAAAAACCATCTAAAAAACAGTAATATTCTTGCCCAGCCAATCTCTCGAGCATTTGATCAATAAAGGGGAGTGGGAAATGATCTTTCCTGGTGGCTGAATTCAAACGCCTATAATCTATACACATACGCCATCCAGTAATCTTTCGTTGGGGAATGGACTCACCTTTGTCGTTTATAACAGCTTCAAAACCTCCTTTCTTAGGAACTACCTGTACAGGACTTACCCATGTGCTGTCTGATATAGGGTAAATGATTCCAGCGTCCAGAAGCTTCAACACCTCTGTCTTGACAACTTCCTTCATGTTAGGGTTGAGCCGACGCTGGGGCTGTCTGACCGGTTTGTAGTCTTCCTCCATATAGATATGATGTGTACAGAAGGACGGGTTGATGCCTTTGATATCAGCTAGAGTCCATCCGATTGCTCTCTTATGTCTCCTCAAGACCTCAAGTAACCTGTTTTCTTGCCCAGAAGTCAAAGAAGACGAAACAATGACAGGCAAATATTTATCATTAGCTAAAAAGCAGTACTTGAGATTAGAGGGGAGCTCCTTAAGCTCAAGTACGGGAGGTTGCTCTATAGAAGGAACAGGTCTTTGGATTTCTTTATCAAGTCTCTCCAAAGGAGGGCGATAAGCTTGAAAACCTGGTTTTCCTCTCTCTACATGTGCTAGAGCTGTATTAACATCCATATTAAGAGTTTTATCCTCAACAGAAGATATGAGAACATGTTCTAAAGGTTCAGAATCTGAAAAAGTAGAAGAAAGTAGAGAATAAATCTCATCATCAGTAGAAAGTTCACATACCTCGCCATCTTCATCTTGTAGGCTTACCGACATAACTGAGTGAGCAGAGGTAGAACTTAACTTCATCATCTTTTTCATATCAAACTCTATCTTCTCATCTCCGTACCTCAAGGTGATTCTGCCATCATGCACGTCAATGACCGCCTTGGCAGTACTCAGGAAAGGACGACCCAAAATGAGTGGGACCTCCACATCATCATCTATGTTTAAAACAACAAAATCCGCAGGAAAGATGAAGCGGTCAACGCCTACTACAAGATCTCGCACAATTCCCATCGGTTTTATCTCGGATCTGTCGGCTAGCTGGAGTTTAAAAGGGACTGGGTGAAGCTCTCCTCCTTTTACCTTCAAGAAGGTTGCATATGGCATGATGTTGATGCTTGCACCCAGTCACACAGGCCACTTCCGCAATCAATGTCTCCGATAAAGCAGGGAACAATAGGAGTGCCTGGATCCTTCTGTTTCGGGGGAAGTGCTCGAAGTAACGCCGTAGAGCACTCTTCTGTAAGGTGGACAGTCTCCTTGTCCTGCTTCTTCTTCCTCTTTGTTACGAGATCCTTCAAAAATTTCGCATAGTTAGGCATCTCCTGAAGAGCATCAATTAAAGGAATATCAATAGTCAGTTTCTTAAATATGCTTAAGAATTTATTGAACTGCTCATCTAAACACTTCTTTTTCATCCTGTTTGGAAATGGAAGCTCTATCCGCTTAGGAGTAGAAGAAGGTACATCAATTTGAATAGAAGATGGAGAAGGAGAAGAATTGAGTGGAGCCTGTATCTCCTCAGAAACTACCACTGGTGGGACCGAAGGCTCTGGTGATTCATTAGAATTGGTGATCCTTTCACCAGTTTGTTGGGCTGTCACTTGCTGTTGATTATCTCCCAGCTGCTTGCCACTTCTTAATGTCACGGCTGCACTGAGCTCATCCTCAGGTTGGATCTCTGAAGATGCACCGCAATTGCAGATCCTCAAGGCCTTGGCCGTCTCTCTTGGATTCTGCTGAGATTGTGATGGAAATGAGCCTGGCTGCCTTTGATGCTGGTTGTTAAGTAGCTGGTTCATCTGCTGCTCCAGATTTCTCTGGCTATTCATCAAGGATTGGTTGAGAGTTTGTTGTTCCTTCTGGTTGGTAGCCATGGAAGTAATTATATCTTGGAGCTTTTCCATCTTTTCATCAGAAGCTGACTTGGCAGGTGGCTGGTAGGAATTCTGGCCCTGTCCCATCTGCATCTGAGGACGGCCTTGGTTGTATGGTTGCCTCGAGAAGCCTGGGGGTCCCTGCACATTACTTTGTAAAAGATTAGAATTTAAAGCATTGTTGGGATTACCATACCTGAGATTTGGATGTTGATTTCGGTTCCAGGGTTGTTGGTAATTCCCTTGTCCTACAAAGTTTGCTTCTTCAGCGATCCGTATCTCCTCCAGATAAGGGCATACTTCAAACGAGTGGTCCCCACCACAATGAGAGCACAGAGGCTCAGATGAGGATGATGAAGCTATCCTCTTTACCTGCTGAGAAGGCTGACCATTAATTAAAAAATCGTCAAATCTTTTTACTAGTGAGCTTACCAGTGTGGATTGTTGAGCTTGTGACTCTGCCATCTGCTCCATCCAAGGATCTATATTTCTTGCACCTTTGGCACCCATAGTCATTGTCCTGCCTCCTTCGGTGCCCCACTGACGAACTTCTTCTATGTACGTCTCCATGGCCGCCATGAAATCATTGCCGGATCGGTTGAGGATGTTCCTCCCAAAGCTGATCTAACTTCGGCTTGATGTATATGCTGCAATCCATTAAAGAACGTCATAGCTATACAAGTGAGATCTTGTCCGTGATGAGGACACTGTCGGAGCATTCTTTAAACGATCCCATGCTTCACAGATAGTCTCAGTACCTCCGACTCCCTGTTTAAAAGCAAGTAAAGAAGCAACTAAATTTCTAGTTCAGAAATAGGATAATATTTTCCATAGACCTGGTTGTCATTTCCTCCCAACTAGTGATAATACCAGAGGGAAGACAGTAGAACCATTTCATTGCTTCACCGGTGAGGCTGCTAGGAAATAAACTCATTCTAGCATACTCCAGGAGACTATCTGAGCACCCAATTTGATCAATATTGATTAGAAATCGGTTGACATGATCTAGGGCGTCGTTGGGTTGGAACCGTCAAATGTGCCTGAGGGCATCTCTCGTATGACCTTGTTCTGATGTGATGGCTTCAGATCCTTCCATTCCTTCATTAATTCAGGTGGTAGCGTAGGAAGAGCTACTGGGCTTCTTCTTGGAATGGCTGCTGGTCTGCTAAATTGTTTCATTGCTTGGCTTCCGTTTGTAGGAGTTGCCATTTGTATTTCTCTTTGGAACCTATGTTGGCGTCTGGCTAGCTGAGCGGTACGTTCGATTTCCGGGTCAAGGATTCTATCCCAGTCGAGATGAGTGTCTGACCAAGAACGAGTGTACACCATCAACAGTCTGCAAAAAGGAAAAATAGATTCCAAAAAATTTAAAAGTAGAGTAAAATGAATAAAAATAGATAGATACAATATAATAGTAATTAATAATAATTTTTTTTTTTTTTTTTTTAATTAATAATAACCCAAGCTAAGGACTAGACAGGAGTCTAGTCCCCGGCAACGGCGCCAATTTGCAAACGATAAATTTGACCTATAAATACCAAGAAATAATCTTAGAGAATAATAAACCAAACGACCGTCAGGTTGCAAAATCCTGGTTATTGTAGTAGAGTTTATGGGAACCAGGTATCGAACCGTGGGACTATGTGACAATTATCTAGACTAGCAAAGGTTATAAATTGAGGGGGAATTTTGTTTTATTCTAAACTGTGAATTATAATTAAGTCAACAAGAATTTAAATAACAGCTAATAATTAAAATAACAGAATATTAAAAGTGGTTGTGAATATGGAAGAACGGACTCTGGGTTCAGGTTTACTCGTTTGATTAATTATGCTATTCTACCGGTTTAATTAAGAATAATTTGGCAAAATTCCTTTTATAATCTTAGATTTAAATCCTAAATTCTAATGACCTCGTTTACCAGAACATGCAAGGTTTAATCTAAACTCAGGCAAACACATGTAAACGCTAGTTAAAAGGAATATAATTTTGCATCTGAAATACTAGATTTATTCAATCAGAATAAATTTTTCCACAGACATAACAATTAATATGACCTATCTATTTCTCACGGATCAGTTCAAAATAGATTTCGTAAGCAATTTAATAAACTCATGTAATTTATTAAAAAGCGAGAGAATAACATTAATTGTATCAAATTATAATTAACTTAAACCGGTAAAATAAAGTGCACAATTAAAACAAACTAATAATAACCATCTCCCAGAGTATAGATAATCTAGCCGGACATGTTAAATAAATGAGCAGAGTTAAGAGTAAAAGAAATCATCTGATTCGCTGACTCCTGCTCCGTTATTCTGACAGCCCGGAATAGAATTGTGGCAGATGGATAATATATGGAGAATGGTCGAGCGTGGGTTTTGTGGTGGTGGTCGAATGATTTGTGAATTGTAAATGGATGCGTACGTAAGTGAATTGTTTGTGAAATGGAAAAGGTGAAGGTGGGGCGTGGAGTAGTATGGTGTCGGGTGATTTTGTGAAGGGGTTTGTGAATGGAGTGGAGCGATTTGGATCGTGGGTGAATGACTGGATCGTGGGTGAATGACTTGCTGATTTTTAGCTTGCAGAGCGTGGGTTTATATAGGCGGAGGATTTTCAGAAGCAGACAACGAAGAGAACGGTGCAGTAGGTGAGTGGCGGTGGATTGCAGTCAGAGATTTCATCGGGCAGTGCAATTGATTTCTGACAGATTTAATTGCAGCAGAAACTGATTGCAGAGCCGTCACGGTGCACAAATTAAGGTAGGCGATCGTCTGCAATTAATGAGGTAATGAGGTAGTAGTTCGAATGCGGCGCCGGCGAAGAAGGAAGAAAGACGCGAAGAAAACTTCTCCGCGTTGGATTTAAGTCCCGTCCGCCTGCATTTGGGCGGTTGTCACTTGCTCCGTCCGCCTGCATTTGGAGCGGTTGTCACTTGCTCCGTCCGCCTGATGACCGCCTGTATTTGGAGCGGTTGCTCCTTAGTTTGGCCGCCTGGTATATAGACGGTAATGCCTTTCTTAACCGCCTGGTATATAGGCGGTCGCGTAGGAATTACAATTTGTTGATGGTCCGGGACATGGTCCATGGGTGAAGTCCCGGACCACATTGAATTTTTACCCGAGAGAGCATTTTCCTTTGATGGTCCGGGATTTTGTATGGAGCTGAGTCCCGGACCATGTTTTTATTTCAGCCGAGAAGACATTGTCTGATGGTCCGGGCCTTGGGCAAGTGTTGTCCCGGACCATGTGCTGTTTTCACCCGAAGAGTATATTTTGAGTGTTGATCCGGGCTTCAAGGTATTAACAAGCTCGGACATAACATATTTCGGCTCTAAAATCTTCGTTCTAAGTCCGTTTTTACTCGCCGTTTGTTGCGTTGGAGAGCTTGTGAGGAGAACTATGCATTTCTGTCATCATTTCCTGATTTTATCATATAAATTGGAATTAGTTCCTACCCAAAGTAAGAGTTACAAAAAAGCATAGGATAAGTGTGAGAAGGTGCGTAAAAAGTTATATAAAATAATGATCAAGCACCTATAAAACTATATAAATTTCACACTTATCATTTCTTAAGGACTTAATTAGCCTTATAAAGTCATAATTAAATATTATAACGTCTTGGTAGGCTCTTTGGGTCCTAGCCAGTTCACTCCAACCTTAGAGCATGTTTTTGCTCAAACCGTGTCTTAGTGTTTTATTGTGTTTTACCATGGTTTAAATGGTTCATTTATGTTTCTAAGGCACTTTTTAGCCTTTAAATACCATAGTTTAACATTTACAAAACATACCAAGGTTTGGGGTATTTCACATGGATATGTTTTGATAAGTTTACAAATTTATGTTAATTATGTGTACATATCAACATATATCTGTGACACTTATGATTCATCACATACAGTTTGAAATACACCATATAACATTAATAATACACCACAAAATAATAATGATTCAGTATTTGTTTCGAAGTTTGTTATCTAATCCACCACTTATTAGTTAATAAATCATAATACCAATTTCGATGAATCATAATATCAAATTTAATGAATCATAGCATAATTTTAGTGTATCATCAGTAACATATAAAAATAAAATTTTTAAACAATAATACAACATAAAACAATATTTGCTACGTAAGAGAAATACATGATTCACCATATAAGGTTTAAAAATACATTACAATACAATAATAATACACTAAAAACAATAATGATTTTTTATCGGTTCCGGAGTTTGTCATTTAATTCACCACTTATTAGTTAATGAATCATAATATCTATTTTAATGAATCATAATATCAATATTAATGAATCATATCATTATTTTAGTGTATCATCGCAAACATATAAAAATAAAAAAGTGTACACAATAATACAACACAAACCAATATTTGGTATGTATGAAAAATACAAGATTCATCATAAGGTTTAAAATACACTATACAACAATAATCACACTACAAAAATAATGATTTTTTATCGATTCCAAAATTGTAATCTAATTTACCACTTATTAGTTAACGAATGATAATATCAAAATTAATGAATCATATTATCATTTTAGTGTATCATCATACACATATCAAAATAGTTTTTTTTCAAAGTTATCAAAACATATCCATGACTGGTCTTGTTTTGAAGATCTTGAATTTAGATGAACAACGGTATAATTGTTTTTCATTTTGGTCTTATATATTAAAAGTTATAACCATTTAAAGTTAATGTAGTAAAAAGGCAGCCCAATCAGCAAAACAGTCCAGTCAACAGCTGACCGAGACTGCCAAATCAGCATCCCACTCCTACCTCAAGTGCGGGCCGCTTGCACAATCGAATTTGTGTTGACGGAGTTTGCTAACAAATCAGCGTTTTATTTTTTTGAACAACAAAATATAGATATTTTATGAATGAGATAATTGAGAAAGGAGTAAAAGCGGAAGGGTTTTCATTCACTTCATAACTGAATACAATGGTCTTTATTTATAGAGAGAAGAGGATAACCTAAAGGGGTAATATTGACATTCACTATATATATAACACTCCCCTTTGAATATCCGATATTGATTGCCTCGTTAAATATCTTGCTTGAAAAAACCTAGTGGGATAAAAGCTAAGACTAAGGAAAAAAGAGTGCAATCATAAGTTCTCCCCCTGAACAAAACGTCACTTCAAATCTCCGAATCTATATAACCCAATCTTGTGGATTAACTTTTTGAAAGTTGAAGTTAGAAGTGACTTGGTGAATATATCTGCCAAATTCTCGCTTGAACGGATTTGATGTATAACAATTTCTTCATTCTTCTGAAGCTCATAGGTGTAGAAAAACTTGGGAGATATGTGCTTCGTTCTATCTCCTTTGATGTACCCGTCTCTCACTGGGCTATACAGGCAGCATTGTCTTCATATAATGTCGTGGGAATTTCCTGATCAAAAGATAGGCCACACTTTTCTTGTACATGTTGGATCATGGACCTCAACCAAACATATCCTCAACTGGCTTCGTGTATCACCAGAATTTCTGCATGATTAGAGGAGGTAATGACACTCGTTTGCTTTATAGACTTCCATGATATGACCGTACCTCCATGAGTAAATACATAACCTGTTTGTGACCTTGCATTGTGAGGATCAAATAGGTAGCCAGCATCAGCATAACCTACTAGACCAGACTTAGGTGTCTTTGGAAAGAACAACCCCATATCCATTGTACCTCGAAGATAACGGAGTACATGCTTAACACCATTCCAATGTCTTTTTATAGGAGCAGAGCTATATCTTGCTAATAGATTTATAGAGAATGCTATATCAGGTCGAGTATAACTCGCCAAGTACGTCAATGCTCCAATAGCACTTAGATATGGTACTTCAGGACCAAGTAACTCTTCCTCATTTTTACGGGGTCTAAATGGGTCCTTGTTTACATCTAAGGACCTAACAACCATTGGGGAGCTCAACGGATGGGCATGATCCATATAAAATCTTGTCAACACCTTTGTAATATATTGAGTCTGGTATAGGAATACCCCACTTGGTGAATGCTCGAGTTGCAGTCCTAGGCAGAACTTTGTCTTACCAAGATCTTTCATTTCAAATTCTGACTTTAAACATTCAACAACTTGTTAAAGTTCTACAGATGTTCCAATTATGTTGAGGTCATCAACATAGACTACAATTATGACAATCCCAGATCCACTTTTCCTTATGAATGTACAGGGACAAATCGAGTCATTCTTATAGCCTTTCTTAAGCAAAAACTCGCTAAGGCGATTATACCACATATGGCCTGACTGCTTTAGTCCATAGAGGGATTTATTCAATTTAATAGAGAACTATTCTCTAGAGCTTGATTTAAATGCTTCTAGCAATTTAAATCTCTCTAGTAGCCTCATGTAAATGTCGCTATCAAGCGATCGATCCATATAGATAGGCTGTAACCACATATATTAAACGAAACTCAAGATTTTCTTGGATTGCCAAACTAATCAAGTATCTAAAACTTGTGGCATCCATAACTGGGGAATAAGTTTCTTCATAGTCAATACCAAGTCTTTGACTAAAACCTTGTGCAACTAGACGAGCTTTATATCTCACAACTTCATTTTGCTCGTTTCTTTTTTGCATAAACACCCATTTATAACCAGCTAGTTTTATCTTACTGGGTGTATGTACCACTGGTCCAAAAACCTTACGTTTTTTAAGTGAGTTTAATTCTGCTTAAATAGCATCTTTCCATTTTGGTCAATCATTTTTGTCTGCATTCTTCAACAGACTTTGGTTCATGATCCTCTTCATTATTCATAACTTGTAGCGCTACATTATATGTAAAAGTTTCATCGATGTCAATTTCATGTCGGTTCCATCGTATTTCAGTCATGACATAGTTGATCGAGATCTCTTCATTATCAATATTTGTTTCAGGTACCTGATCTTTCTCTATTTCAGCAACTGTCATGTCTACAGACTCTTCAAGAGTCTCACCCTTCTCATTTGGGCCATCTTGAATGTATGCTCCCTTTCATTTTCGAGGGTTTTTATCTTTGGAACCGACTGGTCTACCACGCTTTATACGTGTGTTAGACTCATTTGTAACATGTCCTCCATGGACATCAATTCTAGCGGGAGCATTTTTAGTTGGCACATACGACTGTGTCACCTAATTTAGGTCGGTAAATGCATTAGGCAATTGGTTCGCCAGCTTTTGGAGATTAATAATATGTTAAACATCTTGTTCACATTGCTTAGTGTGAGGATCGTAATGTAGTAATGATGGTTCATTCCATGTAATCTCCTTTACTAATTGCTTATTTTCTCTCCCTAATGACGGGAAATGTAACTTATCAAAATGACAGTCGGCAAATCGAGTTGTAAACAAGTCCTCAGTTGTTGGCTCAAGATATATAATAATTGAGGCAAATTCAAGTCCAACATATATTCCCATTCTTCTTTGAGGCCTCATTTTTGGTTCTTTGCAGTGGAGGTATAGGAACATATTACGCACAACCGAAAATCCTCATATGAGAGATATTGGGTTCTTGACCCGTAACCATTTGTAATGGTGACAACTTATTATAGTTTGTTGGCCTGATGCGAACCTAGGTAGCTGCATGTAATATAGCATGTCCCCAAGAGTCTTGATCTCATTAGTAACGGTCTTGTAATTAACTGTAAACTTTTGATCAAAGATTCTACTAAACCATTTTGGGTACGCACATGAGCTACTGGATGTTCAACGGTTATTCAATGGACATGCAATAGTCATTGAAGGCCTTGGAGGTAAATTTGCCAGCATTATCCATGTGTATGGATTTGTTTTGATTATCAGGAAAATTGGCTCACAATCGAATCAGTTGAGCCAATAATCTTACAAATGCCATATTGCGGGTTGATAATAAGCTAACATGTGACCATCTAGTTGACGCATCTATCAAAACCAGAAAATATCTAAATGGTCAACATGGTGGATGGATAGGTCCACATATATTACCCTGAATCCTTTCGAGAAAAGCAATCGGCTTTGTCTCGAGTTTAACTGGTGACGGCCTTATAATTAGTTTTCCTTGAGAAAAAAGCAATACACGGAAAACTATTTAGTTGAAGAAACCTTTTGTTTTTCAACATATGACCATAAATTTTCCATAATTTTTCGCATCATAATTGAACTGGGATGGCCGAACCGGTCATGCCAAGTTTTGAAATCATCAAAATATTTCAATTATTCAACAACATGTATTTCAGTAGTATTGATATACGCAGGGTACAACCCAGAGGAAATCGCAACTAGCTTTTCCAATATTTGTCTCTTTCCAGCTATCACTTTTGTGATGCCAATATATTCAACATTTCCATCATTCCCCATCTAAATGTGATACCCATTTCGGCGTATATCAATGAAACTTAACAGCTTTCTTCGAGACGTGCTGAAAGACAATGCATTTTCAATGCATATTTTTGTTCCCTGAAGTAGTATAATAATTGGGCAAATACTATTATACAACCGGTTGTATGGTGAGCATCGTACAACCGTTCATTTTCGATTCAAAGGTTGTTCAAATTTTTGTATTGATTGTTCATATTGATGAGAAATTACACATGTTATCATAAAGGTTGTTCAGCTTTATAGGATGATTGTTCAACTTAATTGTGAAGATTGTTCGAAGATGTACATACATATCATACAACCGGTTGTATGATAGTCGGCTTGTAATAATTGCTTTTCCAAACCCTTCAACAATGCTCGTACTACATGATATGGTAGTAACCTTTACAGCATAATTTCGTAAGTAAGAAAAATATTTCTTATACTTAAGAATCGTGCGCGTTGCAGCACTATCAATAAGACATACGTCTTCACCATCCATCAATGACTTTCTTCAATGATTATTATTCTTACAATCTGTCATAAAAATAAAATAAACATATATTAGGAATGATCCTACAGGTATCATTTTTGTGACATCATTTTAATATCAGAATTGAAGACTTTCTGGCATGATGCCTTTCTTTCTATAAATAATACTAAAATTAAACTTAGCAGGCACACTGCCCTATATAGTGATGTAATCATCATAGAGGTCAAAACTTGACATATGAACATACACTATTATATTATGTCGCTTAACTAGATTTTTTTTAAAAGCTACTATCATAAATTTCCGCTAGTGCTATACCATCACAATTCTTCATAAAGCATAATACGACTGCATATGAATTAACCAGGTGTTATACCATCTTTTCGATGAGTGATCTACTCAATATCAATTCATTTTTTTTATATATATATATATTAGAATAATTTTTGGCACAACGCCAATATCATATTATAGCAAAATCAAAGTTTTCAGGTACGATACCTTTTACAGCATATCAAAATGAAATTTTCAGGCACAACACCCTTTACTATATACTGAAGTTAAGTTTCAGGTAAAGTCCTATATATTTTGGCAATGTTGGCCATTCTTAAACACTCTTGTCATAAAATAGACAGACATAGAAACGATGGTGCATGTATCATTTTTAGGACATCGCTTTTTATATAGCATCAAAATCTTTCTGGAGTAATGCATTAGTGTTGAAAAACCGAGTGAAAACCGAGAGGAAAAATGAAGAAGAAATATGAACGATATTGAGGAAACTGTGTTGTTTAGGGTTTCGTATTGATCTGTGCAAAAAAATATATTTACAACCCTAAATCAGTCGTCTACTTATAGACATAAACTCATCCAAAAAAAAACACCCGATATGGGCCCAAAGCCCAAACCATACCACGTAGCGGGGGCTTCGCCCCCTGCAGCCCCCAACGGTCGAAGCGGGGGGATTTGCCCCCCCACCCCCAGCGTTCCGCAATATGGGGGGCTACGCCCCCCAAGCTCCCCCGAATGATGGGCCCTGTAATTGCAAGCCTAACCCATAATAGATTTTTAGTCAATTACAATACTTAGTGATTTACAAATTAAAACTCAAGAGGCGCAATGCCGTATGTAGTGAAGTAAGCATTATATATAATAATAAATAAATAAAATTTGAACCATATATCAAAACAAAATAAATAAATAATGCAGAATAAACGGAATATCAAATAACAATAAAATTGGGCACAATGCAAGTAAATCTGACACGATGCCTTACGTGATGATAAGTATTCATGGCACGGTGCCTCACGTGATGATAAGTATTCCTGGCACGATGCCTCACGTGATATTTATATATGGCACAATGCCTCACATGATACTTATACCTAGCACAATGCCTCGTGTGATATTAATTCTTGGCACAATGTCTCACACGATACTTATAAATAAACAACGAAAGATAAATGAATGAATAAATAAATATAAACAAAACTGGATAAATTAAACATCGCAGAATTAAAGTAATAAGCGACTACAAACAAGAGCTAGCGTTATGCCTCGTGTGATACGTATTTTTGGCACGATGCCTCACGCGATATTAAATGTCTGGCATGATGCCTCATACGATATTTAATAACTGACATGATGCCTCACATTAATATATACATAACAATTACGAAGCATAATAGCTTAAACAAAAATAATAAATAAATTCGGACGTGATGCCGCAAGTGATAATGATTTCTGGCGCAATGCCTCGTAATATTAATGCAATAAATAAATGCAAACCAATAAAATTCAAGAAATATAGAATAAATAAAATAAAAGTATCCAGCACAAAAGTTAGGGTTTCGATTCGGGCTCCTTTCTCTCTTTTCAGCCTCCACTATGAAGATTGTTGAATAATTTATATGTAATAAAAATATCCAACCCCTCTTTCGGTTAGGTGTGCGCAATATTCCAGTGATTTCTTCACAAACAAAAAAGGAGAATAAAAAAATTGATGTGGTGCGGAGGCGACGCCGATTGCAAATTTTTTTTCTTTCTTTTGATGTGGGTGAGGGGGATTCGGCCATTGCCAGATTGAATTTTTTTTGACAATAATCAGTTGGTAATGACTGTCGAAATGCATTACTATGATGAGATTTGTTAATCATCTGCCGGTGCTGCGATCGAGAGAAAAAGGGGAAAAGGGATCGACAACGATAATGATTTGAGGATTTACCTCTTGATGGGAACTGAACGTAGCCGGATTTGTAACACCCCTAATCCTAAACATGTAATAACGTCGCAAGTCGTAGCATAATAATAACAATTCGCAGCGGAAAATATAAACTATCTACCATGGTGTTACACGCCGTAACTCACCCTTGCGAGTAACAAGGCATCCTTACTCTTTCCAACAATACAACTCCTCACGCTGTGATGAATAGATACTGAGCACTCTAATTATTACAAACCAATTCCAACTAAATGAGCAACTAACGGAATACAACAACCTCCTTAATACAATGCAAAATAAACTTATGAGATCCTTAGTAAAACCCATCAGCTACCCTGTGCCCCGCACTCCGGCTTCAGTCTTCTTCAATAACCTGGAATGTTTGGCCCATTGAAGGGCTCAGCAATCGAAATGCTGGTATGCTAAATGTAGTCTTAAATCATCTAGATTCCTTAGATTCTTTATATGAAATACCGTATTATAATAATAACAACAGTAATAACAGTAATAACTGTAAACATTAAACAATCACATAACCAATCACCTGTAAACATCAACGTATGATAGTACCAACACCAATCTCCAAACATTATTAATCCATAGCAATAACCAATAAGCACACATTAATGATTCATAACAAAACCAATAATCACACATCAATAATCCATATCAATATCCAAACAAGATACGTGTATTAAACTGTACTTGTTAGTTGGCCACCTGGCCTTATCCTTTAAACCAAACACTTAACCTTTTCCAATTAATTCTCACCTCAGGCGTCATGTCAAGACAACCCTTAATAACTTCTTAATGGATGATAGTCCCCTGGGTTCCAATGGAACCGTTACCAGCTGACCTTATGGCCCTGGATAAATATAAGACCGATCTGGTCGAACCTGTGCACCAACGGCAGTGCCCTCCGCCATCCCCGTATGTGGCTGATGGATTCCCTTGAGTGACTCCCCATTGAAGTCTCTCGTAGTGATCACGATGCGCAACCAGAAAGTTGAAACAAACTGGATTCCTCTCCTTATAAGTTAGCCCTTTTTGTCAGTGACATAATAACCAATCCTTGAGTTAAGACTATAACAGTTGACCATCAGTTAGGTTCAATAATACCTAAAGGTCAGTTAGTCTTGTTCCAGTTTAGATGTATAAACTTCCAGTCATAAGACGTTCGCGTAAGAATAGAACGCAACAGTGTTGAGCATACAATGTACAAAATCATATACATAAAATCACAGATATCGCTCTTAAACAATTAAACACATACGTCTGGACCTTAGGAAAATCCTTAGGAGACATTCAGACCACACAATTAACATACCGTTCACCAAGTAACTGCTAGCTTGACAAATTTCCGTTCAGTAGTTCCTTCTCGTACGCTTTATATCAACATGCAATACGGGGTAATATCAATATAACTATTTACTAAATATTACAGTACTGTTACTGTAGAGTTTATACTCGTAGTATACTAACTCTGTATGTTGTTTATTTCCCCCTGTTTATTTAACAGCGGTTCTTGGAAGTCCATCAGTTCATTATTTTATGTGGTGTTCACATGTGATAATGAATTTCCATTATATGGTATATCCTTACTTCATTAATTATATACTCATAATTGTTTCCACTTATTCTTTATAACAATATAATTTGGTTATCTTTATTATAACCACAATTATTTCATAACTCTATATTATTCTCTTTGGTTATTTTTATCATAACTATAATTATTTCATAAACCTTATATTATTCCCCCAATATATCACATTACTTAACTTTAATTCCTTTCTTTATTATATTACCAAACTAATCTTATAACTTCGGTATTTATATTTTGGACACATTAACTTTTGTAATTTACCAATAACCACTATATCTTTTCTGTAATTACAATTCAAATACTCCAACTTTTATAAATTACTAAATAACCATATAACTTTCATAATTTACTAATTTCCATATTAACTTCGGAAATTACAAAACAATTGTATTAATCTTTATAAATTACCAAATGACCACATAACTTTTATAAGTTGTTAATTAACCACTTAACTTTCGGTATTTACCAATATATACACTAATTTTTATAAATTATAATTAAATCCCTTAAACTTTCGGTTTTAATATATACCTTTCCTTTATTCACATTTTAACCCAAAACTTATATAAGTTACATATTAACTTATAACCTATAGTTTTAATATTTAATTTATTAAAATAACCAAGTGACCCATATATTTTCGTAAATCACACTTTCGCCCCAATCAATTTCGGTTTTAATATATATATTTCCTTTATTTACAATTTAACCCTAATACTTTATATAAGTTACATATTAACTTATAAGATATAGTTTTAACATTTAATTTTTTCTAAAATACCGAAAGAACCCATATTTTCTTTCAATTTATATTTCTGCCCCATTTAACTTCTATTTTTCATATATACTTTCATAAATTACATATTCACCCCAAACTTTTATAAACTTAAAATTTTATGTCATAAATCATTTTAACCCAAAGTTTTTGGTCAACACTTTGACCAAGACTTAATTTCATAACTAATACTTTAATATACCCATAAAATCATAAGTAATTCGGTTTCACCTCTTATCTTTCCAATAATTACAAATAGTCCCAAAACTTTATAAATTGTTATTTTAACACTTAAACACTTATTTAAATTCACCAAAATTCATAATATTAATTCCTACCTTATATTATATCATAATCTATACCAAATGAACCTTATGTTCTCGGCAATCATATTTAATACCACAAACTTTTCAAAATTTACATTTTAGCCACACAACTTATTAAACTAGCCATTATATACTTGTAGCTATTTTTAATACTCCCAAAGTTTATAATATAAGTTAATATACTTATATATTTCGAAAATCACCAAATAACCCAATTTAATTCTCGGCTTTAATTATCCTTTACTATATAGTTTCAAAACTTGATTTAAACTTTATAATATACATATAAATGTATATAAGCCATATAACACTTCTAAAAATTATGATATGACTTAGAATGATTATAACCTCAAAATAGAGCAAATAACTCTTAGACAATTCGGTCTATATATGTATGCATCTTAATTAATTTTGTGACACATATTTATACCTTAATGTAATAATCTTACCTTATATGTTATAAATTATTTTCTTGACATTATAACCCATAGTATTTTCGGGCTTAATTATTTAGAGGTTATGTATAATTCTTATACCAAAGTTTGAAGCTTAAATCAAGCTTAAACTTAATAAACCTTAATTATATAAACTTACTCCTTAAATCAAGACAATTCTTGTACTTGATTTCCTTGAATTCCAAGCTCTCCAAATGCTATCTTGATGAAAATAATTCGGCCTCCTTGTAACACCCCATCCAACAACCAACACATAACAACAAACTGCAGCGGAAACTCAACTCATCACATTACTTATTCCAATGGTGTTACACGCCGTTAACCACCCACGTGGCTAACAAGGCTAATACATACACATTTGTATCGGTCTGATGGACTAGATTCCCGAGCAACTACACAATACAATCCTCATTCCATCTTCAACATTTATTAAATACATACACTCCCCCTATACCGAGTACTTACAAACTACTGCCGATAACAACTTCGGTCTTACTACGCCTATCATACTCACGCCATTTAAATGGCTACCCATGTATAACATCTGCCCCGTCCTACTCTCGAACGGCTTCCAGCTCTCCGTACCTGAAATAGGAAAAGAAGAGAAAGGGTGGCCCCCAAGGGGCTCAGCACCTTTGCTGGTATGGTAATCCCGCAGCCCACATGCTACCGGGCCACGCACAACTAATTGTCGTCTTAGCATGCAGTTGATTATATTTAAATCATGCATACAAGCCATAACCATACAACACATAATATTTCGCCTCGATGGGCTCAACCTATAACCAACACATCCACACTTAACCAACCATCCAATGTTTCCTTAAACCCTAGAGTGGCTCTCCTCTAAAATGGAGCTACTTCCTTAACGAACGGCATGTACCCATTAATCGGGTTATCCTCAAATGCCTCTTGTCGCAAACTGGGATTCATTTCCATGATCCACACGTTCCATATCCTACAACATAACTCATTCCACACATAACAAAATAACAAACCTTTCTTGCTTCGATGTACACATGACAACATTGCATTCATTTAAAACATCCAATATATATATATATATACCAAAGCATAGCAAGGGAATTTGCATAGCATTATAACATTACATACACCATAAAATCGTTTCACAAAGGAACCTTCCACCATAGTTAGTATACCAGGTGAGCCTAGGGATTTTGCCAATCCCATGTTAAGCTCGTTACCATCCTCGTTACCGTCCGGTTATATAGAACGGTTAACTTTTACCCAAGGTGTGTCGGATATAGAATCCCAAGCACACCGAAATAACATACGTATGCCCCTGTGGCCCGACGTGAGTCAGTAACTAGCTTTGGATAAGCTAAGGGAAGGTAGGAAACCAAATTGGAATACCACCTATACATACACCAAGAGAGCCGAACCGGATAAGATAACGACTCCCGTCCATCACACGCGTGGCCGGAACAACCGGACTCCTCACCCCCCGTTAGTACATATACACTTAATAATAAGTAGTTAGGGATCCATTAAGGAGCCCTACCACACCCATTCACATACGGTATCATAACCGAGTTAAGCACGCAAGGGAGGTTCACACACTTGCTCACAGCAACAATGTCCAATTAACTCACACATAGCCGTGGTAGCACGTACCCAAGGTTTGGGCCGTCAACTCCGAATACCGATCACTCATGTGTTCCTAGTTTTAGTTAGCTAAGGTTTAACACATATTTGAGGTTAAACGGCATCGGATACCAAATTCGCCACATAAATGAATTACTATAAAACTCATTACATGTTTTAATCTTACAAGGTGGCAAACACTCAAGAAAACATATTGGCATACAAGCCGGTGTAATCCGTTAGGACACAGGTTGCAAGAAAACCATACCTGTCACCGAGTCCACTTTACCACGTCCACTTATGTTCCTCGAGCAAATTCTCGAACAACTGTTAACATCACATGTGTTTTCATTAACATCGGGGTTTGCTTGATTATTTAATGTCAATGCTTAATTTTTCCCCGTTAACTTAGTTACATGAACTTAACATTTTTAACTGTTTTACTCTCACATTTTAATACAACTTTTAGCCCACTTTATTGTCATTAAAACTCACCTAACATGTCCTTAACATCCTTATAACATCATTACCCACCAATCCCCATCATCACATATCATTTCATAACCTTAAACCTTGTTTTTGGTCCGACCGACCCACCGTCCGACCCACATGGGTCGGTCCATTTACAGAACCCTTTTACTTCCTTATAATCATGCCCGTCCGACCCACGTCCGACCCACCATTCTGGGTCGGTCCATGTGCGAACATTTTCCTTCCTTTGGAACTTGACCGACCGACCCATGTCCGACCCACCCTTTTGGTCGGACCTTCACCGAACACTTCCCTAACATCTTAACAGAGGCTCGACCGACCCAAAAACTGGGTCGGCCCCTGGGTCGGTCGCCTCCTAAACTTACCTAAACTTTGCCAAATCTTCACCAAACTTCTCCTAAGACCTCTTAATGTGTTCTAACATCATTTGGCACTTCAAACACACCCTTAAGATATTCTTAAACACTCACAAAACTATTTTCCTAATTCCTTAAACCTTTACTTATATCTCCACAAAATTCCTAACACTTACATGTTTTCTCCTTATGATTTCTAGGTGGCATTTCACCTATAATGACCACATACCAAGGTGTTTCCTCTACACCTTATCATCACCTCTCAACTTCTTTTCTTACTAACTAAATCTCCTTTTCACAACTTCTTAAAACTCCTTACTCAAAACCTTACCTAAACATCATTTTTTCTTTGAACACCAACATTACCTAAACCTTAAACAAACTCCTCCAAACTTAAATACATCTAAAGAACACCCATAGATTTCTAAGACTTCCAAGATAATGCCTAAATCCTTATAGCACCTTAGTACACCTTAATGCATGTATTCTTCCTTAATGAAGCATGTATCCATCCCTAACAATTCCTAGTTCACCAAGTCCATTTAAGCACTTGAACTCCTTATACATTTACAAATTTCGCCATGGGTTCTCTAGCACATCATCATTCCAAACTCATAGTTTTCCACCATTTAACACTCAAGAACACCTAATTCCATCAAGAACATATCACTCACAACTTCACCAAATTTACACCACATCACAATATAGTGCATAATTAACTTGCTTGGCACTTAGGCCCTTAAATAGCATGGCTCTTAGGCCCTTAAATTGCATAATCCTTAAACACTGAATTTCCCACATAATAATGCCTTTGACCTGCAAATACACCAACAAACAACTAATACTCTTTAAAAACTCTCTTGAGAGCATTTTACTAGCTCATTTACCATTTGCTCTTTAGGTAGTTTAACAAGCATTATAAGCTTATTTCTCCTAAGGCATTAAACCACATTGAGATAGCTTGTTTACCTCTTTTCCTCACAATTTCTTTCTTGTTTCCTTGTAAACCGGTAAGGCATTTCCTTCCTTGTCAACAACTAAACAACATACCAACATTGAAATGAGTATATAAGCTTTAAGCTTTATCTCATTGTAAACCCTAGTTACAATATTATCTTAAGGTATTAACATGATTGTTTTACCTTGGAATGAAAAGAGAGCTTGAATATATATCAAGAGAGGACTCCTCCTAGCCCTTGGAAGATTCAAATGAAGCTAAAACAAGACAAGAGAAGACACCATTATGAGGTGAATTTTCGGTCAACACCAAAAGTGAAGGAAATGAAGTTTTCTTTGGTTTTTCCTTACCTTGAAGCAAAGGTGATCAACAAGGCATAAAAATATTAGCTCAAGCTCCTTCCATGGAAGTTCTCCTGGCACCGAAATGGTGGTTTTGAAGTTTTGAAAGACAAGATTGTAGAGCTTGGCTTAACTAAGAGAATGGTGGTCTTGAAATTGAATTTGGACCATGGAGCTAGGAGTTACAAGCATTCAAAGATGGAGTTCTTGTGTGGTGCTATGGCAAATCGTAAAAGAGAGAAGAAGAGAGGTTGGAGGAGGTTGGATACGTGTGAATGAGGAGGGAAAATGAGAGAATGAGGTTTGCTTTGCTTTTAGAAGATATTTGTACTAAAGTGACTAGTAACTTGCTTTATCATTTAGTTAACTCATTTGTTTTTGTGTAGGTGTGGTGAGTCACTAAGGAAACCGGCCCCAAATAGTAGCAAGGGTGTTTGGTCTTTGTTGACCAACTTAATCACTTATAACATTATATGTTACAAACTAGTTATAAAAAATCACTATTCACAATAACAAGGCACATAGAAGTGAAATTTTTGATTTCCCACTAATATGGCCACCCAAATGTGATACTATATAGTACACATGTTAATTAAAGAGTAGTGATGGACATTTAGCCATTCAAAACTCATTTACAAGACAATTTTCAAAAACGTGCTTTAAGACTCCTTAAAGCACATTTTGCGTTTTAACTTGTTTCAAGCTTGGTTTTCTTTGGTATTGATTTAATATGTTCATTAACATATAATTGAGGCATAGGTATGACCATTAGGTCTTATACACATTTATCCCAAGCTTAGAGCACATTTTTGCTCTTATTGACCTTAAGGTATTTATTTGTGTTTTGTTTGGTTTCATTGTCTACCAAAGTTTCCTAAGGACTTAATTAGCCTTATAAGGTCATAATTAAACATTATCAAGTCTTGGTAGGCTCTTTGGGTCCTAACCAAGTTCACTCCACCTTAGAGCATGTTTTGCTCAAACCATGTCTTAGTGTTTATTGTGTTTACCATGGTTTAAATGATTCATTTATGTTTCTAAGGCACTTTTTAGCCTTTAAATACCATAGTTTAACATTTACACAACATACTAAGGTTTGGGGTATTTCAATCTACCCCCCTTAAAAGAACTTCGTCCTCGAAGTTCACATTTCCTCGCATCATTGGATTGTAATACGGGAATTACTTATAGCCATAACTTCCATTACCAACCACCCTTTACATCCAACCTCGGACTTAATGGTCCGGGCACACATATCCACATTATACATAAAATATCATATTCACATGGTAACCTCGGACTCAATGGTCCGGGTACCTTCACCACACTTGCACCCATACAATATCCCTCAGACTCTTAGGTCTGGGTGACATAACCACATTTAGACTCATAGGTCTATGTAACACAACACATTTAGACTCATAGGTCTTGATAGCACACACTTAGGAGATCAAAGTCAAATAGCCCTTATCACCATACCAAACAACATGTCATAGCATGTATATCAAACAGAAATACCTTTTCCATCTCTCCATGGGTTCGAATCCCATGTTGAGTACATATACATTGTGATCCCGCAGAACCCGGTCGCGATGGACACTTTCTGGTCCCCGTTCCTTTGGGAGATCAAACATTCACTTAATTTTAACATATGTACTTCTCATGTCACCGGTCCGAAGACAAAGGCTCATACGTCCTCAGCTCGTGAGCAAGTACTACAAAAATATTCTTTACTAGGTAAGTATAAGAAGATCTTTTATTCAAAATATTAATCGATTGTTTGAGAACACCAATTGAAAATCCTTTTGAAAACACCACACAACTCCAAGTCCATTTTATGCTCCTTGTATCTTTCTTAACATGGTTATTTGTAAGCACTATAGGAGCTTCAAGGATCATCCAACCCTGATGTGATCAGCATCAGTGTTGAACTATCTTTCCACCCCAATTCGTGTCGGCTTCCCTTGATCTCATGATAATCAAGTTCCACCTCCCACTTCGTTTTCAACCAACAATTAATTCAAGCATATCCCATTTCTATCTTTGAATCCTTCTAGTCATAATCATTACATCTCCAAGGGATAGAACTCCGTCTATCAATCATCACCCAAATCCAACTTAATTCGAGTTACCTAGGGAATCTAATTCTCGCTAGGTTCTATGTCGGTCTCATAACCCTTATAAATCACAACATGTATATATATACATATATTTTTATCAAAATACAATACATGGTTTATATTTATGCACCGTCGGGGTTTTAGTTCCCCGGGAGTTTCTTTCCCCTCCACTTGTACTAACACCCTCCCACCATGGTATTCGCATCTTCTGTGCGCAATTACCACAATTTAACCACAAATAAATGCGTATGTTTATATAACACACGCGCCAACCATCATAACAAATCATTTTGTGCTATGCACAACCGTGCACGTACACTTGTACGGTAAAACACACTAAGTGGTTTTGCGCTCTACCCCCTTAAAAGGGATTACGCCCACGTAATCAATCACTGAGCTTTAGTTTAAAATGTTCTGCCGTCGTGAAGTGTTTTAACTTCCACGCGGTCATTACACAATGGATTCTGATTAGAGGATCTTAACCATATGGCGGTTTAGTCCCTAAACCAAGAATTCGCATTGGAGTTGTAACTCATAACCGGTTTCGGTCCTGGCCTGCGAGGCTTTTAGGTATTGATAACTAGCTATCCATTCATATCACAATATAATATCCGGTACGTGACGCATGGCTCACTGGCCTCTGTTGCGCAACCCTGATAATTATAGAGCTAGTTTGCCCCATTCGTTACTGTTACTGTATTGTACATCTCCAATGTATTACCCTTATCTTAGGAAGGATGGTTTCTCAACCGACGCATGGTATCTTTTCACCTGAGCGAATTCGGTTGAGTTTCACGATTTTCCATCCACTTCTCCAATAGCTTACCGTGTAAACTACTAGGTACTTCACAATGATTGACTTGCTTCTACCGACTTACTGTCGGTTGAGATTGAGCCACTACCCAATGTGTAGTGCCCTCTCAGTTATTTCCCACACCTGGGGTATATCTCATATGTAGTTATTTACTGTTAATCATGTCTCCACCTTTGGTTTTGTACAAGTATCCTTTATTGGTGCGGTCTTGCATTTCCTATGCATCGGCCATTATAACATTATTCTTCCACCATCAACATGTTTCCAATTCCTAGCTATCCCACTCGATCATTACTGCACAAGTGCAATACCAAAACACTCAGTCATACAGAGTGCAAAGGCGTAAACTCTCGACAGCAGTAAATCCCTTATGCGATTGCGATAGGAATTTTCACTGAAATCTTTATCATCTAACACTTGCCACCGGCTTACTGCTCGGTTCATTTGCTATCACTTACTGTTGTATCTCCACTGGGGTTAACTCACAACTCTGCTTACTCCATTTTATCATCTAACCATCCTCATACAACGGTCGCTTTGCGCACCGTGTCCTTACTCATTATATAACATCAACTTATACTGCATCCGCTATTATATTAGCTTCCGCCATTATACTGGGTTTATCTGGCCACTTATTTGGCTGGTTTTTGAATATACTACTATTTTTTCCTTGAGCGTTGTTCGCTACACATTTAGTTTCACACACCTATGGTGATTGCTATCAACTTATCACATTCCTGCGTACACAACTGGTACGAGCACTTCCTTTCGTGTTATTTTTTTAAATCACCCTGGGTAATAACAACGTGGTCCATCCTCCACATATCTCTTGAACTTGATTCACATATGTACCGCTTCTGCGGTCTCACAATATCGAGAGATATCCCCACTCTTAATGCAGTGGTTCGCTTACCACTTTACTCACTTATACCACATAAACTTCTACAATCAACCGAATTCATATAACATATCTTGTTTATGGCTTATAAGCCTTATTTGCCTTGAGCTGGGCTCATTGTAGGCTGTCCACCCATATGTACTCCTCTGTATCATATTACCTGGTTAGAGGTTGTATTGGCTCCATGACACGGTCGTCGTATTCCGTTTCCTTTCATGGGATGCCCCTAGGTTTGTCAGTCCGTCTCCTGAAACTTATGTCTAATCTGGGTGTTAATTTCAACCCTTGTGTTTCTGTCATGCATTTCGTTCAACAATGTTGATGCGCACACCCTTCAAGGATTGCTCCTGGGTGTTGTTACGTTATGCCTTACATTTGTTTCACACTTTTTGGTACATTCAGTTATTATCTTCTTCTGTAAAGATCAACATTTCCAGATAGTGTAGGTACTGATTTTGGGAGTTTCATCCCGTTCATTGCACATTAATGTGTCCACATTAGGCATCTGCCTTGCCCTGCTTTTCATCTATCATGTTTATCCCTGGGGATCCTTAAGACATATGCTATGTCTTTACTTAACAGTTTGTGCACTTCGCACTTCCTAACTCTTAAACATTTCCTTGAAAGGAATTCACTAATTCCTTTAGTCTCGTTAACTTAACTGAGTTCCTTTACTTCAAGCATTCCTTGTATTTTCTAGCTCCTGTTGATTTATACTGCTGACCGTAGACGGAGTCGACTACTTCCGTGTTTCGGACTCTACTGGTATACATATATGGGGTATCATACTGATACATTACTACTTACCCAACTAACCTATAAGTAGGTCTGTCAGGCCCACATGCTCTATCGGAGTGCGGCCGTCCCACACACAGTTGGTACACTTGTAGTGTCCGTCACACGCCTAGGTGAAGTATTCTTGTCAACTCCCTTATATTGTCCCGTGACAAATTCATTTCCTTACTTCCCGAACTTAATCGAGGGAAGGTTTATCCACTGTTGCATCCTTGTCAGTTGCTCTTGGTTTCACTGGTTTGGTTTAAAAAGAAGGTTGGAAAGAAGTGTTGGGTTGAAAGAAAATCTGGTTTGAAAAGAAAAGAGTTTGTGAAAGATTAGGTTTGAAAGAAAAATTTTCATGGTTTCACAACATCTTCTTACCTTAACCAAGTCTAGCTTCTTGCTGACCGGTGTGTTTCCAATTACAGAGGTTAGGCTAACAGGCCGTTCCACTGTTATGACATTCACATTTAACTTATTGTACTTTTCCAAGTACTTCATAGTGGTTATAAATTTCCCGAACAGCCCTATTATAGCAGCACTTGCTATGGCAAGTGCGCCATGCTAACTGGCTATCAGTTTAACACATACCGGTTGTGGTATTGTTTTTACCCGCACTGTCATCAGTGGCCTTGTTGGCCCTCACGGATCTTACTGCCTTGATAAATACTCCTCTAGGTGACTTCTCACTGTTCCACGTGATATTCATTAACTAGGGTGTTTCCCATTCTGGGAGACCCCTTTGTCTTAGTATTATATTCACCTTATAGCCCGTTCCACGTATTTGTCGTGGTTACTGAGACTTGTCTCTTGTTTGGGCACTACGTTATAGTTCCGTAGTTGGTTGGTACACCGTTGGTGTATTATATCAACTGTAGTTCCGTAGACTCTTGTGTAACCCCCCATCCACAACGTCGCACTTTATAACCATCTGCAGCGGAAACATAAACCATCATATTACTTAATCCGTTGGTGTTACACGCCGTTAACCACCCACGTGGCTAACAAGGCTATACATACATATTATATCGGTCTGATGGACTAGATCCCCGAGCATACCATACAATCCTGATTCCATTTCCAACAATTATTTACATATACATCCCCACTGTACCGAGTATTCATTAACCAATGCCGATAACAAATTCGGTCTTATTACACCTAAAATACATACACATTAAAGGGCTACCAATGTACAAACATCTACCCGTCCTACTCTCGAACGGCTTCCAGCTCCTTGTACCTGAAATAGAAAAAGAGAAAAGGGTGGCCCCCAAGGGGGTCAGCACCTTTGCTGGTATGGTAATCCCGCAGCCGCATGCTACCGGGCCACGCACAACTAATTGTCGTCTTAGCATGCTGTTGATTACATTTAAATCCTGCATGTAAACCATAAACACACAACACATTGCATACGCCCAGCTACAGGGCTCAACAAACACCCAACACACCCATACATCCACCATAACAAATCAACATTGTTTCCCTTAACCCTAGAGTGACTCTCCTCTTAGTGGAGTTACTCCTTAAAGACGACATCTACCCATTAATCGGGTTTATCCTTAACGCTTCTTATTATAAACTGAACTCATAACCATAATCCTCATATCCACAATTTACCACATATAACTTTTCACCGAATAGGAATTGCAATACATCCATAACACATAATACAACGGGTACGGTTCTCTTAAGGAACCAACCCAACCATAATTAGCTCACTTAGAGCCTAGAGATGTTGCAAACTCATGATAAGCTCGTTCCATAAATTGCTACCGTTTCTTTAAATGAACAGATAACTTAACACTAAGGTGCGTTGGGTACAGTAAACCAAGCACACCGAACAACCATTGTATGCCCAGAAAACCGACGTGAGTCAGTAACATAGCTTTGGCTAAGCTAAAGGGAAGATTGGAACCCAATGAGTAAACAACCTAACATACACCAAGAGAGTCGAACCGGGTATGACATCGACTCCCGTCCATCACACGCGTGGCCGGAACATGACCGGACTCCTCACCCCCCATAGTACACATATACTTATAGTTAAGTAATTAAGCTCCATTATGGAACCTATCACATCCACACACCATTCGGTATCACACCGTGTTAAGCATGTAAGGGAGGTTCACATACCTGCAAACAATAACCATACACCACTAACGCCGCATAGCCGTGGTTTAGAACGTCCCCAAGGTTTGGGTCGTTAACACCGAATACCGATATCTCATGTGTACCTAGATTTGATTAGCTAAGGTTAACACCTATTGAGGTTAAACGGTATGGTGACCAGATTCGCCACATAAATGAATTACTATAAACTCATTTCATGTTTTATCTTACAAGGTGGCAAACACTCAGAAAAACACATGGCATTCAAGCCGGGTAATCCGGTAGGACACAGGTTGCCCAAGAAAACCATACCTGTCGCCGGAGTCCACTCTACCATGTCCATTTAGGTTCCTCGAACAATTCTCGAACAACTGGTACATTAAAGTACCTTCATTAACATTGGGGTAACATGTTTGTGTACGTCGAATGACTATAGTTAACCCTCTTAGCTAGTTAAATATCTTTACATTTTTTTAACTTATTTACTCTCACAATTTATTCCAACTTCTCACCCACCAAACTGTCATTATAACTCGCCAAACATGTCCTTAACAACCTTACAACCTCATTATCCATCAATCCCATCATTAGGCATCATTTTCCAACCTTTAACAACATTTTTAGAGTGGTCCGGGACTTGGTCCTTACCCTAAGTCCCGGACCAACACTTGTAAAAACTATCGGCGTATTTCAGCGGGGTGGTCCGGGTCCTTGTACCCCATCCCAAGTCCCGGACCACAACCTTATTCACTCTCGGCCATTTTAAACAAGTTGGTCCGGGTCTTGTACAAGAGCCAAGGCCCGGACCTAAAGCCAAATGAAAACTCACGGTATTATTTAGGGGTTGGTCCGGGCCCTTACATATGGCCTAAGTCCCGGACCTATTACAATGTGAACTCTCGACTTATTTTGCACCATGGTCCGGGACATTACCCATGCCTAGGTCGCGGACCACCTACAGAATTCGACGTACTGCAATTTTTCCAAAGTCCTGTACGTATGTTATTTACACCCATCATAAGTATATATTCCCAAATATTTTACGTGCACTCTTATACTCAAACTTCATCAAATTACACCACATAACAACATAGTGCACAATTTAAATTGCTTAGCTCTTAGGCTCTTAAAATGCAATAATCTTAAACACTGATTTCCCACAATATATTGCCTTTCACCTGCAAATACAAACAGCAGTTCGCATGTTTTTTACTAGTCTTTTGAGAACATTTCTATGTCACAACCATTGGCTCTTTAGGTAGTTTGAATACACAACGTACGTTCATTTTCAAAGGAATTTAAGCTACCTTTGGTTAACATAAACGTAGAGGAAACACATTTTCTTTGAGTTTCCATACCTTGAAGCAAAGGAGAATAATACTACGTAAAAAGATGAACTCAAGCTCCTTCCATGGAGATTCCTCTTGGCACCAAAATGGAGCTCTTGAAGGTTTGAAAGGACCAGTCGAAGAGCTTGCTCCAACTAGAAGAACGGTGGTTCGAAATCGAATTTGGACCATGGAGCTAGGAGTACATGTGGTCAAAGCTTGAAGATGCTGCTGGAGCTGTAGCATAACCGATGGAAAAAGAAGAAGAAGATAGAAGAGAGGATGCAGCCGTGTGAAATGAATGAGGGAAGGAGAAATGAAGATAGAATTTGCTTTTGGGGATATTTAATACATAAAGCAAATAGTGCTTTTCACTACTCACTTATTTGCTCACTGATTTGTTCAATCAGCTAGCAAGGTGACGTCACCATATGCAAAAACGGCCCCCAAAAATATAAGGGGTTATGTAGTCTTTATAGCTCAATTAAATTACTTATGTTACATATGTTAACTAGTTATTTTAGTTACTATTCACTATAACAAAACACATAAAGGAAGTATTTATTTCTTATTAATTAAACTTCCCAAATGTGATACTAAATAGTACACATATTAATTAAAGAGTAATAATGGACATTTAGCCATTTAAAACTCATTTACACGACAGTTACTCAAAAACGTGCTTTTAAGGCTCCTCACAGCACATTTTGTATTTTAACTTGTTTTCAAGTCGGTTTTCTTTGGGAACTGATTTAATAAATTCATTAATATACAATAAGGTCTTGGTAAGTTTATTAAGTCTTAACCAGGTTATTCCAAGCTTAGAGCATATTTCGCCCTTTATTGCCTTTTAGACAATTTATTGTATTTACTATTTATAAATTGTTTATTAATGTTTCTAAGACTCTTTTTAGTCTTAACAATTTATTATTTAACGTTTAACAACTTATTAAGGTTTGGGGTATTTCAGTCTACCCCCCTTAAAAAACTTCGTCCCCGAAGTTCACACTTCCCACATATCATTGGTTTAGAATATGGAATTACTTGTATAATAAAACCTTCCATAACCAACACACCTTACACCACACAACCTCGGACTTGAAGGTCCGGGTACACATACACATCCTCCATAAACGATCATTCTCACATGATTACCTCGGACTCAATGGTACGGGTACCTTAATAGTATTGTACTCACATAACAACCTCAGACTCTCAGGTCTGGGTAACATGACCACCTTGGGACTCATAGGCCCAAGTATATAATCAATTCAGAACTGAACCACATCAAGACTCATGGTCAAGTAACATTTATTACACATACCACAAACATGCCTTAGACGTATAACGAATAGAAATACCTTTTCCATCTCTTCATGGGCTCGAGTCCCCACGTGAGTACATATACATGTGATCCCTGCAGAACCCGGTCGCGATGGACACCTGCTGGTCCGTTCCTTTGGGAGATCAAAAACATTCACTTAATTTTTTTTTAACATTTGTACTCTCATGTCACGGTCCGAAGACAAAGGCTCATACGTCCTCAGCTCGTGAGCAAGTACTACAAAAATATTCTTTACTGGGTCAAGTAAACAAGAGAATCCTTTATTCAAAATATCAATCGACAGTTTTTGGAAATACCAACTAAAAATCCTTTTGAAAGCTCAATACAACTCCAAGTCCAAACTTATGCTCTTTGCATCCTTCCTTAATGGTGTTATTTGGTGACCACTTATAGGGAGCTTCAAAAGTCATCCAACCCTGATGTGATCAGCATCAGTGTTGAACTATCCTTCCACCCCAATTTGTGTTTCGGCTTCCCTTGATCGCATGCCAAATCAAGTTCCACCTCCCACTTCATTTTCAACCAACAATTAATTCAAGCATATTCCACTTTCTATCTTTGGTCCTCTAGTCATAATCATTACATCTCCAAGGGATAGAACTTAGTCTATCAATTACCTCCATTCGCTTTTACTCAAGGTACCTAAGGAATCTAATACTTACTAGGTTCCATGCCAGTTTCATACCCTTCTAAATCACCACACTATATATATATATATGTTTTTGATCAAAATACAATACATCGTGTTACTGTTGGTATTATGCTAACACACACCATTGGGGCTTTTAGTTCCCAGGAGTTTATTTACTCCTTAGTACTTGTACTTACCCACAACCATTACCCAAGGTAGTCACACTACCACAATAGTATTTCGCATCTTCTGTGCGCAATTTCCACCAGTTAAATGGCCAATCACCATAACAAATTATTAATCATGCCACCATCATAACAATTTATTCTTGTGCTATGCACACATAGTTCACGTACACTTGTACGGTAAAACACCCTAAGCGGTTTTACGCTCTACCCCCCTAAAGAGATTACGCCCACGTAATCAACCACTGAACATAGTGTTAAAAATGTTCTACCGTCGTGGAGTGTTTTTAACTTCCACGCGGTCCGTTAAAGGATTTTGACCATATTAGCGGTTTAGTTCCTAACCAAGGATTCTCATTGGAGTTTATCTAACTCATTACCGGTTTCGTTCCTGGCCTGTAGGCTTCTAGGCATTGATTACTAGCCACTTATTCATATTCCCAAAATATATCATCATTCGATGCATGGGCTCGCTGGCCTCTGTTGCACAACTCTGGTACTCATAAAGCTAGTTTTCCCCACTTTATCTGTTACTGTACTGTACACCTCTTATGTATTACCCTTATCCTGGTAACCATGTTTCTCAACCGAAGCGTGGTATCTCTTACCCGTGAGCGAATTCGGTGAGTTACAAACCTTTCATCTACCTCCATGACAATTTACAGTGTATATGACTATGTATTTCTCAATTATTGCCTCAATTCCTTTCGACTTACTGCCGGTTGAGGTTGAGCTACTACCTGATGTGAGGTGCTCTCTCAGTTATTCCTACACCTGAGGTATATTTCATACTGATATTTGATGATACTTAGTGCTACTGTAGTCACTTATCGCCAGTCCTGCTTCCATATTTATTGTGTACCAGTATCATTTCATTGATATGACCTTGCATTTCATATGCCTCGTCCTTATAGTGTTATAATTCTCTTTGTTCACCTTCCACAATTATCATCTTCCAATCCTAGCTAATCCCACTCGATCGTTATTGCGCAAACGCAATACCAAAACACTCAGTCATACAGAGTGCAGAGGCGTAACTCTTGGCATAAATCTCTCATGCAATGCAATAGGAATTCACACTGTGTTTTACTGAGATTCTTATCTCATAATACCTGCTACTGCTTACTGTCCAGCTTATTTGTTATCACTTACTGTTTGTATCTCCCCTGGGTTTAACTCACAACTCTGCTTAATTGTCATACCATCCCTTATAATATTTATACAACGGTCGCTTAGTACACACCGTATCCTCTTTCATTATACAACATCAACTTAACACTGCATCCGTTATTATATTCGGCCGCCCGTTTGGCTGATTTCTGCATACACTATTTCTCGAGCCTTTATTTTCCTAAGCGTTGTTCGCTACCCATTAGCATCACGCACCAATGGTGGTTGCTTCCGAACTTATTACTCTTCCTGTGTACTCAACTGGTACAAACACTTCTTTTCGTATTCTATTTTTTTTTTAACTCGTCCTGGGGTAATAACAACGTGGTCCATCCTCCACACATTCCCTGAACTTGGTCCCCCCCACTACCCCCGCTCTCGCGTTCACAATATCGAGAGGTATCCCCACTTCTTAAAACAGTGGTTCCGTTCCCGCTCTATTTACTTGTATGACATAACTTCTATAATTGATTCAATTACATGACCTATCTCGCTTGTGGCTTATAAGCCACTGCCTCGAGCTCTGCTCACTAAAGGCTATTCACATACTTTACTTCTTTATACAATATTGCATAGTTTTAGAGGTAGCATTGACTCACAGACAAGGTCGTTGCGTCACGATTCCCTTCCAAGTTGTCTCTTTGGCAACTTAGGGTCCTACTGTTAAGTGGGTTCCCTTCTTACGTTTCTGTTACGTTGTCCCATCCAACAATGTTTGATCCCAAACACCCTTCAAGGATTACTCCTGGGTGTTACTAAGGTATCCATTACATTTAACTTTCACCTATGAGTACATTCAGCAGACTATGCCTTCTTACTTCCTTAGCTGGGTATTCTTCCATCGCTACCATGTCTCATTCCTTCACTTCCTAAGACATACGTGATGTCTTTGCATAACCATCCGTGCTCTTCGCACTTCTTGACTCTACACATTCTCTTGGACGTATTTACCAACTCCTTTAGTCTTCTCAACTGGGTTCCTTTAACTTCAACCATTCGTGGTAATCCTTAGTTCTTACTTGACTTTTTACTGCTGACCGTAGTATGGGAGTCGACTACTTCCCGTGTTTCGGACTCTTCTCGTATACATATATGGAGTATCATACTGATACATTACTACTTACCCGACTAACCATAAGTAGGTCTGTTAGGCCCACATGCTCCTATCGGAGTGCGGTCCGTCCCACAACGCAGTTGGTACACTCGTAGTGTCCGTTACACGCCTAGGTGAAGTATCCTTTTGTCAACTCCCTTGTATTGTCCTCTGACAATATACATTCCGTGCTTCCCGAACTCATTCCAGGGAAGGTTTACCTGTCGTTATATTATTCTGAACTCCATCCATACCGTCGGGTTACTACCCTCGGGTTCACCGGTTTCCGTCCGGTTATTCAAAGGTAATCTGGTTTGAAAGAAGGGTAAAGGAGTACTGGTTTAAAGATAATTTGGTTTTGAAGAAAAGAGTTTGTACTAAATCTGAGTTTGAAAGAAAATTCTCATGGTTTCACAACACCTTCTTGTCTTAACCAAGTCTAGCTTCTTCTGACTGATATATTCCCATTTACAAAGGTTAGGCTGTTAGGCCCTTCCACGGTTACGATGATCACATTAAATTCCTGGGTACTTTACTAAGTAGTTTGTAGTTTCAATCAAATTTTTTTCCTCGAACAGCCCTGTTATAGCTGCTCTTGCCACGGCAAGCGCGCCCTGTTAACTGGCTGTCGGTCCAACATTCACCGGCTGCGGTACTTTTTTGTCTGCACCGTATTCATTGGCCTCTCGGGCCCTTACTTGGATACTCTAATTGGTAGCTATCTCCTGCACACTTCTCATTGTCTTTCCTCTAATAATCATTAACTAGGGTTTTCCCCTTCTGGGAGACCCCTTTTTACTTATTATTACATCCTCTTCGTAGCCCATTCCACGCTTGGTGTCGTGGTTACTGAAACTTTCTCTTGTTTGGGTACTACGTTGTAGTTCTTTTGTCGGTTGGTATACCGTTGGTGCCATCACCTAACACTTGCCATCCCGTAGACTCTCGTCTCGGGTTTCATATTTCACTTCTTGCCTGTTGCAAGCTGGTAGTTTTTCGACTGCTCGGCACGTCGACCCAGGTTGCCGGAAATTTCATTCTTCCTTACACCAGATTCTCCATTCTTTGCTATCAAGTGCGGTTACAGTTGTTCACGCTGGGAGCCGTCCGGGATTTCTACTTTTCAGAATCTACCGTATGACAGGTTTCCCCATACTTACAAGATAGTTAATAACAGCCTGACCGGGTCTTCCCGGGTAAGAGAGGGCTTCATCTCTCTGGCGTTCCTCCCCAAGTCATAAAATATGGGGTTGTGGAGGGGCGGGATGGATATAGTAGGTATCCGTACACACTGGTATTTCCTAACTAGCGTATCTCTCACGCTATCACTCACCCTTAACCCAAAGTACTAAAATTTTAACTCGGTACTTCCTAGGCTCGTAATGCAGTCATCAGAGCGATACTTCGCTCTTACCACTTTTTTGTAACACCCCATCCACAACGTCGCACTTGTATAACCATCTGCAGCGGAAACATAAACCATCATTACTTAATCCGTTGGTGTTACACGCCGTTAACCACCCACGTGGCTAACAAGGCTAATACATACATATTATATCGGTCTGATGGACTAGATCCCCGAGCATCTACACCATACAATCCTGATTCCATTTCCAACAATTATTTACATATACATCCCCCACTGTACCGAGTATTCATTAACCAATGCCGATAACAAATTCGGTCTTATTACACCTAAAATACATACACCATTAAAGGGCTACCAATGTACAAACATCTACCCCGTCCTACTCTCGAACGGCTTCCAGCTCCTTGTACCTGAAATAGAAAAAGGAGAAAAGGGTGGCCCCCAAGGGGGTCAGCACCTTTGCTGGTATGGTAATCCCGCAGCCCGCATGCTACCGGGCCACGCACAACTAATTGTCGTCTTAGCATGCTGTTGATTACATTTAAATCCTGCATGTAAACCATAAACACACAACACATTGCATACGCCCAGCTATAGGGCTCAACAAACACCCAACACACCCATACATCCACACATAACAAATCAACATGTTTCCCTTAACCCTAGAGTGACTCTCCTCTTAGTGGAGTTACTTCCTTAACAGACGACATTACCCATTAATCGGGTTATCCTTAAACGCTTCTTATTATAAACCTGAACTCATAACCATAATCCTCATATCCAATTTACCACATATAACTTTTCACCGAATAGGAATTGCAATACATCCATAACACATAATACAACGGGTACGGTTCTCTTAAGGAACCAACCCAACCATAATTAGCTCACTTTAGAGCCTAGAGAATGTTGCCAAACTCATGATAAGCTCGTTCCATAACTTGCTACCGTTCTTTTAAATGAACAGATAACTTAACACTAAGGTGCGTTGGGTACAGTAAACCAAGCACACCGAACAACCATTGTATCCCCAGAAAACCGACGTGAGTCAGTAACATAGCTTTGGCTAAGCTAAAGGGAAGATTGGAAACCCAATGAGTAAACAACCTAACATACACCAAGAGAGTCGAACCGGGTATGACATCGACTCCCGTCCATCACACGCGTGGCCGGAACATGACCGGACTCCTCACCCCCTTAGTACACATATACTTATAGTTAAGTAATTAAGGCTCCATTATGAACCTATCACATCCACACACCATTCGGTATCACAACCGTGTTAAGCATGTAAGGGAGGTTCACATACCTGCAAACAATAACCATACACCACTACGCACGCATAGCCGTGGTTAGAACGTCCCCAAGGTTTGGGTCGTTAACACCGAATACCGATATCTCATGTGTACCTAGATTTGATTAGCTAAGGTTTAACACCTATTTGAGGTTAAACGGTATTGGTGACCAGATTCGCCACATAAATGAATTACTATAACTCATTTCATGTTTATCTTACAAGGTGGCAAACACTCAGAAAAACACATTGGCATTCAAGCCGGTGTAATCCGGTAGGACACAGGTTGCAAGAAACCATACCTGTCGCCGGAGTCCACTCTACCATGTCCATTTAGGTTCCTCGAACAATTCTCGAACAACTGGTACATTAAAGTTACCTTCATTAACATTGGGGTAACATGTTTGTGTAACGTCGAATGACTATAGTTAACTCCGTTAGCTAGTTAAATATCTTTACATTTTTTAACTTATTTTACTCTCACATTTTATTCCAACTTCTCACCCACCAAACTGTCATTATAACTCGCCAAACATGTCCTTAACAACCTTACAACCTCATTATCCATCAATCCCCATCATTAGGCATCATTTTCCAACCTTTAACAACATTTTTAGAGTGGTCCGGGACTTGGTCCTTACCCTAAGTCCCGGACCAACACTTGTAAAAACTATCGGCGTATTTCAGCAGGGTGGTCCAGGTCCTTGTACCCATCCCAAGTCCCGGACCACAACCTTATTCCACTCTCGGCCATTTTAAACAAGTTGGTCCGGGTCCTTGTACAAGAGCCAAGGCCCGGACCTAAAGCCAAATGAAAACTCACGGTATTATTTTAGGGGTTGGTCCGGGCCCCTACATATGGCCTAAGTCCCGGACCTATTACAATGTGAACTCTCGACTTATTTTGCACCATGGTCCGGGACATTACCCATGGCCTAGGTCCCGGACCAACCTACAGAATTCGACGTACTGCAATTTTTCCCAAGTCCTGCTACGTATGTTATTTACACCCATCATAAGTATATCTTCCCAAATAATTTTACGTGCACTCTTATACTCAAAACTTCATCAAATATACACCACATAACAACATAGTGCAGTTGATAAGTGTGAAACATATAGGCTTTTTAGGATTTAAATACCTTATAATTTGTAACAATTCAGGCAATGTTTCCCACTTATTATGTGTTTTTCCTAAAGATTGATGCTTTGATAAGAACTGATGTGTTATATATGTTAAATGCAGGAAAAACCCAGGAAATAAAGATTATACATCATAAGGATTACAACACAACAAACGGGGAACAAATCAGGACAAGAGACAGAAAAATTGGTCTTGTCCGGATTGGTTTGGCCGGACACAAAACCGGACATCTCTTGTCCGGGTGTAATTGGCCGGACGCAATCCGGACATGACTAAAAATCCAGATCCGAGAGTCGAGTTCCAGATCTGAAACTCTGTGTCACGTCCGGATCCGGACACAATCCGGACACGATCCGGACGTCACACAGAATTGAAAAATAAAAAGCACGCACCGATAATTAGCCTTTCGGCTAATTATCGAACAGACAGGCGGCGAGTAAACAGGGGAGCGGCGCATTAATGGAGAAGACTCCAAATTTTCCTCAATCAAACATCCTTTACCAAACTTCCACTGATTTCTGTTTTCAATCCCTAACCCTATATAAACCCCCTTCCATCTTCATTCCAATTCGTACCTGACTTCACAGTCACCCCCTCTCTAATCCTCTCATCCCCATCTCCATTCATAAAAACCTCTCCTCCATATTCTGCCAGTTCATCTTCATCCCTCCGCTAAAAATCTCCCGTAACCACTCGCGTTCATTCACACCAGACCCGTATCCATACACACCATTTTAGCCTTGTCCGACCCTTGTCCGGATCCGGACAAGGTCACTCCACCCACGTCCGGATCGAGTCCGACCCAGACAGATCCGGACATCTCACGTCCGACCCCTGTCCGAGCCTACACAGCCGGACACCTCACAAAACTCACCAAAATTTCCATTTTCGCCCCATTTCACCCAATCCACTCCATTATCACCGAGATCAACCTTCAAGCTAGCACGGAGCAAGGACAAAGACGAAGCGAGCAAGAAGATCTTCAATAACAGATTTAACGATGTTCTTCTATCTAATCTTATGATTTCTTATTATGATTATAACTGCTATGTCTAGCTAAAAGGATTTACTCTAGGGGAAGGGATGTTGTACTAGTTAACTCTGCGTTATTTTACTGCTGTTGAGACAATTTGGATTGTTCAGGTTAATGTTTTTAAGCGCTTTTAATAAACGTTGCTAAGTTATTATAAGCCCTCGAATCATGTATGATCAGATAAGTGATTAGCATTGACGGTCCTATTAACCTGTTACCTGTGATAATTGCAATCGGATAGATTACTTTAATCACTAGGAGCTTTAGTCCGGATTGAACCAACCAGACTAGTAATTCTGTACATTTAAGCATCTAGATATACTTGCTAGTCTAGACTAGAACTACATGCCCTGTCTAGATGAGCTATCTGGAATTATGACTTAATACAGAATAGATAATTAGAGAATTACAAGCCGATCCAAGTCTCCACTTAAGCAGTAGAATATGCAGAAACCTAGCTAGTGAAACAACTCCCTGAACCTAGAGTACCGTTCACACTCCCAAACTATCACTTTACTTTATCTGCTATTTACTTTCCTGTTATTTATTTGCAACCCAAAAAAAACAAACAAAACCCCCTTTCGAGTTAACCAATACCTAAGGCTAGACTTACTCATCGAGTCCCGTGGATTGACACCCCGGTCGCTTCTTTAATACTTATACTATTTCGACCGGATTTTTGCACCTGACGATATATTAAACTATTGAATTCTAGGATAATTCTTAGTATTTAATACTCCAATAAATCGTTTGCAAATGGCGCCGTTGCCGGGGACTTGACTTTTGTCTAGTCCCTAGCCTTGGTTAATTTGTTACTCTATCACAACACACTGTTTATAATCGTTTGTTTTGTATATATTTTGATTTTAATTTTTTTTTGTGCCATTTTCATTACTTTAAAACTCACTCATTTTGTTCCTTTTTCTCGGGCTGATTATAAGCTCCTAGTGGATGCGAAGAACACGCTCGACTGGTCCTCCAGATACAACTTCGATCCTGAAATCGAAAGAGTCTACCTCCAAGCTCTGAGAACAAGAAGGCAGCTTGACTTCAACATGGCGGCAAATCATGACCAAATTGGAGGAGGTGCAGTGACTCAATACACAATGGGAAGGATAAACAGACCACCAGCCACACGACAGACGACCCAGTGTTTCTACCCAATCTAACTGCAGAACTCATAGCCGATTGGCAAAAGGTAAAACCTTCTCACCAATCCAATGCAGTTAGAAATCACCCTGCAGGTACTTTTTCAGGTGCAGATCCATCAGATACATTGGACCATGTACATCGCTTTCTTGTACACTTGGACTCTCTTGGTTTTCTCAAGGATTGGAGGAGTACGCCAGATTGAGCCTGTTCCAGCACAGCTTGTCAGGAGAAGCCTCGAAATGGTTCCACAGACTACCCCAGGCATCATTACCACCTGGGAGCAGCAATGATGGACAAATTCTACGAGAAGTACATTCCCATCTCCCGGACACGACAAATGATTGCCGACCTGATGGCATTCAAACAGAAGGGTAATGAGACAGTCTGTGAGGCGTGGGACCGATTCAAGGAGCTACTCCGACAGTGCCCTCATCATGGTCAGGACATCACTTCACTAGCTCAGGGATTCTTCCAGGGGTTGAAAGACGAACACAGAGGCGAGATAAGATCCGGCATAGGAGGAACCTGCCAAAAAAGTGGGGAGGAGTTCATGGCAGCTATGGAGTCCTACTGTGAGGAGCTTCGTCAATGGAGCAGCAGTGGAGGACGAGTATTTTCAATAGGTCAGAGTTCTTCCGAGCTCCAGACCCAATGATGGAACAGCTAGCCGCTGAGCAAGCACAGATGAGGACCACGATGGGAAAGCATGGCGAAGATGCTCGAACAGCTCACCATGGGGCCAACCACCAGGCATCCGCCAAGAAAATCTCTACAAACGAAGCTTGCTGCTCTCAATGTGGGGATGCACACGACTATGAGGACTGCCCAAAGTAGCCGAGATGAGGCAAACCGAGGAGGCCAATGTAATAGGCCAGTTCAACAACAGGCAACCCTGGTGCAGAATCAGCACCAAAATCTGAGGTATGGAAATCCTAAATCCTAATGCACTTAATTCACATCAATTGCAGCCTCAGAGGACGAATCAGGGGGGACCACCCGGTTTTTCAAGGCCTCAATATAATCAATTCGGCCACAGCAACCTCAAGCTCAGCAACCATCTTTTGAGCTCAAACAATGCAAATTTAAAGAGATGGTGGATAAGCTGATGGCTTCTCAAGAACAGCAAAGCGGTAATCACCAGAAACTAGAGAACGCCATGGTGGAGATGCAAGGAACAATGAGTCAGTTGACTCAATTCCTCATGCAGCAGAGACCTTCTGGATCATTGCCTTCCCAACCAGAAACCAATCCAAAGGAGCAGTTGAAGGCAGTGTCGGTCTCAGACGAAGACTGCGAGGATTCTGAAGCAGCAGCAGTTACCCTGAGAAGTGGGAGGATTAAAAGACCAAGTGGCAGGAAGCCGTACTGATGAAGAGACCGAGCCTCTTCTAACACCGCCGGTGCACCATCAGGGCATCCCGCCCCCCTGAGGTAGTTTCTGAGGAACCCAGGCTCCTATTCCTTCTTCCTCTCTTTCTACTGCTGTTAAAAACAAAAGGGAAAATATCTGCTAAGGAACTTCCATTCCCAACCGACTCAAAGAGCGAGAGCTCGATGAACAATTTGGAAGATTTTTAGATGTTTTTAGAAAGCTTGACTATTAATATCCCTCTTATTGATGCGATTAAGCAAATGCCGAATTATGCTAATTTTGTAAAGGATCTGATTTCGAATAAGAGGAAATATAAAGAGAAGGACACCATCCAGCTGACCGAAACTTGTTCAGCAGCTCTCCGACAGATGCTGCCTCAAGCGTGGTGATCCTGGTCATCCCATCATCCCTGTTCAATTGGAGACATGGATTGCGGATACGGTCTCTGCGATCTAGGAGCGAGCATCAACCCTGATGCCATACACCATGTTTAAAAAGCTTCATGCAGGCGAGCTCGTTCCCACTCATTTCAGACTCCAGTTGGCTGATAGATTCATCGATCACACCCAGAGGTATGGTTGAAAATGTAGTTGTTAGTGTGGGTAAGTTTTTTCTTCCCCGCTGACTTTGTGATCCTTGACATGGATGAAGATGTTAGGTACCTCTGATTCTCGGTAGACCTTTCCTCAGAACTGCTAAAACTGTTATTGATGTTGATAAGGGAAAAGTCACCTTGAAATTTCATGATGAAGAATTGAGCTTTGACATAAATAAGATTATGCGGAAAAACACTTCTTCTCAAGCTGTTTTCTCTGCTGATTTACTTGATAATTCTTATGATCTTGATGATGACTACACCTATAGGGTTTGATTCTTTTGATTCTTTGTTTAAGTTTTCTGATACTTTAGAACAGTAATAAGTAGATCCATTGAGGATGATAAAGACAGTCTTGAGATGGCCTCGGTCGTCCAGCAGCTAAATCATGGGAAGCCATACTTTCGTTCCTCCTCTCCTCCTGTAGAAAAGTTGGAACGATCCATTCAAAGACCCATACCTTCAATAGAGAAGCCTCCTACCGGGAACTTAAAATCTCTCCCCTCCCATCTCAAATATGTTTTCTTGGCAGAGGGTAACACCCCTGCCTGTTATTATTTCTGCATCTTTGTCTATTTTACAGGAATCTAGACTTCTGGAGGTGCTAAAGAAAGCATAAGAGTGCCATGGGATGGACAGTTGCTGACATCAAGGGGATTAATCCAGGTTTCTGCACACACCGGATTCATATGGGAAAATTACAAGGCAGTGAGACAGCCCAGAGAAGGTTGAATCCAAATCTAAAGGAGGTGGTCAAGGCCGAGGTGCTAAAGCTTCTTGATGCAGGTATTATCTACCCTATTTCTGACAGCCAGTGGGTGTCTCCAGTCCAGGTTGTCCCAAGAAAGGGGGGATAGTTTGCAGTGCCAATGAGAAAGGTGAGTTGGTACCCCAGAGGCAGACCACAGGTTGGGATGTGTGTATCGATTACCGGCGCTTAAATGAGGCCACAAGGAGGACCATTTTCCACTACCGTTTATTGATCAAATGTTGGAGCGGTTAGCAGGGAAAGAGTTCTACACTGCTTCCTTGATGGTTACAGCGGTTATTTCCGATTCCCATTGCACCAGAAGATCAGGAGAAGACTACCTTCACCTGTCCTTATGGTACCTTTGCTTACAGGAGGATGCCCTTTGGTCTCTGCAATGCTCCAGCCACATTTCAGAGATGTATGATGGCTATTTTTTAATGAATTTATTGAGAAAAGTATTGAAGTGTTCATGGACGATTTCTCTGTCTATGGACAAAGCTTTGATGTTTGTCTGAGCAATTAGACCAGATTTTGCTCGCTGTGAGGACACTAACCTGTGCTGAATTGGGAGAAGTGCCACTTCATGTACAAGAAGGGATTGTGCTTGGGCATAAGGTGTCAAAAGAAGGTCTCCAGGTGGACAAGGCCAAGATCGAGGTAATAGAAAACTGCCCCCACCAATTCAGTTAAAGATGTAAGATCTTTTCTTGGTCATGCAGGGTTTACAGGAGGTTTATACAGGACTTTTCAAAAATTGCTAAACCCCTGTCAGACTTGCTTCAGAAGGCATCAATTTCAGTTTACAGAGGAGTGCTTGACAGCATTTCAGACTATCAAAGAAAGCTCTGTTCAGCACCTATTGTGGTCCCACCGGATTGGTCTGAACCATTTGAGATCATGACGGATGCGAGTGACTATGCTGTTGGCGCCGCATTATGTCAGAAGAAAGATAAGATGTTGAGGGTAATCACTTATGCTAGCAGACTTAATTGATGCACAGAAAATTACACTCTACAGAGAGGAGTTGCTAGCTGTGGTGTTTGCTCTGGACAAGTTCCGACCATATCTGCTTGGCAGCAAGGTAATAGTACATACCGATCATTCAGCCCTCAAGTACCTTTTTCAGAAGAATGAATCGAAACCAGACTTCTGAGGTGGATCCTACTTCTCCAAGAATTCAATTTAGAAGTTGTGGATAAAAAGGGGAAGCTGAATTGAGTTGCTGATCACTTATCTCGACTTGATGTCCCTGATGATGGAATCCCGATCAATGAATTCTTCCCTGATGAGACGGTATTTAAATTGGAAAGGTAGATGAACCATGGTATGCTGATTTAGTTAATTATCTTGCTACTGGTTTAATTCCTCATGACTACAGCTACAATCAGAGGAAGAAATTCTTATCAGAAACCCGCCACCTATATCTGGGAGGATCCATATCTGTGCAGGATCTGTGCTGATGGCTTGATGAGGCGATGGCCTTCCAGATAAGGAGATCCAGAGTGTCATCGAATTTTGTCATGCTAAAGAAGCAGGTGGCCATCATGGTTATACAAGAACAGCTGCAAAGATATTGGAGTGTGGATTCTACTGGCCTACTCTACATAAAGATGTCCACCCATTTTTGTTCCCATTGTGACCCTTGTCAGAGGATGGAAACATCTCCAGAAAGCATGAGATGCCTCAGAAAGGCCATTCTTGAGGTAGAACTTTTGATGTATGGGGCATTGATTTCACAGGCCCTTTTCCTCATCTCATGGAAACCAATACATCCTGGTAGCTGTAGATTATGTCTCCAAGTGGGTCGAAGCTATTCCATGCCACAAATGCTGATTTCGAAAACAGTGGTGAAATTTCCTGAAGAAACACATATTCACCAGATTCGGGTGCCCAGGGCAATTATCATGATGTGGGCTCCCACTTCTGCAACCGAGCATTCGACTCCTTAATGACTAAATATGGGGTGACTCACAAGGTGGCACTACCTTACCACCCCCAAACTAATGGTCTTGCAGAGGTGACTAATCGTGAGCTGAAATGGATCCTACAGAAGACGGTAAGTGCATCAAGGAAGGATTGGTCAGTTAAATTAGATGATGCTTTGTGGGCATACGGACTGCTTTCCAACCCCTATAGTATGTCTCCTTTTTAAACTTGTGTATGGAAAAGCTTGCCATCTTCCAGTCGAATTAGAGCACAAAGCCTATTGGCATTGAAAGCCTTGAATTTGATATGCACACTGCTGGAGAGAAAAGAAAATTTCAACTATCTGAACTTGAGGAACTCAGAGAGCAAGCCTATGACAGTTCCCGAATTTATAGGATCGCAAAAAAAGAATCCATGATCAGATGACTCATAAGAGAGAATTCAAAGTAGGAGATCTAGTGTTGCTCTATCCAATATCCAGGCTGCCCTCTTTCCTGTAAGTTGAAATCACTTGGGCCGGTCCATTCAAGTTGTAGGGATCCTACTTAAGATGGTGCTTATGAGCTAGAGAATAAGACAGGAGAAGTATTCAAAGTAAATGGTGCTCGATTGAAGAAGTACCTAGGCGATACCTTTTCTCAGCCTCCAGCACCAGGTATATCCTTGACTGAAAGCTCCAATTCCATAAATTCTATCTCTTCTATCTGTGTTGCAGCACCACCTCCCAAAGCATCCAAAAAGCCGCGCCAGCAATGGTACTTCAAACTGAAGAAAGCTATTGCTAGCTGCTGTGGCGGCCCTTCTTGACCTTATCTGAAAAGTCTAGCCAGAGACTTTAACTCCGGGCGGCTTGGTGGGAGGCAACCCACCGGTTTGTATCTCTTCTTTGGTTTAGTTAATTTCCTCTTTTGTTCTTATTAGCAGAGTGTTAACCACTATTGAGCAAACCGAAAGAGCCATGGCTCTTACTTTATAACTAATGGTTTTATCTGGTTCCACTTGAGTTCTTCTGGTTTTGCAGATTTACTCTTTCAGGTAATTCACACTAATGCTAAACTGAACTCAAGTGTGAGGAAGAATCATGGCAATGTTCATCAAGGATCAGGGAGTCCTTAAACACTCATTCTATGTTTAAGTTCTACATTTGTGTGTTTTGTCTTTGTGTGACTTTGTGGAATATTCATTTTTTTAGGTGTTTTAGATAGTGTTTTTATTTAATTTAATAATAAAAAAAAAAAAAAAAATGAGAGATTTTAACGTGTCCGGCTAACCACACCCGGACGCGAACCGGACAAGCCAAACCCTAGCCGTCCGGATCCGGACTTAATCCGGACAAGACTAAAACGCGGCCGGTTTTAAGTTTCTCTTCTTTCCTTCTTTTTCTTTTTTTTTCTTCTTCTGTCGCTTTCTTCCTCGTTCGAATTAAAAACCACAAACCTCCATTCTTCCCACCATTTTCGACAACACTACCAAACCAGCAACACCGACCCAGTTCCGACGCCGGCGAGACCAGAAGCGAAGGACACCGCCACGCAACTCCGCCACCCCAGCACCACCGTCGCCCCGGTCTCCCCCATTTCGACCCAAATTCCCTCTGCAACAGGTTTTTTCGATTTTTTTTAATTCTGCCCAAATCAGTTGCGATTAGGCGATTTAAGAGTAGAATCGGCTATAGTTAGTGATTTCTGATGATAATTGTTAGTGGAATGGCCCTCCATGAATCTCTCTGTATGAATTTTTCAATTTCTGGTTGAATGTTAGTGGTGTGCGAACTGCAGAAGCAGCGAATTTTTTTTTAGGGATTATGTGCGTCCGGACTGCGTCCGGCTAAGGTGACCCGGACGTAGGTCCGGACATGTGTAAAAATTTGAAAATTTGTGCAATTGTTTTCTAGGTGATTGTTGTCTTGTTTATGTTGTGGTGTGCAATATTTGGCTGTTTTAAATGCTTTGTTCTGTAAAGAAGCTGTGTGAAATGAAATGTTCAAATAGGACATGTTGCTCGATTAGGTTCCAGTTTTGTTGGGACTGTTAGTTCTGTTTGCTTACTGCTTGTGTTTATCTGATAGATGGCCCGCACTAGAGGTGGTCCTGCACGCAGAGGTTCCTCTTCGAGGAACCCACGCCCTGACGACGAGTCAGAGCCGTTCGAGTCACACTACGCGAGGATGGTTTCAGATCCGCTACCACCAGGGCTTGGTACGATAGGGGTGGAGCCTTCGTCATAGAGAGGCGCATCACTGATGAGGCAGCAGCTGAGGCCGGGCTCCCAGCCATATTGAGGGTATTGGCGCCAGCAGTATCCTGCGCATGGGCGTGGGTGTTTTCTCCCCAGAGTTGGTACGTGAGTTTACGCCAATGCTGTGGCGTCAGACACGACACACAGCATTACTTCATACGTACAGGGGTACGAGGTAGAGGTAACCCCTGAGACCTTTTCTGATCTATTATTCCTCCCAGACGACTATGATAGGCATATAGATTTTTCGGAGGATGCACTTAGGCAGAGTAAGTCTAGGTGGTTACTAGAGGTCGGGAGTACTACTCGCCGACGAGGTGAGGAGAACAAGACTGTATTACCATATGCCATTCTCCCATCCCTTCAGCAGAGGACCCTAGCTGAGATCCTCAGTCATCAGATCCGGCCTCAGGCTGGGAATGATGCTTCTGACGAGGATTGTGTCCTCCTAGACTACCTCCTAGCCTCACCACATCAGCCAGCCCATCAGCTCTCCCTCCCTTTCATCATGTTTAGGCAGCTGCATAAGGTCGTCACCATCTATGGACGAAGAAGAAGAAGAAGATTACCCCCATCTCTCCCTCTTACTCTCTATCATCTTCTTGTCTCTACCCTCCCGAGGAGATCTTCACTGATATATATGTGAGGGAGGGAGAGACACCCATCTCCCTTACTACCTTTAGGAGATGGGGCTTCATGCGCCTTGAGGACGGGAGCTGGGTGAGGGCAGCTGGTTAGGATCTACGGGTACATCAGCGAGCTCCAGCTCCACACCAGCTGCTACCATGGCTCCCACCACGGCACAGCTACCATGGCGCCCCCACAGCCCTGTGATGAGTCCCCCCAGAGATACAGGCCATGATGGACTCTATCCTCCAGCAGCAGCAGCAGAGGATGGAGCAGAGATTCGGGGGTATGGAGCAGCAGTTCGGCTCTGTGCAGCAGCAGGTTGAGGAGGTCCAGCAGCGCCAGGTGCGCATGGAGGGACATATCGACGAGATCCGCCAGACACAGGGCGCCTCCAGGCAGAGCAGATCTCCATAGCTGAGCGTTTAGAGCGCAGTGAGTGACGCCTTACACAGAGAGGCTGCTCGGTATATGGCAGATGCATCCACACAGCAGGCCCAGAACAGCCAGCTTATGCAGATGCTCATAGCCCAGCTAGGAGCGAGACAGCCACCACCACCACCACCGCCACCTCAGTGATGGCCATTTTATTATTACTGTTTCCTTTTCTTTTGTTGGTTTTTCTGTATTTTTCTTTTCTTTTTTATTTGACTTATTTTTTCTCCTTTTCATTGTTCAAACTAACGAAAACATGGGAATGCAGGAGAAGTGGTATTATTATGTTATGCAGTGTTTTAAATTCTAAATTGCTAAATTTATTGTTTCTCTGAGCAGTGCAGCGTTCTAAAATGTTTACTTACACATCACCTCTACTGCGAAACAAATGGCAATAAGTACAGGAAATGGAACCACACTGCTTGCGAATGTCTGCTACACTTAACTATGGGGAGTTTCTTTCTCACAATATGATTCATTCAATAATTTTCTCTGTAGTTCGAGTTAATGCACTTTATTCTGTGGTTGTACTTGCCAGTGAAAATATAGCAACTCTTAATCTGCACAACATATACTGTCTGTGACTAATACGGAATCTCTCGACCCTGCCAAACTTCAAGTGTGAGGAAGAACATCTTCCTCAATAATAACACCAGGGGAGTCTCTGTTCATCATTTCACTAATTTTGTTCCACATTTGTTGCGTTGAGGGTTAATTATGGAATATGCATCTATTATGAGTATAGCATGTTTTGAAAGCTCTTTTCTCTGTTTTCATCTTTGACCAATGAGGACATTGCTCATCTTAAGTGTGAGGAAGGAGAGACCTTTCCCTGAAAACATGCTAATTGTGCTTTAATGCCACACTTGCTTTTTGCTTCTCTAATGCCTGTGCACACCGAGTGTTGTTAAACCAAAGTGAAAACCGTAGGAATCTTTTTGTTTGATGAGGTTTGTATAAAAATAGTTTTATTTAAAAATACTCTCTTTCCACTAAAAATCTGGTAGATTGGCTAATTGTGGAAACCAGATTATTTTAGCTTGGGATTTTGGAAATGAAGTGAATGTTTGGAATGAAAAAGGGTAAGGCAAGGTACTCCACTGATCAAAATTTTTCCTAACAATAACAGGCCTCGTCTATCCGGTTATTAAGTCTTAAGGGTGCCTTATCACCTATCTACCTAAGGTCTCGTGATCTGGGATAGTTGGCCCAACACCGTTACATGGATAGAGAGAAAAGTCTGGGTTATGGAATAAATCTGCAATTCACATATTTCGTTTGTTTTGTATATAATTCTTGGAAGAAGAATATTTTTGCATGTGAAAGAAAAGAATTCATTGCAGTTTAATTTTTGTTTTTGATCATGAGTACGTGGTGTTGAAAGGTATTGCGGAATAAGGCATTACTTCACACCTCTTGTCATCCAAAGGTTAGAGAAATGAAAATGGTGGAAAGTCCCAAGCTAAGTTAACTTGTTTTCTACAATCTAGTTTCTCTATGCTTTTACAAAAATTGTTCCTGCTTCACTGTTTGTGAAAACCTACCTCAGAGAGCGAGATTATTCTTTCATTTATCACTTGGTTTGATTTCGCCCTGCACTTGTTTAAAATTGAGATTATTTGAAGGTTTTAGAGATATTCTTATTCCTATTTTGCTTGAGGACAAGCAAAAGCTTAAGTGTGAGGAAGTTGATAAGTGTGAAACATATAGGCTTTTTAGGTTTAAAACCTTATAATTTGTAACAATTCAGGCAATGTTTCCCACTTATTATGTGTTTTTCCTAAAGATTGATGCTTTGATAAGAACTGATGTGTTTATATGTTAAATGCAGGAAAAACCCAGGAAATAAAGATTATACATCATAAGGATTACAACACAACAACGGGGAACAAATCAGGACAAGAGACAGAAAAATTGGTCTTGTCCGGATTGGTTTGGCCGGACACAAAACGGACATCTCTTGGGTGTAATTGGGCCGGACGCAATCCGGACATGACTAAAAATTCCAGATCCGAGAGTCGAGTTCAGATCTGAACTCTGTGTCACGTCCGGATCCGGACACAATCCGGACACGATCCGGACGTCACACAGAATTGAAAAATAAAAAGCACGCACCGATAATTAGCCTTTCGGCTAATTATCGAACAGACAGGCGGCGAGTAAACAGGGGAGCGGCGCATTAATGGAGAAGACTCCAAATTTCCTCAATCAAACATCCTTTACCAAACTTCCACTGATTTCTGTTTTCAATCCCTAACCTATATAAAACCCCCTTCCATCTTCATTCCAATTCGTACCTGACTTCACAGTCTCATCCTCCTCTCTAATCCTCTCACCATCTCCTCCATCATCCAAATTCCTCTACTCCTATCATCTCTGCCCAGTCATCTTCATCCCCTCATAAATCATCTCCGTAACCACTCGCGTATTTTCACACACACCGTATCCATACACACATTTTAGCCTTGTCCGACCCTTGTCCGGATCCGGACAGGTCACTCCACCCACGTCCGGATCGAGTCCGACCCAGACAGATCCGGACATCTCACGTCCGACCCTGTCCGAGCCTACACAGCGGGACACCTCACAAACTCACCAAAATCCATTTTCGCCCCATTTCACCCAATCCACTCCATTATCACCGAGATCAACCTTCAAGCTAGCACGGAGCAAGGACAAAAGACGAAGCGAGCAAGAAGATCTTCATAACAGATGATTTCTTCTAACTCTCTCTATTTATGATTATAACTGCTATGTCTAGCTAAAAGGATTTACTCTAGGGGAAGGGATGTTGTAATTAGTTAACTCTGCGTTATTTTACTGCTGTTGAGACAATTTGGATTGTTCAGGTTAATTTTTAAGCGCTTTTAATAAACGTTGCTAAGTTATTATAAGCCCTCGAATCATGTTATGATCAGATAAGGTGATTAGCATTGACGGTCCTATTAACCTGTTACCTGTGATAATTGCAATCGGATAGATTACTTTAATCACTAGGAGCTTTAGTCCGGATTGAACCAACCAGACTAGTAATTCTGTACATTTAAGCCATCTAGATATACTTGCTAGATCTAGACTAGAACTACATGCCCTGTCTAGATGAGCTATCTGGAATTATGACTTAATACAGAATAGATAATTGAGAATTACAAGCCGATCCAAGTCTCCACTTAAGCAGTAGAATATGCAGAACCTAGCTAGTGAAACAACTCCCTGAACCTAGAGTACCGTTCACACTCCCAAAACTATCACTTTACTTTATCTGCTATTTACTTTCCTGTTATTTATTTGCAACCCAAAACCAAAACAAAAACCCCCTTTCGAGTTAACCAATACCTAAGGCTAGACTTACTCATCGAGTCCCGTGGATTGACACCCCGGTCGCTTCTTTAATTACTATACTATTTCGACCGGGATTTTTGCAACCTGACGATATATTAAACTATTGAATTCTAGGATAAATTCTTAGTATTTAATACTCCAAATAAATCGTTTGCAGTGCACAATTTAAATTGCTTAGCTCTTAGGTCTAAAATGCAATAATCTTAAACACTGAATTTCCCAAATATATTTGCCTTTCACCTGCAAATACAAACAGCAGTTCGCATGTTTTTTACTAGTCTTTTGAGAACATTTTCTATGTCACAACCATTGGCTCTTTAGGTAGTTTGAATACACAACGTACGTTCATTTTCCAAAGGAATTTAAGCTACCTTTGGTTAACATAAAACGTAGAGAAACACCATTTCTTTGAGTTTCCATACCTTGAAGCAAAGGAGAATAATACACGTAAAAGATGAACTCAAGCTCCTTCCATGGAGATTCCTCTTGGCACCAAAATGGAGCTCTTGAAGGTTTGAAAGGACCAAGTCGAAGAGCTTGCTCCAACTAGAAGAACGGTGGTCTCGAAATCGAATTTGGACCATGGAGCTAGGAGTTACATGTGGTCAAAGCTTGAAGATGCTGCTGGAGCTGTAGCATAACCGATGGAAAAAGAAGAAGAAGATAGAAGAGAGGATGCAGCCGTGTGAAATGAATGAGGGAAGGAGAAATGAAGATAGAATTTGCTTTTGGGGATATTTAATACATAAAGCAAATAGTGCTTTTCACTACTCACTTATTTGCTCACTGATTTGTTCAATCAGCTAGCAAGGTGACGTTTCACCATATGCAAAACCGGCCCCCAATTAAATATAAGGGGTTATGTAGTCTTTATAGCTCAATTAAATTACTTATGTTAACATATGTTACAAACTAGCTTATTTTAGTTACTATTCACTATAACAAAACACATAAAAGCGAAGTATTTATTTCTTATTAATTTAAACTTCCAAATGTGATACTAAATAGTACACATATTAATTAAAGAGTAATAATGGACATTTAGCCATTTAAAACTCATTTACACGACAGTTACTCAAAAACGTGCTTTTAAGGCTCCTCACAGCACATTTTATTTTAACTTGTTTTCAAGCTCGGTTTTCTTTGGTAACTGATTTAATAAATTCATTAATATACATATAAGGTCTTGGTAAGTTTATTAAGTCTTAACCAAGGTTATTCCAAGCTTAGAGCATATTTCGCCCTTTATTGCCTTTTAGACAATTTATTGTATTTACTATTTATTATTGTTTATTAATGTTTCTAAGACTCTTTTTAGTCTTAACAATTTATTATTTAACGTTTAAACAACTTATTAAGGTTTGGGGTATTTCATCTTGTCTCGGGTTCCATTAATCCACTTCCTGGTTGCACTCGACTGCTCTGCATGTCGACCCAGGTTGCCGGAAATTCTATTCTCTTATACACAAAATCCTTCATTCTTCGCTACTAAATGCGGTTAACATTGTTCAGATGGAGACCGTCTCCGGAATTCCCAGTTTTCGGGATCTACCGTGTGACAGGTTCTCCGTACCCTAAAGGTATGTAATAGCAGCCAGATCGGGTATTCCCGAGTAAGAGTGGGCTTCCATCTCTCTGGCGTTGTTTCCCAAGTTATATAACAGGGATTGTGGAGGGTGGGATGGATATTGTAGGTTTCCAGTAGTCACTGGTAGTTCCTAACTAGCGTATCTCTCACGCTATCACTCAACCCTTAACCCAAAGTACTTAAATCCTAACTCGGTATTCCCTAAGCTCGGTAATTCAGTCATCAGAGCGATACTTCGCTCTGATACCACTTTTTGTAACACCCCATCCAACAACCAACACATAACAACAACGCAAAGAAACTCAACTCATCACATTACTTATTCCAATGGTGTTACACGCCGTTAACCACCCACGTGGCTAACAAGGCTAATACATACACATTTGTATCGGTCTGATGGACTAGATTCCCGAGCAACTACACAATACAATCCTCATTCCATCTTCAACATTTATTAAATACATACACTCCCCCTGTACCGAGTATTTACAAACTACTGCCGATAACAACTTCGGTCTTACTACGCCTATCATACTCACGCCATTTAAATGGCTACCCATGTATAACATCTGCCCCGTCCTACTCTCGAACGGCTTCCAGCTCTCCGTACCTGAAATAGGAAAAGAAGAGAAAGGGTGGCCCCCAAGGGGCTCAGCACCTTTGCTGGTATGGTAATCCCGCAGCCCACATGCTACCGGGCCACGCACAACTAATTGTCGTCTTAGCATGCAGTTGATTATATTTAAATCATGCATACAAGCCATAACCATACAACACATAATATTTCGCCTCGATGGGCTCAACCTATAACCAACACATCCACACTTAACCAACCATCCAATGTTTCCTTAAACCCTAGAGTGGCTCTCCTCTAAAATGGAGCTACTTCCTTAACGAACGGCATGTACCCATTAATCGGGTTATCCTCAAATGCCTCTTGTCGCAAACTGGGATTCATTTCCATGATCCACACATTCCATATCCTACAACATAACTCATTCCACACATAACAAATATAACAAACCTTTCTTGCTTCGATGTACACATGACAACATTGCATTCATTTAAAACATCCAATATATATATATATACCAAAGCATAGCAAGGGAATTTGCATAGCATTATAACATTACATACACCATAAAATCGGTTCTCACAAGGAACCTTCCACCATAGTTAGTATACCAGGTGAGCCTAGGGATTTTTGCCAATCCCATGGTAAGCTCGTTACCATCCTCGTTACCGTCCGGTTATATAGAACGGTTAACTTTTACCCAAGGTGTGTCGGATATAGTAATCCCAAGCACACCGAAATAACATACGTATGCCCCTGTGGCCCGACGTGAGTCAGTAACTAGCTTTGGATAAGCTAAGGGAAGGTAGGAAACCAAATTGGAATACCACCTATACATACACCAAGAGAGCCGAACCGGATAAGATAACGACTCCCGTCCATCACACGCGTGGCCGGAACAACCGGACTCCTCACCCCCCGTTAGTACATATACACTTAATAATAAGTAGTTAGGGATCCATTAAGGAGCCCTACCACACCCATTCACCATACGGTATCATAACCGAGTTAAGCACGCAAGGGAGGTTCACACACTTGCTCACAGCAACAATGTCCAATTAACTCACACATAGCCGTGGTTAGCACGTACCCAAGGTTTGGGCCGTCAACTCCGAATACCGATCACTCATGTGTTCCTAGTTTTAGTTAGCTAAGGTTTAACACATATTTGAGGTTAAACGGCATCGGATACCAAATTCGCCACATAAATGAATTACTATAAACTCATTACATGTTTTAATCTTACAAGGTGGCAAACACTCAAGAAAACATATTGGCATACAAGCCGGTGTAATCCGTTAGGACACAGGTTGCAAGAAAACCATACCTGTCACCGGAGTCCACTTTACCACGTCCACTTATGTTCCTCGAGCAAATTCTCGAACAACTGTTAACATCACATGTGTTTTCATTAACATCGGGGTTTGCTTGATTATTTAATGTCAATGCTTAATTTTTCCCCGTTAACTTAGTTACATGACTTAACATTTTTAACTTGTTTTACTCTCACATTTTAATACAACTTTTAGCCCACTTTATTGTCATTAAAACTCACCTAACATGTCCTTAACATCCTTATAACATCATTACCCACCAATCCCCATCATCACATATCATTTCATAACCTTAAACCTTGTTTTTGGTCCGACCGACCCACCGTCCGACCCACATCTGGGTCGGTCCATTACAGAACCCTTTTACTTCCTTATAATCATGCCCGTCCGACCCACGTCCGACCCACCATTCTGGGTCGGTCCATGTGCGAACATTTTCCTTCCTTTGGAACTTGACCGACCGACCCATGTCCGACCCACCCTTTTGGGTCGGACCTTCACCGAACACTTCCCTAACATCTTAACAGAGGCTCGACCGACCCAAAAACTGGGTCGGCCCCTGGGTCGGTCGCCTCCTAAACTTACCCAAACTTTGCCAAATCTTCACCAAACTTCTCCTAAGACCTCTTAATGTGTTCTAACATCATTTGGCACTTCAAACACCCCTTAAGATATTCTTAAACACTCACAAAACTATTTTTTCCTAATTCCTTAAACCTTTACTTATATCTCCACAAAATTCCTAACACTTACAATGTTTTCTCCTTATGATTTCTAGGTGGCATTTCACCTATAATGACCACAATACCAAGGTGTTTCCTCTACACCTTATCATCACCTCTCAACTTCTTTTCTTACTAACTAAATCTCCTTTTCACAACTTCTTAAAACTCCTTACTCAAAACCTTACCTAAACATCATTTATTCTTTGAACACCAACATTACCTAAACCTTAAACAAACTCCTCCAAAACTTAAATACATCTAAAGAACACCCATAGATTTCTAAGACTTCCAAGATAATGCCTAAATCCTTATAGCACCTTAGTACACCTTAATGCATGTATTCTTCCTTAGTGAAGCATGTATCCATCCCTAACAATTCCTAGTTCACCCAAGTCCATTTAAGCACTTTGAACTCCTTATACATTTTACAAATTTCGCCATGGGTTCTCTTAGCACATCATCATTCCAAAACTCATAGTTTTCACCATTTAACACTCAAGAACACCTAATTCCATCAAGAACATTATCACTCACAAACTTCACCAAATTTACACCACATCACAATATAGTGCATAATTAAACTTGCTTGGCACTTAGGCCCTTAAATAGCATGGCTCTTAGGCCCTTAAATTGCATAATCCTTAAACACTGAATTTCCCACATAATAATGCCTTTGACCTGCAAATACACCCAACAATACATATTCCTTTAATAAACTCCTTGAGAGCATTTTACTAGCTCATTTACCATTTGCTCTTTAGGTAGTTTTAACAAGCATTATAAGCTTATTTCTCCTAAGGCATTAAACCACATTGAGATAGCTTGTTTACCTCTTTTCCTCACAAATTTCTTTCTTGTTTCCTTGTAAACCGGTAAGGCATTTCCTTCCTTGTCAACAACTAAACAATATACCAACATTGTAATGAGTATATAAGCTTTAAGCTTCATCTCATTGTAAACCCTAGTTACATATATTATCTTAAGGTATTAACATGATTGTTTTACCTTGGAATGAAAAGAGAGCTTGAATATATATCAAGAGACTCCTCCTAGCCCTTGGAAGATTCAAATGAAGCTAAAACAAGACAAGAGAAGACACCATTATGAGGTGAATTTTCGGTCAACACCAAAAGTGAAGGAAATGAAGTTTTCTTTGGTTTTTCCTTACCTTGAAGCAAAGGTGATCAACAAGGCATAAAAATATTAGCTCAAGCTCCTTCCATGGAAGTTCTCCTTGGCACCGAAATGGTGGTTTTGAAGTTTTGAAAGGACAAGATTGTAGAGCTTGGCTTAACTAAGAGAATGGTGGTCTTGAAATTGAATTTGGACCATGGAGCTAGGAGTTACAAGCATTCAAAGATGGAGTTCTTGTGTGGTGCTATGGCAAATCTTAAAAGAGAGAAAGAAGAGAGGTTGGAGGAGGTTGGATACGTGTGAATGAGGAGGGAAATGAGAGAATGAGGTTTGCTTTTGCTTTTAGAAGATATTGTACTAAAGTGACTAGTAACTTTTGCTTTATCATTTAGTTAACTCATTTGTTTGTGTAGGTGTGGTGAGTCACTAAGGAAAACCGGCCCCAAATAGTAGCAAGGGTGTTTTGGTCTTTGTTGACCAACTTAATCACTTATAACATTATATGTTACAAACTAGTTATAAAAATCACTATTCACCAATAACAAGGCACATAGAAGTGAAATTTTTGATTTCCCACTAATATGGCCACCCAAATGTGATACTATATAGTACACATGTTAATTAAAGAGTAGTGATGGACATTTAGCCATTCAAAACTCATTTACAAGACAATTTTTCAAAAACGTGCTTTAAGACTCCTTAAAGCACATTTTGCGTTTTAACTTGTTTTCAAGCTTGGTTTTCTTTGGTAATTGATTTAATATGTTCATTAACATATAATTGAGGCATAGGTATGACCATTAGGTCTTATACACATTTATCCCAAGCTTAGAGCACATTTTTGCTCTTATTGACCTTAAGGTATTTATTTGTGTTTTGTTTGGTTTCATTGTCTACCAAAGTTTCCTAAGGACTTAATTAGCCTTATAAGGTCATAATTAAACATTATCAAGTCTTGGTAGGCTCTTTGGGTCCTAACCAAGTTCACTCCAACCTTAGAGCATGTTTTTGCTCAAACCATGTCTTAGTGTTTTATTGTGTTTACCATGGTTTAAATGATTCATTTATGTTTCTAAGGCACTTTTTAGCCTTTAAATACCATAGTTTAACATTTACACAACATACTAAGGTTTGGGGTATTTCACTCCTTGTACATATTTAGGAGATCCATTTGTTAGACTTCTAACAAGGATTTATAAACAAGATTTGGAGTAGTTTTACAAGAGTTTACCTTAGGAATTTTTTAAGGAATTTTCGGTAGACCTTGAGATGATTGTAGATCTAAATTTCCTTCATGAGAGAATGAAGAAAATATAGGTTTAGAAGTTCATAAATTTTCGGTAATAACTTTAGGTATTTTGCTAGGATTTTCAACATGAAAATATACCTTAACTTGATCTTGTTGTTCCTTGTGTTGTTGTTGAATCTAGGAACCTCCTTGGAGCATCTAACCTTGGCGAAAATTAAGAGAGTTGCTAGGATGATTCTTGCTTCAAGACTTAGGAGATTTAACTAGGAAATTACATAGAAATGGTGTTAGCGCTTAGAAGACCATGAATGGAGCTTTGAAGCTCTAAGGAATTAGTTTTCAAATGAAGAAGAAAAGAGAGAAGGGAGAGAGCTTACCCATCGGCCAAAGGAAGGCAAAGAAAGAATGAAGCCTACGTAGGAAGATAAGGAAGGAATGGAAAGATAGAATTATTTTGACAATAATTGCCAAATTGTATAGTCTTTTCCTTTGTTAATTATTTGATTGTTTGGCTCAAGAAATGCTCTCATTATTGTGCACTCAATCGGCTGATTGATAAGAGGATGAAGACTTTCATTGACAACTTGTAATAAGAAGACAAAGACTAAGATTGGTACATGTTTCCTTTGAATTTTATAAGTTGATTACCATGCCAATATTGACTTCTTTTTCCTTGTATTCTCGGTTGCATATGGCTGTAGGTGGCTCTTGCTTTAGTTTATATTAGACATATATTTATGCTAGTTAGGTACATGTTCCCTTGACTAGTTAATGAGGCAATTATTCCACCTTTTCTCCACATAAAATCGGTAATGGAGTTCTACAATGGTCTTTGATTTTTGTTTGTGTTAGGCAAGAGAACATGCTAGTTAGGTAGTGATTTCTTTTGAATAGATAATTAGCAATCTATCCCTCTTTTTCCCATATGAAATTGGCAGCACATGTGCCATAGGACAACTTGTTATGTTTGTTTTCATTACATTAGTCTAAAGTAGATCTAGCTTGTATTTTATTTCATTGCTTTTCCTTATATTAATCCTTCTTGTCTTCTTTGCAGGTCATAAGGTAGATGAAGGCTCCAATTGACTGAATATATTTGCTACATTATCATATAGCACATACTAAGTGAGTCACATTACCATAAGGCAATTTTATTAACTAAAACTAGCCAAAACACACCCTAAATGGCGCCCCATATAGAAATTAATTGGGAATGATTTTTGATTTAATTCCTGTCACATTATATTGTACTAAGACCATACTAATATTTGTAATAGGTTCCAGCATTTATTTGGTACATTTATATGATGGTAAAAGATGAAAGTTTTAAGGTAAAAATGCTGATTTTAGGTACCTTTTTTTTCCCAAAAATCGCCACCATTTGTACTATGAATTTAGTACTGGCATTAATTGATTTAGATGTTAGATTTATCCCCTTTTAATATTATCAACTCTTGGCTCCTCAAAAAACTTCAAGGCAATTGCATAAAATGCATTTTTGTGACACCCGAAGGTTCGTTTTTGTGCTTTAAGGATTTTCTGGAAAATAATCAGTCGCTATGAGTTCCAAGTGTTTATTGAAATTTTTTATAGTCCATAATAATATGTTAAGGTTTTACATTGAGTTATACGGGGTTATATCAACTGAAAACACAATTCCCGGGCTAACCGGGCAAAAAAGAGCATTAAGAAATTCCTCCGAGCACTTTGTTTATTTTTGAGGGAGTAGCTCGAGAATTCTCTTTAGAATGTTGAATGATGATGTTAGGAACTCTAAGAATTAATTTTATAGGAGTTCGTGCCACCTCGGCACTCCTCCGGGGCATTCCTAGGGGTTTATGGGACCCTCATAAGGCATCTCCTAGCACTTTGCGTTTAACTGAGAATTTAGCTTGAGGACTTCATCTTATATGTTTAATAGAGTGTTATGGTGCATTTGGAATGAAGTGTAAAGCTTTACTTCATCCTATAATGTATTTCCGGGACTTTCAGGCCTTTAGGGCCTTTAAGGGAACTCCCGAGCATTTTGTATTTCCACACTGTTTTAGATGAGGTCCTGTATTCTAAGGGTCATATAATAATCGTTGATTAACTTCATATGAAGTTTATAGCTTATATAACTTGTTTATCGTAAGGTCGGGCTTTAACGCTCGTTTTTGACCTTAAGGAGTTTAGGTGCGTTTTAACGCCCAAGTGTTTATATACTTTCTTAGGGTTTAATAATCCCCTAAATAATATATATATTTATCATCATTTAATTATTTAAATGTTAGGGGTATTTCAGTCTACCCCCCTTAAAAGGACTTCGTCCCGAAGTCATAACTTATACTTATTCATCCTATGAAATCAAGTTCCTCATATCTATTCCTGTATACTTATCATTATTGGGTGTCAATACTATATTGACACCACTACATTCCATCTGTAATCCAAGTATGTGTAACTCGAATAAACACATATCCTTTGTTCGTGATAAACAATGTAGTCACAACATAAGTAACTTGATAAATACTGTAAAGCAAATAAGTTTCCCAACTTCCTAGGTATCCCACTAGGTCATCACCACACAAGTGCAATACCAAAACACTCAGTCCTATAGAGTGCAGAGGCGTAAACCCTTGGCAGTAAATCTCTTGTGTGATTGCAATAGGAAGGAATATACTGTAAGGTAAATACGTGTACTATTATTAACCATCCAAGTGTTACATAGAACACTTTAATATCAAGTGTTACATAGAACACAACCATAACCATTCAAGTGTCACATAGGACACAACAATAATCATCCAGTGTCACATAGGACATATCATTAATAACCAACCATTGTTACATAGGACATATCATCAATAACCAACCATCCAACCAATTGCACACATGCGCAACAATCAAACACAAACAACCAATTACAAAACCAGTATAGACTGTAGATATGCAAGTCACATGTGGTGTTCTACCCCCCTTAAAAAGGGTTACGCCCACGTACCCCCACAAGTATACACAAAACGAAGAGAAAAGTGCTGGATACTTGTCTCGCATGGAGTCTTCTAACTCCCATGTCGTCTCCTCAATGTCGTGGTTTGACCACAGAACCTTGACCATTCTAACGGTCTTGTTCCTGGTCCCCCTAGTCTTAGAGTCTAAAATGCAAACTGGGGTCTCCTCATATCTAAGTGTAGGATCTAGCTCAAGAGTCTCGGCTCTAAGATATATGATGGGTGAGGCACATACTGCTTTAGCTGTGAAATGTGAAACACATTGTGCACTCTCCCAAGCTCAACAGGTAAATCTAATCTCTAAGCTAATGGGCCCACTCGCTCTGTAATAAGGTACAGTCCTACATACTTCGGCTAAGCTTGCTCTTCTGCCCAAATCTAAAAATTCCCTTCATAGGTGAAACTCTAAGGAAGACTCGATCGCCTACTGCGAGCTCGAGGTCTCTCCTACGGACATCAGTATATGACTTCTGTCTTTTTACGGGGTATAGCCCTTCAAGAATCTATGCATTCTCTGATATGTTCCATAGTGCATTAGTATGCTTTTATATTTGAATCCCGTATGTATGGGTGAAGGTGATCTACCATCCTGTACGTTGTCAATATTATCTTATGGCTTGTTTAAACTATCTCTTGTAAGACACTTCCATTTATCGCCTCTTGTAGTTGTAATCGTTGGCGTTCGGGTTTGTATTAATATTGGGGCATACTTGAAATCCCTCTCCTTGATCTTCAGGTCATCATCTTGTGATTCTGGTATTTGAGTTTACTGTCACCATATTCGTTTTTTATTTTCGATGTAAAGTATGGGCTATGGTTGAGCCGTGCGTCTTATATATATTATAGAAAGATTTCTTGATATTATTGATTCACCAATTGTCGGTAGTATGTACACGATTATTATCGTCTGTTCATCTGTTATACCACAGTAGGGTTCCTACTAAGGTTTCTAACAAGGTACAGTTTCTTCTCAATTGAACATGTTCTTGCGGTTGTGAATCAACTCATGTGAGTATTAGTATAATGTTTCTACTCTTTATATTCTACCATGTTTATAGGTAGGTTCCCATTTAATACATTGGGTTTGAATTCATAAGGAAAACTTAAAGTCGATCTTTCCCTTACGATGGTAATATGGCCATAACTTAGAAGCTAGCTTGAGAATACTCTTATTATAGGTAATTGTCTCTTGATCTCATATTTAATTTATTAACATGGTTCATGGAATAATAATAGTTAGTATTTCCCCCACAATTGACTATTTTTCCGACACACGTGGAGTTGTTTTAGCTATTTAATCTCCTCAGGGTAACCTGGACAACTTAACTCTTAATTTACACCTTCTACATCTCATATACTCATTAGTCAAATTTTATATTAGATTTAAGAATAAATACTTACGTATCACAGAAACATTTGTGACCACTTGTAAGGAGTCTCAGGAATCATCCAACTCTGACGGGGTCAGCATCAGTGTTGAACTATCCTTCCACTCCATTTTGTGTTTGGTTTTCCCTTGATCTAACCAGGATCAAGTTCGACCTCCCACGTCAAATATCAAACAACCACATAATTATCATTTTCTAGATTTTATCTTATCAAACTTTGTGACGTGCTGATTACTACATGTACATTTTCCCATGATTGTTATACAACTTATTCCAATAACTGTTATAACCTATGCTTGAATCTAGTGTATTCCTTAATCCCCGGAACCATATTCCTTTGATCAAATCATCAAGCGGGGAAGCCAGTTTTTCCTCTTGGCATAAAAGATAAATTCCTACTAAAACATCTAGGCACATACTGTCTAGTAATTATATTCAACAATCATTTGGCTCTTTAAACCCATCATACAGGTAATAAATTCAGTTATGGACTTGGATACTTTTGAATACCCTCTTCTCTTTAAAAGGCTCATCTAGTATTTAACTCACTAGGCTTGACTATTGCCCATACTTTGGTTATCATCACTCGGAGCAAAGACAGTCATAGTTATTACTAAATTTGGATTAAGACTTCAAGGAAAAGTTTTTATAACCCGATCAACCATTACAGTTCCATAAAGTATTATTTCCCCCACCTTAAAGCTTGGCTTTTCTTATTCCCTCTATACTCCATGAATTAGGTGAACCATATGTTCAGCCTTAAGTATCTCTTAATATTAGTACCATCTCAAACTAAGGGTTTCCAGTTGAATCCTACGGTTTGGTAACGGGACAATCAAAGCTTATTGTTTGTTTCTATCTCTTAGAGACGTGGTTAATCCACAAACTCAATGGCTTCCAGAAATAGGTCGATTAGGTGTATCAAATAGAGGATCTAAAATTCTTAGAGATTATATATAACGTTAGGGAAGTTCACGTATAGAATACTTGTTACAAGCCAAGGGGTATGTTTTCCTACTTTTAAATTTAACTTCCACTCACTTGTATATATTAGTTAAAACTCTTGGTATATCTTATACTACCTTCACTGTAAGTGTCAATGAGAGTTATTTGTTACCATGTTTATATTAAAATTTATTTTACATAGGGGGTTAACCTTATTTGATTTCTTGCACTCTTTATTCGCATTCGTGAATTGAGCTGTCATATAAGACATATGCTCATATAGAACCACAAGGATAGTATAGGACATGTGTCTCAAAGTAGGGTAGGTAGGTTTAATGGTACTTAGCCCTCTGAAATGTATCAATACTCCTCAACATTTTAGGTTTACAACCTCCAAATTATATGTATATATAGCATTTGGTATTGCTAATTAGGTAGTTCTCCTGAATATAGATTCAAAGTTTGTTCTTTCCCCTTAATTAGGAGTCCAGCATTGTCACTATAGTAATACTAGCTGAGACCCTTGGTATTTGCTCAGGTATCTAAAACCCGTGCTTATCCATGATGGATGTCTAATTATATATTTTGAGATTCTATTTCTCTATTGTCATATTTCAAGGTTTCACACTATCTTCTCACGAAGTTAATAAGAGATTGTAAGGTTTTTTAGTCCCGCACTGGGCGGTAAGCTCAGTGCCTGGGTATCCCATGAAATTCAATGTTTGTTCTTCACGTGTAGGTCTTTAACAAACCCTTTTGGCAATCTATGTAGTCTTAAGTATTTTATATTAATTAATGTATTCTTTTTCATGACATCTGCTCGTCATTTAGGCAGGTCATAGTTTGTATTTACTGTAAGTTGAACAGTTGGTAACGCCCTTCGGTGAACCAAGCAAAAACTAACTTATTATTCCTTACTGTACTATTTCACACTCTGCATTAGCTTCAATGTTTGGTATGTGGTTGGTTTCTAATTGTTGTGCAGTTTTGACCGCTTCTGTTACCAAAGTTTGGAAACTATCGGGTATACTAGGAACTCGTGTTCCATCTACCTTTCTTACTTCACTATATAACCTAGCCTGTGGATCCCAATCCTTACCCATACTCATCATATATAATTTAAGTTTCGATCCACTCCCATATCCTGGAATATAAAATTCTCAAGGCTTATTCCCAAAGTTCTACATTCATTTAAGATGATTATTTGTTCATCTATAGTTAAGTATTTCTTGAGTAGGATCATGCTGGGTCGAAGTACTTGGCATTATGCCTCTGGATATTCCCAACCTTCGCTCATAGGCTCAGGTGACCTCGGTGTCATAGGTAAGGAAACAAATGTCGAAGTATCCTATTAGGTGAGAGGTTACCTAAGTTAGGTCTCTCTATATTTTGATACTTACTAACACATACAAGTCTCATTGACTGATAATTATAAACACACATTTAAGTATCATGCATTTGGTTTAAGTTCTAGGCTTTCCGGTTTCGCGCTGAGCGCTAGCTTCAGCGCCCGAAGTTCCCACTGTGTATAGGGTGTTTCCTCCTGGAACTATCTCCTTCCCCTTCTGACTCCCGGATGAGGATGGCTGTCCTCCCGGTCCTCTAGTATAGGTATTAGTCTGCGGTGCTTGATCTCCTCTGGGTCCGCCCGCTTCAATAGTTGGTGTTCTCTGTGAACTTCTAGCTCCCTTGTAAACTCGGCTCTCTGGATTGGAAAAACATTCATACTCCATGTGGCCTTCCTTTTTGCAATAGCGGCACTCCACCTTCCTTCTTGAACAATCTACTCCTGGGTGATCATTTCCACAGCGTTTACAGTAGTAGTGACGTTGGGTTGGCTTATTGCCTCCAGGTGGTGCCGATCTAAGTGACTGTGCATCAGTGGCTGGGCCGGTCAGACGAGGGACCTGCTCCTTCGTCTTCTGACCATGGAAATCCTTCCGCCCCTTCCTCTTGTCAAAGAATTTCTTCCCCTTCTTGTAGTAACCGCCAGAGGTTGCTCCACCACCATCTCCTTCAGTACTCTTCCTCTTCTTTCTTCCTGTGCCTCTTCCCTTAAACTTTTGAATCCTCGCAGTGTCGGAGTAGTCAACTTCTGGTATGTAGTCCAACAAACTGGTGAACCGCGCGCAGTACTGGTCAACTGTTTGACTCCCTTGGATTAAGGTCTCAATCTCCTGCCTTTTTCTCTGCTTTAGGTGTTCGGGGTAGAACTTCTCCCGCAACACTTCTACAAACGCTGTCCACCCAAAGTCCGGTGTAGCTCTACGGTGGCCCTCCACAGACCGCCATCAAATATCTGCTGCGTCCTTCAGGTTGTACGCGGCGATGTCGACCTTCTGGTCTTCTGAAACTCTAACAGCTTTGAACGCCTTCTGGTGCTCCACGATGAACTTCTCCAGTGCGGCGGGGTCCGGTTCCCATGAATAAGTCGGTACTCTCGCGTCTGCAACACTCTTCAACCAGTTGGTTTCCCTGGGCTGCGGCGGGTGGGGTATGGCTCCCGTAAGTTGAGCTCCTAGTTGTTACGCGTAGGCCGCCATGGCTGCTGCTAGGCCTGGTACCTCTGGAACATCCGCCGGTGTCTCGCCACCGCGTTCACTGCTGCCTCCACGTGGTCTTCCTCTTGTCGACATCAATAGTATATTATTATTACTACTCGGTTGCTACACCGTTTTACATACACAATCACAAACATATAAGAAAGTTAACCACTAGTAATAAAGATATTCCTAGATTTTTCTAGGTCACGAATCCTCACAGACGTTTCCCCTTATTCCCAAATATCCTATGCTCATATTCTTGACTCAGTATCTTTCATCAGAGCGGTACTCCGCTCTGATACCACTTTTTGTAACACCCCTAACCCTAAACCTGTAATAACGTCGCAAGTCGTAGCATAATAATAACAATTCGCAGCGGAAAATATAACTATCTACCTTGGTGTTACACGTCGTTACTCACCCTTGCGAGTAACAAGGCATCCTTACTCTTTTCAACAATACAACTCCTCACGCTTTGATGAATAGATACTGAGCACTCTAATTATTACAAACCAATTCCAACTAAATGAGCAACTAACTAAATACAACAACCTCCTTAATACAATACAAAATAAAACTTATGAGATCCTTAGTAAAACCCATCAGCTACCCTGTGCCCCGCACTCCGGCTTGAGTCTTCTTCAATAACCTGGAATGTTTGGCCCATTGAAGGGCTCAACAATCGAAATGCTGGTATGCTAAATGTAGTCTTAAATCATCTAGATTCCTTAAGTCGTTTAGCCATCTTGATATTAGATTCTTTACATGAAATACCGGTTTATAATAATAACAGTAATAATTGTAAACATTAAACAATCACATAACCAATCACATGTAAACATCAACGTACGATAGTACACAACACCAATCTCCACACATTATTAATCCATAGCAATAACCAATAAGCACACATCAATGATTCATAACAAAACCAATAATCACACATCAATAATCCATATCAATATCCAAACAAGATACGTGTATTAAACTGTACTTGTTAGTTGGCCACCTGGCCCTTATCCTTTAAACCAAACACTTAACATTTTCCAATTAATTCCCACCTCAGGCGTCATGTCAAGACAACCCTTAATAACTTCTTAATGGATGATAGTCCCCTGGGTTCCAATGGAACCGTTACCAGCTGACCTTATGGCCCTGGATAAATATAAGACTGATCCAGTCTAACCTGTGCACCAACGGCAGTGCCCTCCTCCATCCCCGTATGTGGCTGATGGATTCCCTTGAGTGACTCCCCATTGAAGTCTCTCGTAGTGATCACGACGCGCAACCAGAAAGTCGAAACAGACTGGATTCCTCTCCTTATAAGTTAGCCCTTTTGTCAGTGACATAATAACCAATCCTTGAGTTAAGACTATAACAGTTGACCATCAGTTAGGTTCAATAATACCTAAAGGTCAGTTAGTCTTGTTCCAGTTTAGATGTATAAACTTCCAGTCATAAGACGTTCGCGTAAGAATAGAACGCAACAGTGTTGAGCAATACAATGTACAATATCATATACATAAAATCACAGATATCGCTCTTAAACAATTAAACATATAACGTCTGGACCTTAGGAAAATCCTTAGGACATTCAGACCACACAATTAACATACCGTTCACCAAGTAACAGCTAGCTTGACAAATTCCCGTTCAGTAGTTCCTTCCCGTACGCTGTTATATCAACATGCAGTACGGGGTAATATCAATATAACTATTTACTAAATATTACATTACTGTTACTGTAGAGTTTATACTCGTAGTATACTAACTTTGTATGTTCTTTATTTCCCCTGTTATTTAACAGTTGTTCTAGGTAGTCCATCAGCTCATTTTATGTGGTGTTCACATGTGATAATGAATTTCCATTATATGGTATATCCTTACTTCATAATTTATACTCATAATTGTTTCCACTTATTCTTATAGCAATATAATTTGGTTATCTTTATTTAACCACAATTATTTCATAACTCTATATTATATTCTCTTGGTTATTTTTATCATAACTATAATTATTCATAAACCTTATATTATTCCCCACAAATATCACATTACTTAACTTTAATTCCTTTCTTTATTAATTACCAAACTAATCTTATAACTTCGGTATTTATATTTGGACACATTAACTTTGTAATTTACCAAATAACCACATATATCTTTTCGGTAATTACAATTCAAATACTATAACTTTATAAATTACTAAATAACATATAACTTTCATAACTTACTAATTTCCATTAACTTCGGAAAATTGCAAAAAATTGTATTAATCTTTATAAATTACCAAATGACCACATAACTTTATAAGTTGTTAATTAACCACTTAACTTTCGGTATTTACCAATATATACACTCATTTTTATAAATTATAATTAAATCCCTTAAACTTTCGGTTTTAATATATACCTTTCCTTTATTCACATTTTAACCCCAAAACTTTATATAAGTTACATATTAACTTATAACCTATAGTTTTAATATTTAATTTATTAAAATAACCAAGTGACCCATATATTTCGTAAATCACACTTTCGCCCCAATCAATTTCGGTTTTAATATATATATTTCCTTTATTTACAATTTAACCCTAATACTTTATATAAGTTACATATTAACTTATAAGCTATAGTTTTAACATTTAATTTTTTCTAAAATACCGAAAGAACCCATATTTTCTTTCAATTTATATTTCTGCCCCATTTAACTTCTATTTTTCATATATACTTTCAAAATTACATATTCACCCCAAAACTTTTATAAACTTAAAATTTATGTCATAAATCATTTAACCCAAAGTTTTTGGTCAACACTTTGACCAAGACTTAATTTCATAACTAATACTTTAATATACCCATAAAATCATAAGTAATTCGGTTTCACCTCTTATCTTTCCAATAATTACAAAATAGTCCCAAAACTTTATAAATTGTTATTTTAACACTTAAACACTTATTTAAATTCACCAAAATTCATAATATTAATTCCTACCTTATATTATATCATAATTATACCAAATGAACCCTTATGTTCTCGGCAATCATATTTAATACCACAAACTTTTCAAAATTTACATTTTAGCCACACAACTTATTAAACTAGCCATTAAATACTTGTAGCCATTTTTAATACTCCCAAAGTTTATAATATAAGTTAATATACTTATATATTTCGAAAATCACCAAATAACCCAATTTAATTCTCGGCTTTAATTATCCTTTACTATATAGTTTCAAAACTTGATTTAAACTTTATAATAAATACATATAAATGTATATAAGCCATATAACACTTCTAAAAATTATGCTAATGACTTAGAATGATTATAACCTCAAAATAGAGCAAATAACTCTTAGACAATTCGGTCTATATATGTATGCATCTTAATTAATTTTTGTGACACATATTTATACCTTAATGTAATAATCTTACCTTATATGTTATAAATTATTTTCTTGACATTATAACCCATAGTATTTTCGGCCTTAATTATATAGAGGTTATGTATAATTTTTATACCAAAGTTTGAAGCTTAAATCAAGCTTAAACTTAATAAACCTTAATTATATAAACTTACTCCTTAAATCAAGACAATTCTTGTACTTGATTTCTCCTTGAATTCCAAGCTCTCCAAATGCTATCTTGATGAAAATAATTCAGCCTCCTTGTACATATTTAGGAGATCCATTTGTTACACTTCTAACAAGGATTTATAAACAAGATTTGGAGTAGTTTTACAAGAGTTTACCTTAGGAATTTTTTAAGGAATTTTTGGTAGACCTTGAGATGATTGTAGATCTAAATTTACTTCATGAAAGAATGAAGAAAATATAGGTTCAGAAGTTCATAAATTTTCGGTAATAACTTTAGGTATTTTGGTAGGATTTTCAACATGAAAATATACCTTAACTTGATCTTGTTGTTCCTTGTGTTGTTGTTGAATCTAGGAACCTCCTTGGAGCATCTAACCTTGGCGAAAATTAAGAGAGTTGCTAGGATGATTCTTGCTTCAAGACTTAGGAGATTTAACTAGGAAATTACATAGAAATGGTGTTAGAGCTTAGAACACCATTAATGGAGCTTTGAAGCTCTAAGGAATTAATTGTCAAATGAAGAAGAAAAGAGAGAAGGGAGAGAGCTTACCCATCGGCCAAAGGAAGGCAAAGAAATAATGAAGCCTACGTAGGAAGATAAGGAAGGAATGGAAATATAGAATTATTTTGACAATAATTGCCAAATTGTTTAGTCTTTTCATTTGTTAATTATTGATTGTTGGCTAAAAATGCTCTCATTATCGTGCCTCAATCGGCTGATTGATAAGAGGATGAAGACTTTCATTGACAACTTGTAATAAGAAGACAAAGACTAAGGTTGGTACATGTTTCCTTGAATTTTATAGTTGATTACCATGCCAAATGACAGTCTTTTTCCTGTATTCTCGGTTGCATTATGTTGTAGGTGGCTCTTGTTTTAGTTTATATTAGACATAGATTTAGCTAGTTAGGTACATGTTCCCTTGATACTAGTAAAAGAAATTATTCCAACCTTTCTCCACATAAAATCGGTAATGGAGTTTCAATGGTCTTTATTTTTGTTTGTGTGGCAAGAGAACATGCTAGTTAGGTAGTGATTTCTTTTTACTAATTAGCAATCAATCCTCTTTTTCCCATATGAAATTGCAGCATATGTGCCATAGGACAACTTGTTTGTTTGTTTTCATTACATAGTCTAAAGTAGATCTAGCTTGTAGTTATTTCATTGCTTTTCCTATATTAATCCTTCTTGTCTTCTTTGCAGGTCATACAGTAGATGAAGGCTCCAATTGACTGAATATATTTGCTACATTATCTTATAGCACATACTAAGTGAGTCACATTACCATAAGGCAATTTTATTAACTAAAACTAGCCAAAACACACCCTAAATGGCGCCCCATATAGAAATTAATTGGGCTTGATTTTTTATTTAATTCCTGTCACATTATATTGTACTAAGACCATACTAATCTGTGTAATAGGTTCCAGCATTTATTTGGTACATTTATATGATGGTAAAAGATGAAAGTTTTAAGGTAAAAATGCTGATTTTAGGTACCTTTTTGTCCCAAAAATCGCCCCCATTTGTACTATGAATTTAGTACTGGAATTAATTAATTTAGATGGTCGATTTATCCTCTTTTAAGATTATCAACTCGTGGCTCCTCAAAAACTTCAAGGCAATTGCGTAAAACACATTTTTGTGACACCCGAAGGTGCGTTTTTGTGCTTTAAGGATTTTCTGGAAAATAATCAGTCGCTATGAGTTCCAAGTGTTTATTGACATTTTTTATAGTCCATAATAATATGTTAAGGTGTTATATTGAGTTATATGGGGTTATATCAACTCAAAACACAATTCCCGGGCTAACCGGGCAAAAAGGAGCGTTAAGAAATTCCTCCGAGCACTTTGTTTTTTTTTTGAGGGATTAGCTCGAGCATTCTCTTTAGAATGTTGAATAATGATGTTAGGAACTCTAAGAATTAATTTTATAGGAGTTCGTGACACCTCGGCACTCCTCCGGGGCATTCCCGGGGGTTTATGGGACCCTCATTAGGCATCTCCTAGCACTTTGCATTTAACTGAGCTTTAGCTTGAGGACTTCATCTTATATGTTTAATAGAGTGTTATGGTGCATTTGGAATGAAGTGTAAAGCTTTACTTCATCCTATAATGTATTTCCGGGACTTTCGGGCCTTAAGGGCCTTTAAGGGAACTCCCGAGCATTTTGTATTTCCACACCGTTTTAGATGAGGTCCTGTATTCTAAGGGTCATATAATGATCCTTGATTAACTTCATATGAAGTTTATAGCTTATATAACTTGTTTATGTTAAGGTCGGGCTTTAACGCTCGTTTTTTACCTTAAGGAGTTTAGGTGCGTTTTAACGCCCAAGTGTTTATATACTTTCTTTGGGTTTAATAATCCCCTAAATAATATATATTTATCATCATTTAATTATTTAAATGTTTAGGGTATTTCAGGATTAACGTTGAATTTTAGAGCGTGCTGATAACTTGTTGGGAATGAGAGAATTGAGAAAGGAGTAAAAGCGGTAGGGTTTTCATTCACTTCACAACTGAGTACAATTGAAATACCCCAAACCTTTATATGTGGTTTAAATATTAAACTATGGTATGTAAAGGCTAAAAAGTGCCTTAGAAACATCAGTGAACAATTTAAACCATAGTAAAACACAATAAAACACTAAGACACAGTTTGAGCAAAAACATGCTCTAAGCTTGGAAGTGAACTTGGTTATGACCCAAAGAGCCTACCAAGACTTAATAATATTCAATTATGATTTAATAAGGCTAATTAAGTCCTTAGGAAACTTTGGTAGACAGTTAAACCAAATAAAACACAAGAATATACCTTAAAGTCAATATGGGCAAAAATGTGCTCTAAGCTTGGGATAAATTTGTATAAGACCTAATGGTCATGCCTATAACTTATAAATATGTTAATGAACATATTAAATCAATTACCAAAGAAAACCAAGCTTGAAAACAAGTTAAAACACAAAAAGTGCTTTAAGGAGTCTTAAAGCACGTTTTTGAAAAATTGTCCTGTAAATGAGTTTTGAATGGCTAAATGTCCATCATTACTCTTTAATTAACATGTGTACTATATAGTATCACATTTGGAAGTCTATATCAATGGGAAATCAAAAATTTCACATCTATGTGCCTTGTTTTAGTGAATAGTAACTAAAATAAGCTATTTGTAACATATGTTGTTATAAGTAATTAAATTGGTCAACAAAGGCCATATATATGTTATATATTAAAGGGGGCACGGTTTTTAGAGGGTGATTCACCATACCAAGTCAGCCAATTAAAAGAAAGAAAGAAAAGTAAGTAAAAGGTTACTTTTTGCCTTAAAACATAAATATCTCCAAAGCTTACCTCTCTCCTCACTTTTCCTTCATTTCTCCTTGCTCCCACCGTCACTTATCTCCATCCTCCCTTCTCCATCTCTTTTTGCTACAGCAAGTACCAATTCTCCATCTTTGAATGCTTGTAACTCATGATACCATGATCCAAATTCAATTTCAAGACTACCATTCTTCTAGTTGGAGCAAGCTCTTCATTTCCCTCTTTTCAAATCTTCAAGAACTCAATTTTGGTGCCATGAAGAATCTCCATTGAAGGTGGAAAAGCTCATCTTCTTTCATATTGTCATTCTCCTTTGTTTCAAGGTAACAAAAACCAAAGAAAATCTAAGTTTCCTCTCATTTTTGTATGTGTCCGAAAATTCACCTCACAATGGTGCTTTTTCTTGCTCTCTTCGTAGCTTAATTCAAACTTCAAAGGACTAGGAGGAGTCCTATCTTGCTACTTAACCAAGCTCTCTTCCGAATTCCAAAGGTAATCATCGAATTTTGGTGTTTTAAGACACATATGTAAACCTAGGGTTTAACTATGAGTTGGAGTATTAAACTTAATGCTCATTACCCTTATATGTGTATTGATTATAAGATTGACAAGTGATAAAAGCCCTTGCCGATTTTCTATCAAGGAAGAACAAAGAAAAACAAGTGGGAAGTCTTGAAAGAAAAGAGGTAAATGTGTTAACCTAATGTGGTTTAAATGCCTAGGAAAATGGAGCTTGATTTGCTTAATAAAATACCTAAAGAGCTAATGGTAAATGAGTTAGCAAAATGCTCTCAAGGAGTTTATTAAGGGCATATGTATTGTTGGGTGTATTCGCAGGTTGAAGGCATTTAAATGTGGAGATTCAGTGTTTAAGTTTAATGCAATTTAAGGGCCTAAGAGCCATGTTATTTAAGGGCCTAAGTGCCAAGCAATTTAAGTTTATGCACTATATTGTGATGTAGTGTAGTTTAAAGGTTTAGTTGTGTAAAGAACATCTCTTGTGAAGGTGAATGTGTTTGATGGTTAAAGGATGAAAAACCATATGTTTCTGTATAAGAGCGTGTATTAAGAGATTGAATGTTCTTGATTGTCTAAAGGTGAAAAACAATGTGTTTTGGTGTAAGGTGATACAAGAGAAGCTATGGCGAAATTTAGTTGATAAACAAAAGAGTTTACGTGTTGTAATGAGATTTTATGACCTAGAAGGTGCTAGGAATGGTTAAGTGTGAAGATGGTGAATTAAGGTGTTCTTAAGTGTTAAGATGCCTTGGGCATAATCTTGGAGGATTTAAATCAAATGAGTGTTTTATACACACCAAAGTTATGATATGTGAAGTATTAAGTCTTATTAAAGTTTAGGTAAACAAAGGAAAAGTAATGCCTTGTGAAGGTCTAAGTGTAAACTTGTGGATATAGAAGAAGTTGTGTAATGGAGGTGTTTGTGAGGAATGATGCTTGGAGTAGATGTGATGGTGGTGAGAAAACATTTTAGTTAGTTGTTATCATAAGTATAAACCACCACTTAGGAACTTAGGGAAAAACATTACAAGTGTTAGGAATTTTGCAAGAATTTGAGTGAATGATCAAGGAGCTTGATGGTGGGTCAACTAAGGAATTTTTGGGATGTTTCGAGAGGGTTTAAGTGTGCCCAAAAGATGTTAAAACATGTGGGAGAACATGTGTAAAGCATAGGAAAAAATTGGGATGAATTTGGAGTTCAGAAAGAGGAGAAAAGCACATTAGAAAATTGGTTCTGCAGTGGACCGCCCCTACGGACCGCCCCTGTGGGGAGGTCCAGTGCAGAGAAGTAAAAAAAAACGTGTAGCATCTGTTGTGGACCGCCCCTGGGACCGCCCCAGAGGGGCGGTCCAGACCAGAGATGAAGAAAAAAAATTTGTTTAAGGCTCCTAATGATGGGGGATTGAATGGTGATGGTTTTAGATGATGTTTAGGCCTTGTTTGGTGACATGTAAAGGTCTTAAAGTGTGTAAACAAATGTTAGGTTTGATGTGAGAGTTGTAAACTTAAGATCACAAGTGTAAAATTAAATATAACGGGATGACAGGGTAACTATGGGCGCATTAGACGTTAAACAAGCATGTTACTCCAATGTTAATGAAAGTAATTGTAATGTTATCAGTTGTTCGAGAATTGCTCGAGGAACATAAGTGGACATGATAAAGTGGACTCCGATGACAGGTATGGTTTTCTTGCAACCTGTGTCCTACCGGATTACACCGGCTTGTATGCCAATGTGTTTTTCTGTATGTTTGCCACGTTGTAAGATTAAACATGTAATGAGTTTACAGTAATTCATTTATGTGGCGTGTACAACTCCGATACCATTTAACCTTGGAAGTGTTAACCTTAGTTGACTGAGTCTAGGATCACATGAGAGTTCGGTATTCGGAGTAAACGACCCGAACCATGGGACGTACTAACCACGGCTATGCGTGTGTTAATTGTGTGATATGTGTATGTGAATGTAGGGATCTCCCTTGTGTGTTTAACCCAGTTGTAATATTGTACGGTGTGTAGTTATGATAGACTCCATAGTGGGGTTCTAACTAATATTCTAAAGTAAGTATGTACTAACAGAGGTGAGGAATCCGGTTTGGCCGGTCGCGCGTTGTTTGGGAGTGGGTATCCTTCTTAGCCTTACCCTTCTCTCTGTTATGGTTGTTTCCCTCACGGGTTATGATCTCCCATTAGCTTATTCCAAAGCTTAGCTATTCTGACTTATGATCGGTTTAGGGGGAACATGTGTTTGTGTGGTGTGTTCGGGCTTCCAAACCCGAACCATCTAAACTTAAGTTACTCGTCCGACTATTAGGACGGTAATGAGTGTTGTTGTTGTTGTATAATGAGCTTACCATGAGGGTGACACCATTCTCTAGGCTCACCAGTGAATTAACTATGTTTGGGTCGGTTCCTAAGAGGACCGTTCCCGTTATGTTATGTGGTGATGTGGTAATGCAATTCCTATTGCGATTTCATGATGTGCACGTCGAAACGTGAAAAGTGTTGTTATGTTTTGTTATGTGAGGATTGTTATATGTTGTAAGATATGGAGTGTGTGGATCATGGATATGAATCCCAGTTTGTGATAAGAGGCGTTTAAGGATAATCCGATTAATGGGTAGTTGTCGTCTATTAAGGAAGTAGCTCCATTAGAGGAGGAACACTCTAGGGATAATGAATACCATGAGTGACTTATCAAGTAAGGATGTATTATCCGTTTGTTGAGCCCATTGAGGTGAAATGTTATGTGTTGTGTGTTTACAGTTGCATGCATGATTTAATTATAATCAATCGCATGCTAAGACAACAATTAGTTGTGTGTGGCCCGGTAGCATGTGGGCTGCGGGATTACCATACCAGCAAAGGTGCTGAGCCCCTTGGGGGCCACCCTTTCTCTTCTTTTCCTATTTCAGGTACAAAGAGCAGGAAGCCGTTCGAGAGTAGGACGGGGTAGTCGTTGTACATGGGTAATCTTTTAAGTTGTACATGTACAGTAGGTGTAGTACGACCGAGATTGTTATCGGCATCAGTTTATGAATACTCGGTACAGTTGAAAGGTGTATGTTGTTGTTAATGGAAAGGGATAGTAATGTGTAGTCGCTCGGGAATTTAGCCCATCAGACCGGTACAATGTATATGTATTAGCCTTGTTAGCCACGTGGGTGGTTAACGGCGTGTAACACCAAGAAGTTAAGTAATGTGTTGAAGTTTGTTTTTCGCTGCAGTTTGTTGTTAAGTGTGTTTGTTGTTGGATGGGGTGTTACAAAAAGTGGTATCAGAGCGAAGTATCGCTCTGATGACTGAATTACCGAGCTTAGGAAGTACCGAGTTAGGATTTAAGTACTTTGGGTTAAGGGTTGAGTGATAGCGTGAGAGATACGCTAGTTAGGACTTACCAGTGTGTACTGGAAACCTACAATATCCATCCCGCCCTCCACAACCCCAGTTTTATAACTTGGGAAACAACGCCAGAGAGATGGAAGCCCCCTCTTACTCGGGAATACCCGATCTGGCTGTTATTAAACACCTCTAAAGGTACGGTGAACCTGTCATACGGTAGATCCCGAAAACTGGGAATCCCGGAGATGGTTCCCATCTAAACAGTGTTAACCGCATTTCATAGCGAAGAGTGAAGAATCAGTGTATAGAAGAATAGAATTTCCGGCAACCTGGGCCGACATGCCGAGCAGTTGAGGATAACCAGCTTGCAACGCACCAACCGTGCAACAGGCAAGAAGTGGAATAATGAACCCCGAGACAAGTGTCTACGGAACCACAATTGTTAAATAATACACCAACGGCATACCAACCGACAAAGGAACTACAACGCAGTGCCCAAACAAGAGACAAGTCTCAGCAACCACGACAAATACGTGGAACGGGCTACGAAGAGGAAACAATACAAAAGAAAAGCGGGTCTCCCAGAATGGGAAACACCCTAGTCGATGATTATCATGGGAAGACAGTGAGAAGTCACCTAGAAGAGTTATTATCAAGACTGTAAGATCAAGTGAGGGCCAACAAGGCCACTGATGACAGTGCGGGTAAGAACAATACCACAACCAGTATGTGTGCTTAACCGATAGCCAGTTAGCATGGCGCACCTGCTATAGCAAGTGCTGCAATAACGAGGCTGTTCGGGAAATTTATAACCACTACAAAGTACTGGGTAACGTACTACGAAGTTTAGCGTGATCATAGTGACCATGGAAGGGCTTAACAGCCTGACCTTTGTAATTGGAAGTACACCAGTCAGCAAGAAGCTAGACATGGTTAAGGTAAAAAGATGTTGTGAAACCATGAAAATTTTTCCTTTAAACCCAAATTTATTCAAACTCTTTCTTTCAAAACCCAATTTTTCTTTCAAACCAACACTTCTTTCCAACCTTCTTTTAAACCAAGAGCAGTTGATAAGATACAACAGTGGATGAACCTTCCCTCGATTAAGATCGGGAAGCAAGGAATGAATATTGTCACAGGACAATATAAGGGAGTTGACAACAGAATACTTCACCTAGGCGTGCGACGGACACTACAAGTGTACCAACTGAATTGTGGGACGACCGCACTCCGATAGGAGCTTGTGGGCCTGACAGACCTACTTATGGGTTAGTTGGGTAAGTAGCAATGTATCAGCATGGTACCCCACATATGTATACGAGTAGAGTCCGAAACACGGGAAGTAGTCGACTCCGTTCTACGGTCAGCAGTATAAATCAACAAGAACTAGGGATTACCAAGAATGGTTGAAGTCAAGGAACTCAGTTAAGATAACGAGATTAGAAGGATTAGTGAATTCCTTCCAAGGAAATGTTTAAGAGTCAGGAGGTGCGAAGTGCACTAACTGAATGTAAAGACATCGTATATGACTTGAGGATCCTCAGGGATAAACATTATAGCTGGAATGGTGACCCAGCCTGTACATGGCAAAGCAAATGCCTAATGTGGACACATTAATGTGCAATGAACAGGATGAAACTCCCAGAATGAGTACCTACACTATCAGGAAATGTTGATCTTCACAGAAGAAGATAATGATAATAACCAGTTAAGAACGCAAAAAGGCGTGGCTAACTGAATGTACCAATAAGTGTGAACCAGATGTAAAAGCATAACTTAGCAACACCCGGAGCAATCCTTGAAGGGTGTTCGCATCAACAGTTGATGCAGGAAATGACCTAACAGAAACACGAGGGTTGAAACTAACACCCAGTTTAGACATAAGTTGTCAGGAGACAGACTGACAAACCTGAGGGGCATCCCATGAAAGGAAACGGAACGCAACGACCTTGTCATGGAGCTCAATATGATATCCAAACTAGGTAATGTTGAACAAAGAAGTACATGTATGTGGACAGCCTACAATGAGCGCAGCTCAAGGCAATAAGACTTGTAAGCCCCAAGCAACATATGTTATGTAAATTCGATTAATTGCAAAAGTTTATGTAATATAAGTGAATAGAGTGGTAAGCGAACCACTGCATTAAGAGTGGGGATACCTCTCGATGTTGTGAGACCGCAGGAGCGGTAGTTATGTAAATCAAGTTCAAGAAATATGTTAAGGATGGACAACGTTATTATTGAAAGAGAGCAGTTAGCTTAGTAGTACGTGTGTATAAAGTGAAACACCGAGCTGAATAATGTCGGCTTGTGACTCGAATGATCGACGCTCAAGGAGCATTCAGTAGTCATCCAAATGAGTGATGAACCATAATACGAATGATATAAGTATAGGCGTGGAAGTTAATGTGACAGTAAATACGATGTAAGTTAGTGTTATACAACAAGCACGGTGCGCAGTAAGCGACCGTTGTATAAGTGTTGTGGCGGATAAGACCAGTTATGGGTTAAACGCAATGGACATGCAAGCATGTGATGATACACAGACTGGGCAATAAGCCAATGGTCGGTACTATGTGATAAGGAAACTCAGTGTGAATTCCATGGCGAATCACATAAGGGATTTACTGTCAAGAGTTTACGCCTCTGCACTATATATGACTGAGTGTTTTGGTATTGCACTTGTGCAGTAATGAACGAGTGGGATAGCTAAGAATTGGAAACATGTTAATTGTGAAGCAAATGTGGAGGCATGATTAACAGTAAGTGACTACAGTAGCACTAACTGCCAAATATCGGTATGGAATATACCCCAAATGTTGTAAATAGCTGAGAGAGCACTACACACTAGGTAGTAGCTCAATCTTAACCGACAGTAAGTCGGAAGGGAACAAGTCAATCATTGTGATATACATAACTATTTACACAGTAAATTGTTATGGAAGTGGATAGAAAGTTGATAACTCACCAAATTCGCTAACGGTAAAAGATACCACGCGTCGGTTGAGAAACCATTGTTACCAAGATGAAGGTGACAATTGGGGATGTACAATACAGTAAGAATAACAAAAAAGGGCAATTAAGCTCTACAGTTACTAGAGTTTCGCAGCAGAAACTAGTGAGCCAGTGATTCAAGTGTTGAATGTACATGGTGAACATGAGTGAATGGCTAATTATTAACGCCTAGAAGCCTAACAGGCCAGAATCGAAACCAACTAAGAGTTTAAACAAACTCCAATGAGAATTCTTGGTTTAGGAACTAAACCGCCAATATGGTTAAGATCCTCTAATCAGAATCCATTGTGTAATAGACCACGTGGAAGTTAAAACACTTCACGACGGCAGAACATTTTAAGCCAATGTTTAGTGATTGATTACGTGGGCGTAATCCCTTCTAAGGGGGGGGGGGGTAGAGCGCAAAACCACTTAGTGTGTACTACCGTACAAGTGTACGTGAACGATGGTGTGCATAGCACAAATAATTTGTTTCGATGATTGGTGTGTGTGTTATGTAAACATACACATTCATTCATGGTTTAATTGTGGTAATTGCGCACAGAAGATGCGAATACCATTGTGATAAGTGTGTTATTTGTTAATAATACAAGTGTGGGGAGTGGAGAAACTCCCGGGGAACAAAACCCCGACAGTGTATAAATGTGAAATGGTGTGTCGTATTTTGATAAAATATATGTGTATATATATTATATAGTGATTCATGAAGGGTATGAGACCGATATAAAACCTAATGAGAATAAGATTCCCTAGGCAACAGGATTAAAGTGAGTGGAGGTAACTGATAGACGGAGTTCTATCCTTTGGAGATGTTATGATCATGATTAGAATGATTTAAAAGATAGAAAATTGGAAATGAGTGATTTATTTGATGCTTGAAAATGAAGTGGGAAGTGGAACTTGATTTGCATGTGATCAAGGGAAGCCGAACACAAATTGGAGTGGAAGGATAGTTCTACACTGATGCTGATCACATCAGGGTTGGATGATTCTTGAAGCTCCCTATAAGTGGTCACAAATAACCACGCTAATAAAAGAAGCAAAGAGCTTAAGTTGGACTTGGAGTTGTGTGTGTTTTCAAAAGGATTTTCAATTGGTATTTATAAAACGTTGATAGATACTTTACATAATTAAAGTTCTCTTACTTAACCTCACAAGGAAATTTTAAACTTAAGTGATTGTTTTGATCTCCCAAGGACACGGGGACGGAAGGTGTCCATCGCGACCGGGTTCTGCGGGATCACAGTGTATATCAAAAATATTTTTGATTGCTATACATGCTATGACATGTTGTGTGGTATGTGTAATAAATGTTGTTTTGACTTGGATTTCCTAAAGTGTATGCCATTAAGACCTATGAGTCTAAATGTGTTGTGTTACATAGACCTATGTGTCTAAAGGTTGTTATGTTACCCAAGACCAGTGAGTCAAAGGGGTTGTTATGTATGTGTAAATGTTGTTAAGATACCCGGACCATTGAGTCCGAGGTTATCATGTGAATATGTTATGTTATGTGTGGATGTGAATGTGTTGCCCGGACCATTAAGTCCGAGGTTGTGATGTAAAGTGTATTTGGTTATGGAAGTTTTATTTCTATAAGTAATCCCCGTATTCTAATCCAAGATGTGAGGGAAGTGTAAACTTCGAGGACGAATTTCTTTTAAGGGGGGTAGATTGAAATACCCCAAACCTTGATATGTGGTTTAAATATCAAACTATGGTATGTAAAGGCTAAAAAGTGCCTTAGAAACATTAGTGAACAGTTTAAACCATAGTAAAATGCAATAAGCACTAAGACACAGTTTGAGCAAAAGCATGCTCTAAGCTATGAGTGAACTTGGTTAGGACCCAAAGAGCCTACCAAGACTTAATAATATTCAATTATGATTTAATAGGGCTAATTAAGTCCTTAGGAAACCTTGGTAGTCAGTTAAACCAAATAAAACACAAGGAAATACCTTAAAGTCAATCAGAGCAAAAATGTGCTCTAAGCTTGGGATAAATTTGTATAAGACTTAATGGTCATACCTATACCTTATAAATATGTTAATGAACATATTAAATCAATTACTAAAGAAAACCAAGCTTGAAAACAAGTTAAAACACAAAATGTGCTTTAAGGAGTCTTAAAGCACGTTTTTGAAAAATTGTCTTGTAAATGAGTTTTGAATGGCTAAATGTCCATCATTACTCTTTAATTAACATGTGTACTATATAGTATCACATTTGGAAGTCTATATCAATGGGAAATCAAAATTTCACAACAATGTGCCTTGTTTTCATGAATAGTAACTTTTATAAGCTAGTTTGTAACATGTATTGTTATAAGTAATTAAATTGGTCAACAAAAGACTATTATACCCTTCTAACTATATGGGGGCCGGTTTTTCAAGGTGTGAGTCACCAATATGTAAAAGAAATCAAATAAGTAAAGTAAAGCTTATAAAGTAAAGTACTATTTTACTTTACTACTTATATCTTCTAAAAGTAGAACTTATCTTCATTTCTCCCTTCCTCCTTCATTCACACGGCTTCTAAGCTCTCTTCTACCTCTCTTCTTTCTGTTCTCACGGTGAAGCTACAGCACCACCACCATTTCACCATCTTCCATTGTCAATATCTCATGGCTCACTTAATCAAATCAAAAACAAACACCACCAATCTCTTCCTCTCATCAAGCTCTACACTTCTATCTTTTCAAATCTTCAAGAGCTCAATTTTGGTGCCATGGAGAATCACCATTGATGGAGCTTGAGCTTGTGTTTCTACACATTATTACTCTCCTTTGCTTCTAGGTAAGGAATCTCAAAGAAAAATCAAGTTTCCTTCATGTTTTTGCCTTGACCGAAAATGTACATTGATGGAGCTCTTTGTGTGACTTTGTTCTAGCTTCATTCCAATCTCTTATGGACTAGGTGGAGTCCTCTCTTCATAGATATTCAAACTCTCTTCAAAGATCAAGGTAAAACAACTACATTAATGTTTTGAAACAATGTAAAATTAGGGTTTACAATGAGATGAAGCTTAAAGCTTGAATACTCATTATGATGTTTGTATATTGTTTAGAACTTGACAAGGAATCAAATACCTTACCGGTTTTACAAGGAAACTAGAAATAAGTTGTGAGGAAAAAGAGGTAAATATGCTATCTCAATGTGGTTCAATGCCTTAGGAGAAATGAGCTTATAATGCTTAATAAAATACCTAAGGAGCCAATGGTGAAAGACCTAGTAAAATGTTCCTAAGGAGATTATTAAAGGGAATATGGGTTGTTGTATGTATTTGCAGGTCAAAGGCATTATTTATGTGGGAAATTCAGTGTTTAAGGTTTATGCTATTTAAGGGCCTAAGTGCCAAGAAATTTAAGTTATGCACTATATTGTGAGGTAGTGCTAAATGTGTGAAGTTTGTGTATAAAAATGTGTTTGATGGATTTTAGGTGTTCTTGAATGAAATAAGGTAAAAACCTAAGTGTTTGGATGTGAGTATATACAAGAGAAGCTATGGCAAAATTTGGAAAATGTATAAGAGGTTCTAAGTGTTTTAAGTGAGTTTCGGTGAACTAGGAAGTGTTAAAGGTGAACAAATGTTTTACTTGGGAAGAAAACATGCATTAAGGTGATTTAGAGTGATGCAAGGATTTAGGTGTTATCTAGGAAGTTCTAGGAATTCAAGGTGTGTTTTGAGAATGTATTTAAGTCTTGGAGAAGTTTGTTTAAGGTTTAGGTAATGTTGGTATCCAAGGAATAAATGATGTTTAGGTAAGGTTTTGAGAAAGGAATTCAAGAAGTTGTGAAAAGAGGATTTGGTTAGTAAGAGGAGATGCTTGGGAGATGATGTTATGAAGGTGAGGAAGCATTTTAGTGTAGTGGTCATTTAAGGTGAAACACCACTTGGAAAACAAAAAGGAAATGTTACAAGTGTTAAGAGATTTGATAAGAAGATTGAGTAACAAGTTGGACAATGTTTTAAGGTGAATCAAAGTGATATTCTAGTATTAGAATATGCCTAAGTTCATGTATGAATCTTGGGTAGTCAATGGATGAAGAGAATAGATGAAATAAAACTTGGAAAGTGAAGTTCTTGGCTGTCCGAACTACCGTCCGAATGTGGACGTTCGGACGTGCCTGTGTGCGCGTGAATATTCTGATCTTCGAACAGCGTCCGAACTACCGTCCGAACATGGGAAGTTCGGACACACCTATTTATTTCTCTGGTTTGGCCTCGAACAGCGTCCGAACTTGGGAAGTCCGGACGCAAGTTCGGACATTCACCAGTTTGCACCCATAGAGTCTCGAACGGTGTCCGAACTTGGGAAGTCCGGACACAAGTTCGGACAAGGCGCTGTATGGACCAAAAACATTGTTTAAGGTATGGAAATGATGTGTAATGATGGGATTGATGGTTAATGATGTTATGAGGTTGTTAAGAACTTGTTAGGTAAGTTTTAATGACAATTAAATGGGTGAAAAGTTGTAATAAAATGTGGAAGTAAAACAAGTTAAAAAGTGAAGTTATGTAACTAAGTTAACGGGGGAAAGTTATAAGCATTAGACATTAAACAATCATGTTACCCCGAAGTTAATAAAAGTATATGTAATGTTATCAGTTGTTCGAGAATTGCTCGAGGAACATAAGTGGACGTGATAAAGTGGACTCCGGTGACAGGTATGGTTTTCTTGCAACCTGTGTCCTACCGGATTACACCGGCTTGTATGCCAATGTGTTTTTCTGTATGTTTGCCACGTTGTAAGATGAAACATGTAATGAGTTTACAGTAATTCATATATGTGGCGTGTTCAACTCCGATACCATTTAACCTCGGCAGTGTTAACCTTAGTTAACTGAGTCTAGGATCACATGAGAGTTCGGTATTCGGAGTAAACGACCCGAACCATGGGACGTACTAACCACGGCTATGCATGTGTGTTAATTGTGTGATAGTGTATGTGAATGTAGGGATCTCCCTTGTGTGTTTAACCCAGTTGTAATACTGTATGTTGTGTAGTTGTGACAAAGTCCACAATGGGGTTCTAACTAATATCTAAAGTAAGTATGTACTAACAGTAGTGAGGAATCCGGTTAGGCCGGTCGCGCGTTGTTTGGGAGAGGGTATCCTTCTTAGCCTTACCCTTCTCTTTGTTATGGTTGTTTCCCTCACGGGTTATGATCTCCCATTAGCTTACTCCAAAGCTTAGCTATTCTGAGTTATGATCGGTTTAGGGGGAACATGTGTTTGTGTGGTGTGTTCGGGCCTCCAAACCCGAACCATCTTAACTTAAGTTACTCGTCCGACTATTAGGACGGTAATGAGCGTTGTTGTTATTGTATAACGAGCTTACCATGAGGGTGACACCATTCTCTAGGCTCACCAGTGAATTAACTATGTTTGGGTCGGTTCCTAAGAGGACCGTTCCCGTTATGTTATGTTGTTGTTGTAAAGTAAATCCTATTGTGATGTTATCATGTGCACATGGAAACGTGAAGGGTGTTGTTATGTTTGGTTATGTGAGGAACATTATATGTTATAAAATATGGAGTGTGTGGATCATGGAAATGAATCCCAGTGTGTGATAAGAGGCGTTTAAGGATAACCCGATTTAAGGGTAGATGTCGTCTATTAAGGAAGAAGCTCCATTAGAGGAGAAACACTCTAGGAATAATGAATACCATGAGTGACTTATCAAATAAGGATATATTATCCGTTTGTTGAGCCCGTTGAGGCGAAATGATTATGTGTTGTGTGTTTTCAGTTGCATGCATGATTTAAATATAATCAACCGCATGCTAAGACGACAATTAGTTGTGCGTGGCCCGGTAGCATGTGGGCTGCGGGATTACCATACCAGCAAAGGTGCTGAGCCCCTTGGGGGCCACCCTTTCTCTCCTTTTCCTATTTCAGGTACAGAGAGCTGGAAGCCGTTCGAGAGTAGGACGGGCTAGACATTGTACATGGGTAATCATCTAAGTGTATATATACAGTAGGTGTAGTAAGACCAAAATTGTTGTCGGCATCAGTTTATAAATACTCGGTATAGTTGAAAGGTGTATGTTGTTGTTGTTGTTAATGGAAAGGGATAATAATGTGTAGTTGTTTGGGAATTTAGCCCATCAGACCGGTACAATGTATATGGATTAGCCTTGTTAGCCACGTGGGTGGCTAACGGCGTGTAACACCAACGAGTTAAGTAATGTGATGAGGTTTGTATTTCCGTTGCAGTTTATTGTAAGTGTGTTAATGTTGGATGGGGTGTTACAAAAAGAGGTATCAGAGCGAAGTATCGCTCTGATGACTGAATTACCGAGCTTAGGAAGTACCGAGTTAGGATTTTAGTACTCTGGGTTAAGGGTTGAGTGATAGCGTGAGAGATACGCTAGATAGGAACTACCAGTGAATGCTGGAAACCTACTATATCCTTCCCGCCCTCCACAATCCCTGTTATATAACTTGGGAAACAACGCCAGAGAGATGGAAGTCCACTCTTACTCGGGAATACCCGATCTGGCTGTTATTAAACACATCTAAAGGTACGGAGAACCTGTCATACGGTAGATCCCGAAAACTGGGAATCCCGGAGACGGTTCCCATCTAAACAGTGTTAACCGCATTTCATAGCGAAGAGCGAAGAATCAGTGTACAGAAGAATAGAATTTCCGGCAACCTGGGTCGACATGCAGAGCAGTCGAGAGTAACCAGCTTGCAACGCACCGACCGTGCAACAGGCAAGAAGTGGATTAGTGAAACCCGAGACGAGTGTCTACGGGACCACAGTTGATAAATAATACACCAACGGTGTACCAACCGGCAAGGGAACTACAACGTAGAGCCCAAATACGTGGAACGGGCTACAAAGAGAATACAATACTAAGAAAAAGGGGTCTCCCAGATTGGGAAACACCCTAGTTGATGATTATCATGTGAAGACAATGAGAAGTCACCTAGAAGAGTTATTATCAAGACTGTAAGATCAAGTGAGGGCCAACAAGGCCACTGATGACAGTGCGGGTAAGAACAATACCAAACCAGTATGTGTGCTTAACCGATAGCCAGTTAGCATGGCGCACCTGCTATAGCAAGTGCTGCAATAACGAGGCTGTTCGGGAAATTTATAACCACTACAAAGTACTGGGTAAAGTACTACGAAGTTTAGTGTGATCATAGTGACCATGGAAGGGCTTAACAGCCTGACCTTTGTAATTGGAAGTACACCAGTCAGCAAGAAGCTGGACATGGTTAAGGTAAGAAGATGTTGTGAAACCATGAAAATTTTTCCTTTAAACCCAAATTTATTCAAACTCTTTCTTTCAAAACCCAATTTTTCTTTCAAACCAACACTTCTTTCCAACCTTCTTTTAAACCAAGAGCAGTTGATAAGATACAACAGTGGATGAACCTTCCCTCGATTAAGATCGGGAAGCAAGGAATGAATATTGTCACGGGACAATATAAGGGAGTTGACAACAGAATACTTCACCTAGGCGTGTGACGGACACTACAAGTGTACCAACTGAATTGTGGGACGACCGCACTCCGATAGGAGCTTGTGGGCCTGACAGACCTACTTATGGGTTAGTTGGGTAAGTAGCAATGTATCAGCATGGTACCCCCCATATGTATACGAGTAGAGTCCGAAACACGGGAAGTAGTCGACTCCGTTCTACGGTCAGCAGTATAAATCAACAAGAACTAGGGATTACCAAGAATGGTTGAAGTTAAGGAACTCAATTAAGATAACGAGATTAGAAGGATTAGTGAATTCCTTCCAAGGAAATGTTTAAGAGTCAGGAGGTGCGAAGTGCACTAACTGAATGTAAAGACATCGTATATGACTTGAGGATCCTCAGGGATAAACATTATAGCTGGAATGGTGACCCAGCCTGTACATGGCAAAGCAGATGCCTAATGCGGACACATTAATGTGCAATGAACGGGATGAAACTCCCAGAATGAGTACCTACACTATCAGGAAATGTTGATCTTCACAGAAGAAGATAATGATAATAACCAGTTAAGAACGCAAAAAGGCGTGGCTAACTGAATGTACCAATAAGTGTGAACCAGATGTAAAAGCATAACTTAGCAACACCCAGGAGCAATCCTTGAAGGGTGTTCGCATCAACAGTTGATGCAGGAAATGACCTAACAGAAACACGAGGGTTGAAACTAACACCCAGTTTAGACATAAGTTGTCAGGAGACGAACTGACAAACCTGAGGGGCATCCCATGAAAGGAAACGGAACGCAACGACCTTGTCATGGAGCTCAATATGATATCCAAACTAGGTAATGTTGAACAAAGAAGTACATGTATGTGGACAGCCTACAATGAGCGCAGCTCAAGGCAATAAGACTTGTAAGCCACAAGCAACATATGTTATGTAAATTCGATTAATTGCAAAAGTTTATGTAATATAAGTGAATAAAGTGGTAAACGAACCACTGCATTAAGAGTGGGGATACCTCTCGATGTTGTGAGACCGCAGGAGCGGTAGTTATGTAAATCAAGTTCAAGAAATATGTTAAGGATGGACAACGTTATTATTGAAAGAGAGCAGTTAGCTTAGTAGTACGTGTGTATAAAGTGAAACACCGAGCTGAATAATGTCGGCTTGTGACTCGAATGATCGACGCTCAAGGAGCATTCAGTAGTCATCCAAATGAGTGATGAACCATAATACGAATGATATATGTATAGGCGTGGAAGTTAATGTGACAGTAAATGCGATGTAAGTTAGTGTTATACAACAAGCACGGTGCGCAGTAAGCGACCGTTGTATAAGTGTTGTGGCGGATAAGACCAGTTATGGGTTAAACTCAATGGACATGCAAGCAAGTGATGATACAAAGACTGGGCAATAAGCCAATGGTCGGTACTATGTGATAAGGAAACTCAGTGTGAATTCCATGGCGAATCACATAAGGGATTTACTGTCAAGAGTTTACGCCTCTGCACTCTGTATGACTGAGTGTTTTGGTATTGCACTTGTGCAGTAATGAACGAGTGGGATAGCTAAGAATTGGAAACATGTTAATTGTGAAGCAAATGTGGAGGCATGATTAACAGTAAGTGACTACAGTAGCACTAACTGCCAAATATCGATATGGAATATACCTCAAATGTTGTAAATAGCTGAGAGAGCACTACACACTAGGTAGTAGCTCAATCTTAACCGACAGTAAGTCGGAAGGGAACAAGTCAATCATTGTGAAATACATAACTATTTACACAGTAAATTGTTATGGAAGTGGATAGGAAGTTTGTAACTCACCAAATTCGCTAACGGTAAAAGATACCACGCGTCGGTTGAGAAACCATTGTTACCAAGATGAAGGTGACAATTGGGGATGTACAATACAGTAAGAATAACAAAAAGGGGCAATTAAGCTCTACAGTTACTAGAGTTTCGCAGCAGAAACTAGTGAGCCAGTGATTCAAGTGTTGAATGTACATGGTGAACATGAGTGAATGGCTAATTATTAACGCCTAGAAGCCTAACAGGCCAAAATCAAAACCAACTAAGAGTTTAAACAAACTCCAATGAGAATTCTTGGTTTAGGAACTAAACCGCCAATATGGTTAAGATCCTCTAATCAGAATCCATTGTGTAATAGACCGCGTGGAAGTTAAAACACTTCACGACGGCAGAACATTTTAAGCCAATGTTTAGTGATTGATTACGTGGGCGTAATCCCTTCTAAGGGGGGGGGGGGGTAGAGCGCAAAACCACTTAGTGTGTACTACCGTACAAGTGTACGTGAACGATGGTGTACATAGCACAAATAATTTGTTTCGATGATTGGTGTGTGTGTTATGTAAACATACACATTCATTCATGGTTTAATTGTGGTAATTGCGCACAGAAGATGCGAATACCATTGTGATAAGTGTGTTTATTTGTTAATAATACAAGTGTGGGGAGTGGAGAAACTCCCGGGGAACAAAACCCCGACAGTGTATAAATGTGAAATGGTGTGTCGTATTTTGATAAAATATATGTGTATATATATTATATAGTGATTCATGAAGGGTATGAGACCGATATAAAACCTAATGAGAATAAGATTCCCTAGGCAACAGGATTAAAGTGAGTGGAGGTAACTGATAGACGGAGTTCTATCCTTTGGAGATGTTATGATCATGATTAGAATGATTTAAAAGATAGAAAATTGGAAATGAGTGATTTATTTGATGCTTGAAAATGAAGTGGGAAGTGGAACTTGATTTGCATGTGATCAAGGGAAGCCGAACACAAATTGGAGTGGAAGGATAGTTCTACACTGATGCTGATCACATCAGGGTTGGATGATTCTTGAAGCTCCCTATAAGTGGTCACAAATAACCACGCTAATAAAAGAAGCAAAGAGCTTAAGTTGGACTTGGAGTTGTGTGTGTTTTCAAAAGGATTTTCAATTGGTATTTATAAAACGTTGATAGATACTTTACATAATTAAAGTTCTCTTACTTAACCTCACAAGGAAATTTTAAACTTAAGTGATTGTTTTGATCTCCCAAGGACACGGGGATGGAAGGTGTCCATCGCGACCGGGTTCTGCGGGATCACAGTGTATATCAAAAATATTTTTGATTGCTATACATGCTATGACATGTTGTGTGGTATGTGTAATAAATGTTGTTTTGACTTGGATTTCCTAACGTGTATGCCATTAAGACCTATGAGTCTAAATGTGTTGTGTTACATAGACCTATGTGTCTAAAGGTTGTTATGTTACCCAAGACCAGTGAGTCAAAGGGGTTGTTATGTATGTGTAAATGTTGTTAAGATACCCGGACCATTGAGTCCGAGGTTATCATGTGAATATGTTATGTTATGTGTGGATGTGAATGTGTTGCCCGGACCATTAAGTCCGAGGTTGTGATGTAAAGTGTATTTGGTTATGGAAGTTTTATTTCTATAAGTAATCCCCGTATTCTAATCCAAGATGTGAGGGAAGTGTAAACTTCGAGGACGAAGTTCTTTTAAGGGGGGTAGATTGAAATACCCCAAACCTTGATATGTGGTTTAAATATCAAACTATGGTATTTAAAGGCTAAAAAGTGCCTTAGAAACATTAGTGAACAGTTTAAACCATAGTAAAATGCAATAAGCATTAAGACACAGTTTGAGCAAAAGCATGCTCTAAGCTATGAGTGAACTTGGTTAGGACCCAAAGAGCCTACCAAGACTTAATAATATTCAATTATGATTTAATAGGGCTAATTAAGTCCTTAGGAAACCTTGGTAGTCAGTTAAACCAAATAAAACACAAGGAAATACCTTAAAGTCAATCAGAGCAAAAATGTGCTCTAAGCTTGGGATAAATTTGTATAAGACTTAATGGTCATACCTATACCTTATAAATATTTTAATGAACATATTAAATCAATTACTAAAGAAAACCAAGCTTGAAAACAAGTTAAAACACAAAATGTGCTTTAAGGAGTCTTAAAGCACGTTTTTGAAAAATTGTCTTGTAAATGAGTTTTGAATGGCTAAATGTCCATCATTACTCATTAATTAACATGTGTACTATATAGTATCACATTTGGAAGTCTATATCAATGGGAAATCAAAAATTTCACAACAATGTGCCTTGTTTTCATGAATAGTAACTTTTATAAGCTAGTTTGTAACATGTATTGTTATAAGTAATTAAATTGGTCAACAAAGACTATTATACCCTTCTAACTATATGGGGGCAGGTTTTTCAAGGTGTGAGTCACCAATATGTAAAAGAAATCAAATAAGTAAAGTAAAGCTTATAAAGTAAAGTACTATTTTACTTTACTACTTAATATCTTCTAAAAGTAGAACTTATCTTCATTTCTCCCTTCCTCCTTCATTTCACACGGCTTCTAAGCTCTCTTCTACCTCTCTTCTTTCTGTTCTCACAGTGAAGCTACAGCACCACCACCATTTCACCATCTTCCATTGTCAATATCTCATGGCTCACTTAATCAAATAAAAAACAAACACCACCAATCTCTTCCTCTCATCAAGCTCTACACTTCTATCTTTTCAAATCTTCAAGAGCTCAATTTTGGTGCCATGGAGAATCACCATTGATGGAGCTTGAGCTTGTGTTTCTACACATTATTACTCTCCTTTGCTTCTAGGTAAGGAATCTCAAAGAAAAATCAAGTTTCCTTCATGTTTTTGCCTTGACCGAAAATGTACATTGATGGAGCTCTTTGTGTGACTTTGTTCTAGCTTCATTCCAATCTCTTATGGACTAGGTGGAGTCCTCTCTTCATAGATATTCAAACTCTCTTCAAAGATCAAGGTAAAACAACTACATTAATGTTTTGAAACAATGTAAAATTAGGGTTTACAATGAGATGAAGCTTAAAGCTTGAATACTCATTATGATGTTTGTATATTGTTTAGAACTTGACAAGGAATCAAATACCTTACCGGTTGTACAAGGAAACAAGAAAGAAGTTGTGAGGAAAAAGAGGTAAATATGCTATCTCAATGTGGTTTAATGCCTTAGGAGAAATGAGCTTATAATGCTTAATAAAATACCTAAGGAGCCAATGGTGAAAGACCTAGTAAAATGTTCCTAAGGAGATTATTAAAGGGAATATGTGTTGTTGTATGTATTTGCAGGTCAAAGGCATTATTTATGTGGGAAATTCAGTGTTTAAGGTTTATGCTATTTAAGGGCCTAAGTGCCAAGCAATTTAAGTTATGCACTATATTGTGAGGTAGTGCTAAATATGTGAAGTTTGTGTATAAAAATGTGTTTGATGGATTTTAGGTGTTCTTGAATGAAATAAGGTAAAAACCTAAGTGTTTGGATGTGAGTATATACAAGAGAAGCTATGGCAAAATTTGGAAAATGTATAATAGGTTCTAAGTGTTTTAAGTGAGTTTCGGTGAACTAGGAAGTGTTAAAGGTGAACAAATGTTTTACTTGGGAAGAAAACATGCATTAAGGTGATTTAGAGTGATGCAAGGATTTAGGTGTTATCTAGGAAGTTATAGGAATTCAAGGTGTGTTTTGAGAATGTATTTAAGTCTTGGAGAAGTTTTTTAAGGTTTAGGTAATGTTGGTATCCAAGGAATGATGTTTAGGTAAGGTTTTGAGAAAGGAATTCAAGAAGTTGTGAAAAGAGGATTTGGTTAGTAAGAGGAGATGCTTGGGAGATGATGTTATGAAGGTGAGGAAGCATTTTAGTGTAGTGGTCATTTAAGGTGAAACACCACTTGGAAAACAAAAAGGAAATGTTACAAGTGTTAAGAGATTTGATAAGAAGATTGAGTAACAAGTTGGACAATGTTTTAAGGTGAATCAAAGTGATATTCTAGTATTAGAATATGCCTAAGTTCATGTATGAATCTTGGGTAGTCAATGGATGAAGAGAATAGATGAAATAAAACTTGGAAAGTGAAGTTCTTGGCTGTTCGAACTACCGTCCGAATGTGGACGTTCGGACGTGCCTGTGTGCGCGTGAATATTCTGATCTTCGAACAGCGTCCGAACTACCGTCCGAACATGGGAAGTTCGGACACACCTATTTATTTCTCTGGTTTGGCCTCGAACAGCGTCCGAACTTGGGAAGTCCGGACGCAAGTTCGGACATTCACCAGTTTGCACCCATAGAGTCTCGAACGGTGTCCGAACTTGGGAAGTCCGGACACAAGTTCGGACAAGGCACTGTATGGACCAAAAACATTGTTTAAGGTATGGAAATGATGTGTAATGATGGGGATTGATGGTTAATGATGTTATGAGGTTGTTAAGGACTTGTTAGGTGAGTTTTAATGACAATTAAGTGGGTGAAAAGTTGTAATAAAATGTGGAAGTAAAACAAGTTAAAAAGTGAAGTTATGTAACTAAGTTAACGGGGGAAAGTTATAAGCATTAGACATTAAACAATCATGTTACCCCGAAGTTAATAAAAGTATATGTAATGTTATTAGTTGTTCGAGAATTGCTCGAGGAACATAAGTGGACGTGATAAAGTGGACTCCGGTGACAGGTATGGTTTTCTTGCAACATGTGTCCTACCGGATTACACCGGCTTGTATGCCAATGTGTTTTTCTGTATGTTTGCCACGTTGTAAGATGAAACATGTAATGAGTTTACAGTAATTCATATATGTGGCGTGTTCAACTCCGATACCATTTAACCTCGGCAGTGTTAACCTTAGTTAACTGAGTCTAGGATCACATGAGAGTTCGGTATTCGGAGTAAACGACCCGAACCATGGGACGTACTAACCACGGCTATGCGTGTGTTAATTGTGTGATATGTGTATGTGAATGTAGGGATCTCCCTTGTGTGTTTAACCCATTTGTAATACTGTATGTTGTGTAGTTGTGACAAACTCCACAGTGGGGTTCTAACTAATATCTAAAGTAAGTATGTACTAACAGTAGTGAGGAATCCGGTTAGGCCGGTCGCGCATTGATTGGGAGAGGGTATCCTTCTTAGCCTTACCCTTCTCTTTGTTATGGTTGTTTCCCTCACGGGTTATGATCTCCCATTAGCTTACTCCAAAGCTTAGCTATTCTGACTTATGATCGGTTTAGGGGGAACATGTGTTTGTGTGGTGTTTCGGGCCTCCAAACCCGAACCATCTTAACTTAAGTTACTCGTCCGACTATTAGGACGGTAATGAGTGTTGTTGTTATTGTATAACGAGCTTACCATGAGGGTGACACCATTCTCTAGGCTCACCAGTGAATTAACTATGTTTGGGTCGGTTCCTAAGAGGACCGTTCCCGTTATGTTATGTGATGTTGTTGTAAAGTAAATCCTATTGTGATGTTATCATGTGCACATGGAAACGTGAAGGGTGTTGTTATGTTTGGTTATGTGAGGAACATTATATGTTATAAAATATGGAGTGTGTGGATCATGGAAATGAATCCCAGTGTGTGATAAGAGGCGTTTAAGGATAACCCGATTTAAGGGTAGATGTCGTCTATTAAGGAAGAAGCTCCATTAGAGGAGAAACACTCTAGGAATAATGAATACCATGAGTGACTTATCAAATAAGGATATATTATCCGTTTGTTGAGCCCGTTGAGGCGAAATGATTATGTGTTGTGTGTTTTCAGTTGCATGCATGATTTAAATATAATCAACCGCATGCTAAGACGACAATTAGTTGTGCGTGGCCCGGTAGCATGTGGGCTGCGGGATTACCATACCAGCAAAGGTGCTGAGCCCCTTGGGGGCCACCCTTTCTCTCCTTTTCCTATTTCAGGTACAGAGAGCTGGAAGCCGTTCGAGAGTAGGACGGGCTAGACATTGTACATGGGTAATCATCTAAGTGTATATATACAGTAGGTGTAGTAAGACCGAAATTGTTGTCGGCATCAGTTTATAAATACTCGGTATAGTTGAAAGGTGTATGTTGTTGTTTGTTGTTAATGGAAAGGGATAATAATGTGTAGTTGCTCGGGAATTTAGCCCATCAGACCGGTACAATGTATATGGATTAGCCTTGTTAGCCACGTGGGTGGCTAACGGCGTGTAACACCAACGAGTTAAGTAATGTGATGAGGTTTGTATTTCCGCTGCAGTTTATTGTAAGTGTGTTAATGTTGGATGGGGTGTTACACGTTCCCAAAATGAATTACTTTCTGCCCCGTCTTCAATCTGGCGTACGAGAGACACCAAAAATCGGGACAACCGCCGGCCTAGCCTGTTTTAACTTTTAGTGGAAAATATCGGGGCAAAGTCTAGTTCGGCGGTTGTTAGTTGCAATTAACCGCCAACATAGATGTCTATCATAGTCTATTTCGACGGTTGCTACTAAAACCTCCGATATAGACACTTTAATTTTAAAATAAGGAAAAATTGAGAAAACCTATTTCAGTGGTTTCTACAATAACCGTTGAAATGGGTTGCCAGAAATTTTAAAATACTTTCTTTCAGCGGTTGTTTGTACAACTGCCAAAATAGGCCTGCTGAAATAGGCCTTTTTGTATCAGTGGGTTTGGATCTGGACACCGCCACATATTACAAATTAATGGTTATTGTTAAATGATGAGGCGCTTGAGAATAAAATCATTATTTTGGCAAGCGGGCGCTCAGCCCTCTTAAAAAACGGTTACAAAACACGATGTGGTTTTAAAACGCGTGTGGTATAAAACTGACTTAGTTGAGCAGTTTTGACCTTTTTTTTCCTCCCTCCACACCAGTGCCTTGGACTACTCTCAATAAATTGTTCATTTTTTTAAAAATCAAGAATACAATTTTCATCCCTATACTTTAGTTCTTTGCTTCAATTATAGTCACAGTTAGTGTGACACTTCAAACATTCAGACACATACATCAACATACGTGATAGGACAAAAGTCACCAATAATGTTCGTGCATATATTACTCCTTTTTCATGATTAACAAATACAAAGTACATGTAGTCACAAACAAGTAGACAAAAATCACATTTGCTGCTTCAAATTTATATATGTTGCGAAATTTAATAGTAAACTGTAATTATAAATTGAAGCGAAAGTGTTAACAATATAAATTAATAGAGGAAAGCAGCGTACATCAGGTTGAATTAGATAACCAAAAGCTCTCAATTGAATCTAAGTGTTTGGATTTGCAAAGGGATGATTTCATTCATCATATTACAAGCCTATTTATAGTAAAACAAATACAACGTTAACTATCATAGTCAAATATAGAGGCTAACTATTACATATACAACAACCACATGTTTTAGACATGCTTGCTTCTTATTCAACAATGGTGACTGAAATAGTGGATGGTGCCTCCTTAATTATTCTAGATGAAGTTGTTGTTGATTTTCTTTAACACTCCATCTCAACACCAGTTTCATCTCTTTTTATTATTCCTAGCTAATTATAGAAACTTTCGAGCTAGTTACCACTCAAGCCTTTAGTGAACAGATCTGCAGCTTGGTTCTCATTTTTGATGTACTTCAAGTGAATATCTTCCTGCAAGACCTTATCCCCGAGGAAATGATAGTGCACCTCTACGTGCTTGGTTCTAGTATGGAAGACTGGATTCTTCGCTAACTGAATTACTGACAAATTGTCACAATATAGCATGATGTTGTACTTGGTTGGCTGATACAAGTCCTTTAATAACTGCATGAACCAAGTGCTTTCTTGAGTTGTCATAGCTGCTGCTCGATACTCTGCTTCAGTAGTTGACAATGACACTGTCGGTTGTCTCTTGCTACACCAAGATACTGCTCCGGATCCAAGTATAAATACATAGCCAGTGGTTGAACGTCGGGTGTCTGGATCACCTGCATAGTCAGCATCACACTAGCCCACTAGCTCACAATCTTCACCACTCTTATAAAGTATACCATGTCCTAGTGTACTCTTCACGTATCTTAGAACTCGTCGAGCTGCATCTAAATGAGGTTTTTTTGGGTTCTGCATATATCGACTTAGCGCACCGACTGCAAATGAGATATCAGGTCGTGTTAAGGTTAAGTAGATGAAACTACCCACCAGTTGTCGATACATCATAGCATCCTCCAAATTTTTCCCTTCATGAGCACACAATATAGCATTTGGATCTATCGGTGTTGAAATCCGCTTGCAATTGAGCATTCCAAACTTTTTCAACAAATCTTTGGAATACTTTAGTTGATGAAGATATATTCCACCTTTGGTGCAATCAATCTCGAGACCAAGAAAGTTGTAACACCCCAACTCGAATTTCACAATTAATGGAAATTGATAACGCCAAACTTAAATGAAATCACAACGGATAAATAAGCCAAACTTTCGGTGTTACCGCACGCACTAACTAGGCATTACTAACTCTAAGGTAACGGTCTGAATAATTGAATACTTAAACGACTTAAATCTCCAACAATACCTATACATACCAAGGTATGCTATTCGTTCCAAAATTCAAATTCGTTCTAACTTACAACAATATACATAAATGTATAAATTCTAACCGAGGTAATATCAAAAACAAAAGTACACCCGGTCCAGAAGTCTACCCCACCTGCACTCGGTCGGGTCAAATCTCCATCAAATACCTGAAAAATGCTAAGCCCAAAGGGCTCAACACAACTGCTGGTATGAAAACGTGCAGCCCGCAAGCTACCGGGCCACACACAACTACTTTGTCGTTAACATGCGATTCATTATTACAATAATATAAATGAAACTGTGAACACCCAACATGCAACATATATAAAGCAAGCAATCATTTAATACAATGATATAGCCCAACAGAGACAAGACAACAGTATATCAAGTCAGTGTTTTGTTCCTTCCTAGGCCTTGAGATTATTTTAGAATCTTGTTAAGGACCTTAACTTTAATTGTAGTGGACAATCCGCACAATGGGTTGGTTACTTCCTCAATCTATAACTTAACTTATTTTGGGTATAATTAAACCCAGTTAGAAGAGTAACGAAACTTTAATTAACTACTGTCGATGTGATGTACATTGAGTCGGGTATGATAAACCCTTTAGACGAGATTAAGACTCTTGTATTGTATCAATAACTGGGTACCTTTAAACCCGTAGGCGAGTATAAACTCCCTTAACCACCGTCGAGAACGACGTATATTTAATCAGGTAGATATGAACCAGAGAGATGAGAAGTAAGTTCTAAAATACAAATAACCACCATCAAAAGTGACATACATTTAAATCGGGTATATATGAACCCAGCGGGCTAGTATACAACGTCCCCCGCAACCACCGTCAATGAAAGACGTACATTTAATTGGTATATTCAACCAAGTGGGCGAGTATAAAACTTCCCCCACAACCACCGTCATGACGTACATTTATAATTGGAAGACGATCTGATGCAGATACAACTTCCTAAACTCAGCATTCATGGCCAGGACTTCCAGGGCTCCTCACTTCCCCGTAATCTTGATCGTGTTAGAAGTCTTTAATGGAACAATCGTCCTACTTCTATGGTGATAAGTTCAAACACCTCATGTCGGATGTCGACAATTTATTTAAAGAAGAAGTTAGTGAGAAACTTGTGTACAAGTTCTCATTGAGTAAACATGTAAACTCATAATCCTCTTGTTATCGCATATATCGTATGTGTGATTTATTCATACTCGAAGGTATAGTTAGCATTTCGCAACATGTAATGTTCGGTCAACATGAACAATAAAACGGACACACATACAACATTTTACATGCAATAATCTTGGTCATTATCACATATAACAATTAGCACACAAGCCGATGTAACTCTGTAGCAAACAAGCTGCAAGAATCCATAGCGTTCACCGTAGTGGCACATGCCTAATCACGGTCGACGTCTGTCTAGCACACTCTTATAATTTGATTAATCAAGTGTGTTAATTCACTAGTTACTCTCGTATCATATTAGATTGTACCTACGAAATGCGTAAGTGTTACGTTTTCATTATTTCATGTGAGTTACAAGATCCCTCTTAATCTTTGTTAACTCTTTTATTCCATGTATATGTTACACTTAAGGTATCATTTTATGTACCTTAACTCATGAATCTTAGTATTCTTGAATTATAATCTTATATTCTAAGAATACTTCTTTATAGATTTCTTTTGCACATTTAACCCAATTATATATAGCTACATGCTATATCCTTTACCAATTATAATCCTTGTCATTACGTATCATTAATATCTTTTGTTCGTGTATTATATACACATGTAATGTATATATAGTTGTAGGCTTATATAATGCATATTACCACCATATATTATATTATTCTCTCATTATGTAATATTCTCCATATATATATATATATATATATATATATATATATATATAATAATCCTTATCTATATGCATATACTTACAACATGTATATTAATGCTTTCATCTCTCTTGATGACTTAATAACCTTGCTATGTTTTTTTTTAATCTCCATTAGTCACGCATAACATTGTCTAATTTCCACATACTTTGTTTATTACAATAATTTAACCCCAAATGTAATAAATATTTTACAAATAAATTCTTTATGATTGTATAACCTATAGTTTTCATCCCTTAATTACTTATACCCAAACTTCATTTTTAATTTCTTCCAAGTTCCCAAACAGACTCTAATTTTTCCATATTCGAATTCCAGCCCCTTTTATTTTAGGTTATTACAACTTTTCCATACTTATTTTCATAACTTTACAATTCATCACTAATTACATTTTATTGTATAGTTTTATTTCTTACTTTATTAAACTCCAAATTTCTTCTTATATTTACGGTAATTACAAACAGACCACTCCAAATTTCGGCCTCCTTCTATATTTTCCATTATTTATGATTTGACCCCATAACTTTTACAACTTTACAATTATGTCATTATTTCTATTTAACCTATAGTTTTAACTCCTTTATTTATTTAATTCCAAACTCACACTCCAATTTATGGAAATTACCGAACGGACCCTCACCCTTTTGGTATTAGTTTATAATTTCCCTTAATTACAAATTTCACCCCAAAACTTTATAATTTACATTTTGTTATAAGTCACATTTAATCCTAAATTCCATTTCCAATTCTCTCAAATTCCAAGCAGCACCCATGCTGTTTAAAAAGTCTCAAATCCAACCCCCCACTTTTCCTTATTTATACTTTTGGCCACAATTCTTTTCTATTCCTTACAATTATATGAACTTATTCAATTTTCAATCTTAATCCCTCATTTAATTTATTCTAACTTTCCCTTACATTTTCTAATCATTACCAACCGTCTGCATCGATATTTTCGGACTACACCATTAATTCCTTATACCTATGTTTTACCCCACAAGTTTTCAAAATATACAAAGTCACTTCAATAATTTTTTAACTTATTCTTTTTAATCATTCTAATCCAAATCTTTGGTCACTACTCTAAGTCATCCTACTTTGATCAATTTGTACAACCCACCTAAATATTCCTAGTATTTTCGAGATGAACCCCAAAGTTTCCTAAAGTTATAATTTTATTCCTAAACTTTATAATAACTTATATTCTTCATTTTAAATCCTTCTAACGAGGTTTTCAACAAAAAAAAGGCTTATTCTTGATTGGATTGGAATTTTTCGGCTATAATTAGTGTATACCATCCAAACTTTATTTTATCTCATAACTCACTCTCTCTTTGTTTATATTATTTCTAAAGCTTCCAAGATCTTTATAATTATTTTTAAGGTCTTATTTTAATCCTAAATTTCAACTTAAAAATTCTTAATTTCGTAGGTATTTTTGCTACAGCTTTTAAAGTTATTTTCTAGCAACTTATAAACTCAATAACAGCCCTAATATATAGCTAACCTCATACCACAAGGTATTTAGCGTTGAAAAGCTTAAACCAAAAAAGCTTAGTAAATTAAAATAACTTTTGGCTAAAGTACCAGCCATAAATCGAGGCTTTCCTACGCTTAAAACAATTGTAATAACACCACAATTTCTATACACAAATAAACCAAATCACCCCATGTGCAATAAAAATATTTAAACTTCTAAAAAATGAGCATTAAGCTCTTAAATGATCACTTAACTTATTTAAGTGTTAAAATAATTTTAAGCTTGTTATTATGCCAATATTAACCGCTTTTCTCTTCTAGTTTCGGTCATAATTGTTTAAGCACCATAACACTTAAAAAATTAACATTAAGCCTTAAATCAAGGGATTTACCTTGAAGCTCAAAGGTGAGTTTTCCTCTTGAAACTCACGGTTATAGCTAGAAAATATGACAAGGAGTTAGATCCTTGATAGATCTAATAATAGAAGGTGTTTAGAGCATAAAAGAACTTAAATCAAAGAGCTTTACCTTAGGAAAGATCTAGGTGAAATCGGCCATACTTGAGCTTTGTGAAGACATGAACTTGGTGTATGAAAAGAGTGGAGGAAATGGTGTTAGGAAGTGAAGAAATTTTGGCCCTAAGCAAACCAAAGGAAGATGGGTGCTTAGAGCACATTTTCTACCTTAACTTAGCTTGGCTCCTCCTTGTGTTGGTGGCCAATTTTATGCCTCCCTCTTTGCTAGACTTATTTTTTTAACAAAGATGAAGAAGATCCTTGCTCTCCTTGGTGTATATATGGTAAATGTGGAGGTTTTTTAGTGGAAAGGTGTTAGGTTTTTAGTCCACCATTGATGACTTTAGGTAAGTTCTTCAAGAACATGAAAGGAAGAAGAGAAGGTTTGTTGTAGGCTGCTTAGGAGAGGTGGAAAGGTTTTACATATTTTGCAAAAGTGAAAATGAGTAAGTATGACACATTGTACTAGTTTATTAAGTAATCCACCACTCTCCTTGTTTTTCTCCTTATTTTGTCCTCCTTTTTGGTCTACCACCCGGTTCGCCCTATTGGACTACATCCGGATCAGGGATCAGCTCTGGGTGGATAGGGCTGTACGGCTGATTTTTATTTCTCGTAATTTATGGTTATTTATATTGTAAAATTATAAGTTTATATAATGTACTTAATTCATGTATTAGTTGTAAATATGTTATTACCTTGTATTAATGTGTATTCTTATGTATTCTTGGTGTCCTTGTATAATTGGTATACTTACTATTCATTGAGCATATAAAAGTATACTATATAATCTTAATTCATGATTTAATGTGTACCATGTTATATTACATGTAATGTTTGATTCTCCTTATAATTTTTTTAATCCATTATTTTATGTAGGATTTAAAACTTATTTGGACTATATGTATTTATCCATATATATATATATATATATATATATATTAAGAGGTTATATGTTTTGTTAATGAATTTAAGGTTTATTAGTCTTTATGATTTAATGACTAACCTTTGATTAAACTCTTCCATTTAATTATTTCTTGATTAATTAAAGTAATTAAGGTTTGAGATGTTTTAAAAGTGCTTCAACTTTCCAAGTTCTTTCATCTAAAACCGAACTGATAGATTTTCTCTAGTCTGAGAAACCTCTTTTTCATCGTCACGAGTGATGATCAAATCATCCACATAAACTAACACAATAGCAAGTTTCCCTTCTTTTGCTTTGACAAACAAGCTAGAATTTGCAGACATCATCAAGTAGCCATTATGAGTAAGAAATTCCGCAATTTTACCATACCATGCTCTTGGTGCTTGCTTTAGGCCATAAAGCGCCTTCCTAAGTTTGCACACATAATCAGGATGATCTTAGCTTTGAAATCCTGTTGGTTGGTTCATATAGATTACTCGATCTAACTCTCCATGCAAGAAGGCATTCTTCACATCCATTTGCCAAAGTTCCAATTTTTACTGCTGCTAGTGCTAGTAGAACTCTCACTGTAGTAAGCTTTGCAACTAGACTAAATGTCTTTTCATAATCCAACCCATACTGCTGAGAAAATCCACGAGCTACCAGATGAGCCTTGTACCTTTCGATTGACCTATCTGTGTTACGCTTTAGCTTGTACACCTACTTATAAGAGATTGGCTTCACCTCTGTTGGCTTGGGTACTAGCTCCATGTCTGATTGCGCTCTAGTGCAACCACTTCTTCTTCTATTGCTTTGATCCACTCTGGATCTTTGGATGCTTCCTCGAATGTCTCTAGTTCTTTCACATCTACTTCTTCAGCAATGGCTGTGTTTGAATACTTGGGATTTGGCTTCTTGATCCTACTCATCTTCTGGGTGATGTGACTCTTTCAGAATCACCTTCTTCATCTGGTGGTTGGTGAATACCAGTTCTCCAGGGGTTTTGATCTAAGCCTTCTTCAGTACCACCATCTTCAATTTCATCTGTCTTTGGTGGATCTTGCAACTCATCTCTAGGTAATACTTCACTACTTGAAGACCAACATGAAGAAGACTCATCAAATACCACATTTTGAAGTGTAGCTCCTCCCAGTTGATGGATCACAAAACCTCTATCCTTTCCTTTGGTTGTCGTATCCTACAAAGATACACCTGATAGCCTTCTTTTCCATCTTGCTACATAAGTGATCAGGTACAAAGACATAGCATACACATCCGAGCACTCGAAGATGACCAACAACGGGCTTTATCTTCCATAACTTTTCAAATGGTGATAAAAAATCTAACCTTTGTTGAGGAAGCCTATTGATCACAAAGGTTGTAGTATTCATCGCCTTTGCCTAAAATCTTCCTGGAACATTTTTCGCATGAATCATAGTTCGACATATCTCTACTAGGTGCCTGTTCTTTCTTTCTACTACACTGTTTTGTTGTGGAGTGTTTGGACAGGTAAACTGGTGTCATATTTTGTAGTCCTTCAAAAATCTTAAGTAATCATGTGAGGTGTACTGTACTCTCCTCCGTTATCAGTTCGTAGACAACGAATCTGTTTACCAACCTCTGACTCCACTATCTTCTTGAACTCTTTGAACTTTTCAATGACTTAAGACTTTTCTTTCATGAAGTAGATCCACACATATCTCGAGAAATCATCAATGAAGGTCACCATATACTTCATCCCACCGATTGAAGTTTGCTTAACCGGACAGAACACATCAGTGTGAACTAACTCTAGTGGCTCCTTTGCTTAATAGCTGAATTCTTGGTATGGTAGCTGGTGTGTTTTTCCATATTGACAACCTGCACATACTGTATCAGTTTTTTCCTCAAGCCGATGAAGCCCCTTCAACATTAGCCTCTTCATCATCGCGTCTCATTTGGAGTAGCTGACATGGCCTAGTCGCATGTCCCACAAATCTGTTGTCTCGTTTCTTCTTTTATTGTCTATGTATGCAGCCTCCGCTAACATCACATAGATCAACTCTACCTTCTGCCCCTTCATGATAGGCTTTTCAATGACCTTAAGGTTTCGATATACCTTCACATCATCTGGTCCAAACAGGACAAAGTGACCTATAGATGTTAACTATGATACTGAAAGGAGATTTTTCTTCATACCAGGAACATGGTAGACGTTTTGAAATACCATCTCATCATCACCAGATTGAGAGGACACTAAAACATTACCGATGTGAGTTATCAGCGATTTTGAGTTGTTGGCTGTCCCCATGACTAGACTTCCCTTGTAGTTTGTTAAGCTCTCTAACTTCTCTTTGTTACCTGTCATATGATTCGAGAAACCTGAGTCAACAATCCAATCATTGTCATAGTCGACTTGATTGAGTGTTGTTGTCGAGAGTGCTAGATCTGCTTCATCTACTGCAAAGTGGACCTCCATATCCCATTTGTCTTCACTTTTCGAAGTAGTGGTGTTGCTCTCCACACCCTTCTTCTTGGGCCAGCAATCTTTCATCATGTGATATATCTTGTCATAGTTAAAACACTTTCCTTCAAACTTTTGGTTATTGCCATGCTTCTTCCAATGACTGCTCCCGGTGCGTTGATGACTCTTCCCGTTGTCACCATTCCTCTTGGATCCACCATCATCATGCTGCTTGGAATTCCACATTCCTTTCTTAGCATAGAGTGCCTCTTCTTCTTTCTTCACCGAGGCTCCTCCCATTTGTGTGGCAAAAGCACCTTGACCGACTAGCAAATTCTCGAATTCCATAAGCGACGGTTAATTTTTTCATCCTTGTATACGAGCAATAAAGCTCCTGAATTCCGGTTTCAACCCATGGATGATGATTCGTTTCATCCTGGTATTGCCAATTTGAGCTTCTGGATCCAACTCAGAGATTTCTCGGCACAACGATTTTACTTTATGAAAGTATTGTGTAACCGTCAGGTCACGTTGTGCAATTGATAATAGCTCACTCTTCAATAGTTGCAGCTTCGTGTCATTCTTTTTCTAGAATAACTCCACGAACATATCCCAAGCGTCTTTGAGAGTCTGTGCGTCTTGAATGTGCTCGAGAATTTTTTCTTCGACAGTCGTCTTGAGGGTAAAAATGGCTTTGTCCGCTTTAATCTTCCATTTCCGCAACGCGTCTTCTCCCGTTGGTGGCATTACTTTGGTGCCATTAACAACATCCCATAAATCTTGTCCTTGCATATATAACATTATGCAAGTAGACCAAAAAATATAATTGTTGTTGCTAAGCTTTTTAACTCCACCAGCAACTTGAAAATCAGTCATAACTCAATCCTTGCTAAAATATTCTCACAGCTTTTTTTCTTTTTTTTACTCCACACTAGCTCATCCGCCTCTCATCACTCCCTTATTTTTTTAAACACGTGACCAGCTGCACGAGATGGAGTTGTACAACTTTTCCTCACTTCTTTGTTTTAGTTTTTATTTTTTTCTTTTACAACAACCACTCCTTTATAATAATAATAATAATAAGGAAAATTTATGGGATACCACTAAAAAGTTTGTTAATTCACAAAATACCACAGTTTTTAAAAAAGTTTTACAGATACCACAAAAATAATTTATATTCACCAGACACAACAAATTACTAACCCGAAACTTTTTAAGACCAAAATACCCCTACTTGAAATACCCCAAAGATTTATTACCTTAATTAATAAGGATTAAATTATATCATTAGAAATAATTGCTATAATATTATTATAAAATATATAGTCCAAAATGGACATTAAAATATACACTCAATCTCTAATCAAGTGAAAATATTATTAAGGAGAAATCAACTCCTAAATTTAATACCACATGTAACATGTTAGTATGTGTATTATACACCACTAATATCACTCAATAAATTATATAAATACCTTATATAGTCTAAACAATCATGGATACATATAATATCATATATACACCCTTATACCAAAAATACTATAAGTTACTATATAACACACAATATAGTCACATATATATATACATGTACAACTAGTATTATAATATTAGAAGATGGAAAATTCAATTTTCCCTCCTAAACATACTCCAGCCGGTCACCTGCATAGCAAAAAGAAACACAAGACAAGATAAGGCAATAGATAAATAAACAATGTAACAAAGTACAATGCAAGTACAAAAGAGCCTTACCCTTTCTTACTCCCTATGTTGTCACGAGTTGCCCTTCCAGCCTTTCTTTCCCCCTTGCCAGCGACATTACACAGCTCCCTCTAGCACCTAGAGCAGTTGTAATCTTACTGCAACAAACACCTTAATTCCCTTCTCATTTTGGCTAAAGCGGCACAGGAAGTAGCAAGGTAAGCAACCCCTCCTTCTCCTTCCTTTTTCTCACAAACTCTAGCTCCCTTCTTACTAGACTTTTCCTTCATTCTTGCTACTACAAGCAGCTCATTCTCTTATCCATAATACAGCAAAAACCACCAGCTAATCCCCTCCCATTTCGGTTGATAAACAGCAAGGAAAAACAACACCAAAAACAAGGTAATGTCACCTCTCTTCCTTGCTCTTTCTTGCGGTTTCTATAGCTCCACTTCCCCACCGATTTCCCTTCATTTCTTCAAGGTTTAGAACCCCCTTTGAGGACTCCTAGATCAGCTGGAGGTAGTACAAACTGTAGGAGAACTCTTTTGAGCTTCAAGGTAAGAAAATCTACTTCAAAACACCATTTTCATCTTCCATCTTTATGTGTCCGAAAATGTGTTGTGTTTAACTCTTTCTTTTACCTCTGACTGCTCACCCATGAGGCTGTCTTCAGCCCTCTCCATCAAGCCAAAATTACTCCAAGAACTCACCATGGGAGAGCTCTCACCTAAGGTAAAAACCAGAAATTTACCATGGCTGTTATAGCCTTATTCTCCCTCATTTTCTTCTATATAAACTGAAGCTACTTCCTCCTATTTAGGTGACTGAAAATTACCATTGAACACCCTCAAAACACAAGGTAAAATCCTCCTCTTTAATGCTTAAAAGTCATGCATAAAGACCTCCCTAAACTAGCTAGTTAGGAGGGTGTTTAACTCAGCTTTCTTTCTTGTATTATGATGACCGAATGGTCCTTACTCAACCAAGAAGAACCGTGAGTGATAGAAGCTACAAGAGGAGGAAATCAAACTTTAAAGAGGTAATTAGATCCTTAAAAAAAGCTCAAGGGTTATGTCATGGTTTAAAGAAAATTTGAGTACAACAAACTAATTTATGTATGTGATTAAATACAACCGAGAAGGGTTGTGGCTGGTGGAGAAATTCTTGGTGATTAAATTCAAGTAAGTACTCTTAAACTCTTAATAATTTTTAAGCTAATTAGTTGGGAAAAATAAAATGGGACCGTAAGCATTAATGTTTATGTGGGTTGATTAAACCCTAAAAATGTGTAGATAATTATGGTGATGTGTTTAGTTGTGTACTTAAGTATAAATGACTTATTAAAGTTAAGCTTATAAATTTATAGTGAAAAAATGATTTAAATTAGTTAAGTGAAAAATGATGGAAAACCGAGACCATGTATTTTATTTGGGGATATTTGATGTCTTTTAATAGTAATGATATGCTATGTTTAAGCCATGTATTTAGGCAATTTTATGTTGCTTATTTGAAGCTTTAAATAATGATTATTGAGTTTTTGGGATGATTAAATAAATTAAATGAATTCTGGTGCAAATATGCAATTTTAATGAACAAAATCACTTAGGGACATTTTAGATGAATATTAGTAATTTTAGGTGTTGCATGAATTAAGAATAAAATTATAATGTGTTTTAAATAAATTATAAACTTTATAAGCATCTAAATAAACAAAAGAATTATTTATGGGGTCAAAACACAATTAAATAAAATATAAGACACCAAATAGAATTAAACACCGAGAGCAAACATTTTTGTGATTTTAGAAACATATAATATGAATTTTATGAAATTAAGGTGTTAAATGTAAAACTAAAGAAATGATTGGGGCATTTTTGTAAATAAGAACAAATATGGTCAAAGGGATAATTTAGGTAGTCAACCTTGACCACATGTGAGGGTGGACCAAATTAAAATGATAAAAATAATTATTTCGGGTAATTAAAAAAATAATAAGTTAAAAATAACATTTATAAAAAGAAATGGGGTGTTTATGTAATTACCGAAAATATATAGGTGTTGGAATATGAATATTGGGACCCTAGGGGTCTATTTGAATATTAAACTAATTTTTAGGGTAATTTCAATGGTTTAATTAATTAGGATTATAAGATATAGTTTAAGTGTTAAAATGTAACATTTATAAAACTTATGTGGGCCATATGGTAATTACCGAAAAGTTGGTTACAAACTGGAATTTAAATAAGCTAGAAGTTTGTTTGGAAATTTAGAGAATTTTTAGGATTAGTTTAATGGTTTAATCATTAAGTATTATAATATATGGTTTAAGTACTAACGTGTAACAATTACAAAGTTTATGGGCTACCTTGTAAATAACCGAAAATCTGGGTGGAAATGGAAATTAGAACAACCCTTGGGTTTGTTTGGAAATTTGGGAGAAATATTGGGTGGTTTTTGGAATTAAATAAATCAATATGTATAATATAAAGTTTAGGTATTAAATTATAAGTTATAAAAAAAGGTGGGTTACAATGTAATTAATGAAAGTTGTGGGTTGCTAGGGTGAAAACCGAACAGTTTAGGGCCAGTTAATAATTCTGGTGAAAATTTGGGATTAAAATGATGATTTGCACAATTAAGGTGTATAATATAAAATTTTAAGTATTAGAATTAAAGTTTACAAAATAAAGGGGGCTATAGTGTAAGTAAGAGAAATGTGTGGGTGAACAAATAAATATGAATAAACAATGGGGCTGTTCGCATATATATACATATATATAGGATATTATATTGCTACATTATCAACCTTATTAACTTATAACCTAAGATATTCAAATTATGTGGGAAAGGATTGGAATTTCCGAATAATAATGGTGCTGATCGGTAATATTTACATATGTATATTTAAGAGTATAATAATGTTTGGAAACCTTATATTATAAATAAATAAGAGTGAAAATGTGACAAGAATAATATATGGGGTTGGTTTTATGAATAAATAAAAAAGAGATGGGGAAAGAGTGAGATTTCCGAAAACTTGTGGTGGCTGGTTAGGAATTTCGAAAGTTGGGCAGAAAAATAAAATAAGGTTTCCAATGATATAATGTGACATTATCTTAGAGTATGAAAGGATATATTAGGGAGTCACTATGGAATAAATATGTCTTATAAACAACCACATAAAATGATGGATTTAAGTTGGGAATTTTGAAAGTATAATGTATAAGTAGAAACCTTATGACATGCACTACAAGAAAAAAGCTTTTAGCGATCACGGAACTGAACATAACTAGTGAAAGAAACAACTCACTACAGCCGCGATTAAGCAGCGGAGCTCGCAGTCGACTGCGAAACTCAGCAAAGACAACAAAGCGGAGAGGCACAACTAAAATTCAATGTTAGAATCTCAAAAGATTGACAAAAGATAAGGCACTAGTTAGAAATTCAATGTCAAAATTCATACAAGGCCGACTGGTAATGAAAGCATTCATAGCACATAAACCCAGAAACTAAGTATAATCACTACTACATACGCCTTGAATGAAACATTGAAAGTTCAATCTGATCATAGATGAGCACCGCTTGAAGGAGAACAAAATCCTGCTAAAGAAACAGAAAGGTGAAGTAAAATCAGTAAGTGTAAGCTGTGAAGGTAACCATATGTACAAATGAAACATAATACAACAATATGCAAACCGATAATTGATTCTCAAGAGGCCACTGAGGCTGCGAGTTTCTTCAGGTCAAACGGAATCACCCAGTGGTTTCGGAGTAACCGGTAGATACTTGCAATGGTACTTTCAGATTCACCCGGAAAACACTTTTGGATTGTGGAAGATAAGTTTTCTAGGTTAAAGAAGGTGCTGAAGGACGGAAGATGGGAGTCTCAAAGGAGTGTGGATATCTCCTAATACTAGGACAGGATAGTGTGTATGTATTACGTGTATTACTTTATATCAGTACAGTATATAGTAATATACTATATACTTCCCTGTCTGTATAGCCTAGTATATAAAACCTCTCGGCCCTCTCTAATATACTCGGCCTCTCTAATATAGAAGAGTATAGTATAACACTCAGTGTCCTCTCTCTGTATGAATATACTGTACTCTCTTTCTTCCTAATGAATAAACTCCTTTCATCATCTTTCTTCTCGCCTCTGTAAATCCCCGGCTCAAGCGGTTCTTACATGGTATCAGAGCAGAGAGAACTTCTCTGACTATGGCGGATCAGGGCAACGAAGACAACGAGACCGTGGAAGACGAAGTCGAAAACGACGACAACCAGGAAAACCTAGAAGTTCAAGAATCTTCACCAAATGGAGATTACAACGATCCTCTCTACCTTCACCCCTCTGATCAACCCTCTCTCAGCTTTGGAATTAAATTCAACGGTGTCGGGTTCGATTCTTGGAAGAGAGCAGCCATCATCATGTTGAAGGCGAAAAACAAATTTGGCATGGTGAACGGACAAATCGAAGCGCCGCCAGTCACTGATGAGAGATATCCGACATGGGAGAGGTGCAACCACACTATAATGAGTTGGATCATCAACTCCATCTCGAAGGACATAGCAGAAACAATCCTTTACTGCGATAATGCCTATCGTATATGGTCTGCCCTCTGCAAGAGATACGAGCTCACTAGCGGACCCGAGATCTACTCTATACAAAGGGAAATCATGCAATGTCGACAAGGAAGCGAACCAGTTCGAAGCTACTTTGCAAAATTAAAGGTACTATGGGATCGATTAGAGGCAGCAAGAAAAAACCCTCGCTGTTTATGCGGTTCTAAATGCAGGGCAGACGAAACTCGACAACAACACAAAGAGCAAGACCAAATCATGAAATTTCTCGATGGGCTCAACTCCACCTTCTCAGGCGCTAAGCGAATGATTCTCCTCATGAAACCCCTTCCAGATCTTGAACAAACCCTCTCACTAATCAGTCAAGACGAGAAGCAAGATCAGTTATCAGAGGAAAAGGGTATTGCAAGCAAAGAATCCATCGCTCTTGTGACCAAGACTTTCGGGAGCAACAAAAAATCTAACCCTAAAACCGGGAACAACAAAAGATCCCCTAACTCCAACCCTGGCCCGAAGAAAAACCAGCCCAAATGCACAAATTGTGCAAAACTCGGGCACTCAAGGGCGGAGTGTTGGTGGCTCATCGGCTTCCCGGACCAAGATTCCTCCCAGAACTCTCGGTTTCAAGCTCAATCACGACGGGTTGCAGGACCTGTTACAACACAGGATACAAAGGAAAGGCCCAAGAGAAATGAAGAACAATCACCAGTTGCCGGTTTTACTGCCCACCAGATAGAGGAATTGACAAAATACTTCGAGCAAAGGCAGATAAGCAGCCAGGGTGACAATGCCTGTTTCGGTAGTTTCTCTGGTACCTTTTCTCAACCTTGGATCTATACTGCTAGACTAACTCATAATTTCTTGGATAAAAACATCTCTTCTCTCTGGATCATTGATTCGGGTGCGTCTGAACATGTTTCTGGGAACAAATATCTGTTTCGTGATTTTAAACCTTCTGCAACTGTGCATAGTATAACTCTGCCTGATGGAAACCACTGCGGTGTGAATAGCGTGGGACAGATAGAGTTGTGTGAAAATTTTATATTGCCCAATGTTCTTTATGTTCCTACTTTTAGTTTTAATCTCATTTCTGTCAGTAGATTAACTGAAGAGCAGAACCTCAATGTTATGTTTGTACAATCTTATTGTATCTTGCAGGATAAACACACACAACTCCAAGCTGAGATTGGTGAAAGAAAACATGGTCTTTACTTTGTAAATATCACTGCTCTAAGGCAATTCTTAGAGAAACTTAGGCATCACCATGTTACAGCTTCTGTTAGTTTTTCTGATCATGCTGATACACTACATAGAAATCTTATTCTTTGGCACTCCAAATTAGGACATATCCCACCTAGGAAACTATCCATGCTAGATCTTGGAGTCAAATTTCCTGCTTTAGATATTGTTCCTTGTACTGTTTGCTTTAAAGCCAAGGGAAAAAGATTGAAATTTCCGAATTCAGAAATAAAAAGCACAGAGCCTTTTGATATTTTGCATGTTGATATTTGTGGTCCTCTTCGGGTTCAAACCCCCAAGGGACAGAAATATTTTATCACTTTGGTGGATGATTTTAGCAGATATACTTGGGTTAAACTTCTGAAACTAAAATCTGAAGGGATGAGTGCCATTAAGGAATTTGTTTGGCTCATTCAAAATCAATTCAAAAAGACTATAAAAATCATCCGTTCTGATAATGCCAAAGAACTAGGGAAATCTAATGAAGGTTTAGAGTTTTTCAAACAACAAGGAATCATACATCAAATGAGCTGTCCTCACACACCCCAACAAAACGGGGTGGTCGAGAGGAAACAGGGACATTTGATGCAAATGACCAGAAGCTTTCTTTTCCAATCTGGCCTTCACCCTCAATATTGGGGATACTCTCTCACCCACTCTGCCTTTATCATTAACAGAATTCCATCCAAGGCCATAGGAAACCGCACCCCTTACCAGCACCTTTATGGAAAACACCCAAATTATAAGGACATTAAAAACTTTGGATCCTTATGTTACACAACCAATATCAATCCTGGCAGAAGCAAACTGGATTCTAGATCTGATGCAGCAGTCTATCTGGGCAACTGCAGCAACACAAAAGGGCATATTCTCCTTATCTTAGACACTAAACTCATACAGATTGGGAGGGATGTTACCTTTTTTGAATATATATATCCTCTCCTTGATGAAAAATGGAACAAATTATGGAATAACAAAGATACTACAACCGTTTCTGACAGCACCAGGTCTGATAACCTTGATTTGCTATTCCAATACTCTGATAACTCCATCACTGAACCATCTCTCTATGAACCTAACAGCTCATATTCCACCTCCCCATCCATTAGACCTGCACAGATCATTCCATCCACCACCAGCAGCTATCCTCACCCAGAACAGAACAGCCCACCTTCCCCTGCTCCTCATAATTCCTCCAACTGCCACAGTCCAGAAATTATTCAACCTTCACAGGAACATCATACCACCCTTGATACCATTGATCCCATGGATGAAACTCCTCTCAATAGCCAGGTCCCTAGGCGATCAGAAAGAATCCATAAACCCCCTTCCTATCTTAATGACTATGTTCTGAACCTACACAACACACAAGATCCTTTCTCTGACATCCTTTCTCGTAGACTGCATGACAATCCTCACATTTTTTCCACCACCACTCTTCCCATTGAAACTCTCACCAACACTCTTCCAAATAAGAGCATCACTTCTTTCTCTCTTACCCATAGTTCCAACACTCTCTACAACCAAATTCTCTCTCTGCAAGAACCCACTTCTTATGACCAAGCTGCCAAAGACCCAAGGTGGGTAGAAGCTATGAAAGCTGAGTTCCAAGCTCTTAAGGACAATGGAACTTGGTCCATAGTCGATCTGCCTCATGGCAAGAAACCCATTACTTGCAAATGGGTTTACAAAACGAAACTTAAATTTGATGGCAGTTTAGAGCGTTTTAAAGCTAGACTTGTAGTTAGAGGTTTCACTCAAAAATACGGCCTTGACTATGAAGAAACATTTTCTCCCGTTGTCAAACTCACCACCGTCCGGGCCTTAATTATTCTCGGTTTTAAAAGAGGCTGGAGGATAGATCAGTTGGACGTTAACAACGCTTTTCTTCATGGCGATTTGCATGAAGATGTGTATATGAAAATTCCCCAAGGTCTCAACATTACCGATAATAATAAAGTTTGCAAATTACATAAATCTTTATATGGTTTAAAACAAGCCTCCCGGCAGTGGTATGAAAAGTTAGGGAGATTTTTGCATAGCCTAGGTTACCAACAATCAAAAAACGACTATTCTCTCTTCTCTAAACAGCACAATGGGAGAAGTACTTTCCTTGGTATATATGTTGATGATGTCCTTATTACGGGTAATGACAGCAGAGAAATCGACAATGTGAAAGCTCAACTCCACAAGGAGTTTCGAATCAAGGATCTTGGTAGGTTACATTTTTTTCTTGGCATGGAATTTGTTGAAACTAATGATTCTTTGATTATGTCTCAGCGCAAATACGCAAGTCAGATTCTTGCAGATTACAACATGCACAACTGTCGTGCAGCAGTTTCCCCACTGCAGTTAAATCAGAAGCTTCTCAAAGATTCTGGCCAACTCCTTAAAGATCTAACATCATACAGACGGCTTGTGGGAAAGTTGAATTTCCTAACAAACACCAGGCCAGATCTTTCCTTTACTGTTCAGCACCTTTCTCAGTTTTTACAGCAACCAACTGATATTCATTTACAAGCTGCCTTTCATGCATTAGCTTATGTAAAAGGCACCCTCGGTTTTGGACTTGTTTTTAATAAACTTCCCACTTATACCTTACACGCTTTTTGTGACTCTGATTGGGCATCTTGCCCAATCACGAGGAAATCTATTTCAGGTTATTATATTCTTTTTGGAGGCAGCCCTCTCAGCTGGAAGTCAAAGAAGCAAGCATCCGTTGCTCTCTCCTCCGCCGAAGCTGAGTATAGAGCCCTTCGCCAAGTCACAACCGAATTAAGTTGGTTGACCAGATTGCTTGCAGAGCTTGGCGTTGCCGATATTACACCAGTCCCGCTGCGTTGTGACAACGTTTCTGCCATACACATTGCCCGCAATCCGGTACTTCATGAGCGGACGAAGCACGTTGAGCTGGACTGTCACTTTGTCCGTGACCAGCTGCAAGGCGGATTGATTGACGTTCAGTACATTCCTGCTCGCCATCAGCTTGCTGACATCTTGACAAAACCCCTCACTGGGAAAGTCTACAAAGCCACCTTACCGAAGCTGGGCCTGCTTCCCTCTTAAACACCAAGTCTTCAGTCCTTCATCTCCAAGACTTAAGCCTTGAGGGGGGGTATTAGGACAGGATAGTGTGTATGTATTACGTGTATTACTTTATATCAGTACAGTATATAGTAATATACTATATACTTCCCTGTCTGTATAGCCTAGTATATAAAACCTCTCGGCCCTCTCTAATATACTCGGCCTCTCTAATATAGAAGAGTATAGTATAACACTCAGTGTCCTCTCTCTGTATGAATATACTGTACTCTCTTTCTTCCTAATGAATAAACTTCTTTCATCGTCTTTCTTCTCGCCTCTGTAAATCGCCGGCTCAAGCGGTTCTTACACCTAATCCTAGCCTGATTGTAATGTATGAGACGTAATTTTGAGATGGACTGAAGGAGGACTGCAGCAATGTTTGACTACTCTTATTTATTCGTTTTGTAGTTCTGGAGTCTGTTCTGGGTGACGAACAAATTTTGGTGGGAATGCTGAAATCGAAGTGGAAGAATTCTCGCGAGCACATGAACCCAGAATTCATTGAACAAAAGAGTACCGCGACCATGGTAGATTCGTGAGGTGATTTCACTGCAGTTCGAAAGAGACGAAGGAAAAATAGGTATCGATTTTAAGTCCGATTGGGTTTTTGGATTGTAGGGAATTAGTCGATGTGAGGGATTACAAAATAGATATGCAGAATGAGTGGGAGCAATGGCGCTGGAAATCCTCACTAGAGACAGAGCGACAATGGGGGAGTTTATTCGAAGAAAAAAATGAGAGAAGAAGCCAAAGAATGACGGCCATGGTTTCCTTCTGAAAAAATTAATCGATCCAGATAAAGGAGAAGTAGTTACATTTTTAGTAAGTAGTAGTCAATTTTGTTTACTTTTTTTTCTGAACATAAGGCTATTTTCTTCTGTCTTTGGCGGCAATTAGTGGCGCCATACATTGAAAAAAAAATATTCTCACTAATTGCGACCAAAAATTTACTATTTAACGAAGAAAAAAAAATTTACTATTTAACGAAGAAAAAAAAACATACTTATAACAACAAAAATATATAGTTATTATAATTAATTTTCAATTATGACGACAACATTTGGTTATAAATGATCTATTTTTTCGTTGTGATGAGGAATAATAATGTATAAAGTAAGATAAGTTCTTAAATGAGGAATTTATAAATAAAAGTCACAAATAAATAATGTGAACTTCAAATAAATGAGGAATAAATTTATTATGGGAAAAACCTCATATTGCATATCATATGAATTTATCATGTGGAGTAAAGATATAACATGGGTAATAAATCATATAAGGGATTATACAATTACATGTAGTAACGTGATTATAATAACAACTATGTTATATGCATGCACAAGTATAGTATTTATACATTCACGTAGAAAAGGTACGTAAACATTAACGTATACTAACATCTATAATATAAGCATGCATAAAGATATATAAATGTTCATGCAAGCACGTAAGTATAGTTACGTAAATTATTCCGTATAACGAAAGAGTTTAAATTTCATACATGCAAGTACGTAAACGTTATTTTCGCATGCATGCACCTCGACAAATACATGAACAACTCGAGAACGTAACTTCCACGTAATAAACGTTACTACTGTAACAACTATTAATTGTACACTCGTGAACAATAACGAGTAACTACATCTAAATCCCTAGGATTAACGAATACCAAGTTGAGCAAGAAATTACTAAAGGGTTAGCTACGGGATGGAAGTTAGAGTTGGTCTAGGATGATTAAGTGAGTCCGAGATTATCGACACTGATATTAAAACAATGGATATTTTAGAGGTACGGGTTGATAGATACGAGTTCTCACGAGCGCTAGGGGATACGCGAGGGCTGTCACGCTAGCGTCTCGACGGTGTACGGTATGTGGAGGTGTGGTCTGAATTGACCTGGGGAAGGGTTCAGACATTATTGTGTGTTTAATAATGTTATGTGTATGCTTATTGCAAACGAGAAAATTTAACCTACTAAAAGTTAAGAAATTAATCCTAGAAATTAATAAATTAAATCCTTACGGGTTGTAAAATAAATCCTGGTCAATGAGTATAGTGAACTATAAGCTACCGGGTCGAATCCACGGGGACTTTGTGATTAAATCTAATCATAGGAGAACAACAAAATGGAAGGGTTGCCGGTTGTTTTGGTTTTATGAATTGAAATAACGAGAAAGCTAGTAAATTATTGAGCAAATAATTTCAATGAAAACTATGTGTTAAATGGAACTCCGGGTCAGGTTATCTTTTTCGACTGTCAGATTATGCAATTCATGCTGGTTAGTTTGAGATGTTGATTGGCAAAATTCCTAAAAATATTCCAAAGACTAAATCCTAGCCTCAAGAACTCGCCTAGCAGAACGCACTAAATCTAATCCAGATTTAGCACAACACGAACAGATGGAATGAGCACGAGGAATTATTTTTGTTGCACTTGAGGGAAAATCTAACCTATCCGGTGTAATTTTCCATAAGTTTACAGGTTAATCGACCATTCCATTTATCACAAATCTCGCTCAAAATGGAATTCACAAAGCAATCAACAAATTAGCTACTTTTATTGAAAGCGCATAGATAATTTAACCTGCAACAATCGATAGAAAATCTCAAACCGACTAGTAATAGGAATTACAAAATCATTTCAGTCAGATAACCATCCCCGGAGTCTAACCCTCCTAGCCAAGTATAATCAAAGAACAAATACAAGAAGAGAGAGTAGAAATCATCTTGATATTAATTCTGAAATTTGTCAGATGAAGGGTTAAGCAGATGAGCGAATCTGGAGCAGAAATCTTCTTCTCCGGAGTTGAAGTGGTGGTGTAGGCAAGAGAATGAGAGAGGAGCGGCGTATGTTCGTAAAAAATGAGTTGTGTCTAAATTGTCCTTCCACCCCTCGTGAATGCCCCTTAAAATAGAATTTCTGGACTTAAAATGCACGTGTCCGGGTAGGAGAGCCGGATAAGAGATAGAGTTGTCAGGTGAGATTTTTCGCTCTGTGAGACGTCCGGACCACCTGTCCCGGTCAGTTAGCCGGACAGCCGGGCTGGACAGAAATATAATAAAAATCCGTGGCGTTGCACTCGTGGTCGTAAATATTGCCACCCTTCTGAGCATGTCCGGGTCACAGGGTCGGACACATCATCCGGACACGTGATAGATTCGAAAAGCAGCATTCTGGGTACGTCCGGGTCTCCGCCCGGGTCAGTTCGCTGGACAGGAACAACACGTCCGGGTCACTTAGCCGGACATAGACCCGGACGTGTGTAAAAAAATTCAATTTTGATGTGTCCGGACCACTGTCTGGGTCAGTTAGCTGGACGGAGATCCGGACATGTGTATATTTGTGTCCCTTTTCTTCACAAACTTTGACAGGGTCCAGATTCTTCGTTTGAGCTCTGATTTGTTCCTCGTTTGTGGCGTTGGAAAGCTTTTGAGGAGAACTATGCATTTTCACCATCATTTCCTGCTTTTATCATATAAATTTGCATCAGATTTTGCCCAAAGTAAGAGTCATGAAAAGCATACAATAAGTGTGAGAAAGCGCATAAAAAGGTTGCATAAAATAAGAATTTAGCACCTATAAAACCATATTAATTTCACACTTATAAAATCACCCACACTTAGCCTTTTGTTTGTCCCCAAGCAAAACTCTCATGCATAAGTAAAGTCAAGCCAATGGAACTCAATAGAAAAGGAAGAGCACAGAAGAAAGGTATTGCTAGCTTTACCAATCAAGGGGGCAATTCAAATTATTCAAAACAATTCATTCTTTCCATAAACATGAAGTCATTCGGAGTTAACAAATGAGAAACAAAACCATAAGAGTCTTGCCTTTAACCTTGAGCCAATGCACCTTTTTCCTTCATAAACCATAGAAATGACAAGGGGCATGAAGTAAGATCATATTCCATCATACCTTTCAATGCCACATACTCTTGATCCATAAGAGAAAATAATCTATATTCAACACAACATTTGCATAAATATTACAATTTAAGCGCTTTCAATTTCTTTCCCCACAGACTTTTCTCTCCACCCATGTAACGGATTTGGGTCAACTATCCCAGATCAAGACCTTAGGTAGCTAGCTGATAAAACACCCCAAAGGACTTAATAACCAAGTGGACGAGACCTGATTTGGATCAGAATTAGAATTAGCATGCCTAGGATCAGCGGAGTACCTTGCCTTGTTCCTTTCCAACCATTTCAATCCTGTTCATTCCAAGGCTCAAAGCTAAAAGCAAGGTTCAGGTGGAGAATATTCTCATTTGTTTCAGCACTTTCAGAACAAAGACTTCAATTTACCAATTAAAACTAAGAAGAATCTCAAAATTTTGCACCCCAAGATCAGCTAACCAACTAAACTTCCTCTATGAATTCCTTCCAAGTTGAGCAACCACAGCTAAACTTTAGCAAATGCAAGAGAAAGAGCTCAGAGACGCGCAAAAAAAAACAAACGGCGAAGGAGCTTACCCCACCCCACACTTAGAGTGAAGCAATGTCCTCATTGCTTAGGAAGAATTAACATTGTGCAAGCAATCCTACGGGGAAACAAAATCGCACACAGCAGTTCAGAGGGGAATATGTAAAACATAAAGGAGTAGAAAAGTAAAGAATACTCCCCAGAGTCCGCTCAGGGTGTAGCAGTCCAAGTCCCCCACACTTGAGTTCAGCTAAGCGACGGAGTAAGTAAGTTGAGAATATTATCTGCAAAGCCAGAAGAACTCAAGTGCAAAACACAGTAAATACATTAGTAGAAAAAGATAGAACTAGGGGCTTTTACATTAAGCATAGCATCATCCAACACACCACAAGCTAAAAAGAAAAGAGTAAAATAAACACCTAAACTAAGAAAGTGAAAAGAGATACAAACCGGTGGGTTTCCTCCCACCAAGCTGCCCAGAGTTAAAGTCTCTGGCTAGACTGCACAAGAAAGCATCAAGGAAGGCCGCCACGGCAGCTATCAAGGGCTTTCTTCAGTCTAAGATGCCATTGCAAGCGCGGCTTCTTCAAAGATTCAGAATTCGGTGCTGGAGCAACATCAGAAATAACAGTAGAAACTGTAATAGCAGAAGAAGAACTCTCAATCAAGGACACTCCAGGTGCAGAAGGCTGAGCAAAAGCAGAGCCAAGGTACTTCTTCAGACGAGCACCATTCACCTTGAAGAACTCTCTAGACTTGTTCTCTAGCTCGTAGGCACCATAGGAAGTGACTCCCACAACCTTAAATGGACCGGCCCAGTGGGACTTGAGCTTTCTAGGAAAGAGACGAAGTCAAGAGTTATACAACAACACGTAATCACCAACTTTGAAATCTCTCCTTAGGATCATCTGATCATGAATCCTCTTAGAACGCTCCATGTAGATCCTAGAGCTGTCATAAGCTTGCTTCCTTAATTCCTCCAGCCCCGACAATTGAAACTTTCTCTTCTCTCCAGTAGCATTCAGATCAAAATTTAGGGCTTTTAGAGCCTAATAAGCTTTATGTTGTAGCTCAACTGGGAGATGGCATGACTTCCCATACACCAGCTTAAAAGGAGACATCCCAATGGGAGTCTTGAAAGCAGTTCGATAAGCCCATAGAGCATCATCAAGCTTGACAGACCAATCCTTCCTGGAGGAGTTAACTGTCTTTTGAAGAATCCATTTTAGCTCTCGGTTACTCACTTTTGCTTGACCATTAGTTTGGGGATGATAAGGCAAATCAACCTTATGAGTCATCCCATACTTAGACATCAAGGAATCAAAGGCCCTGTTGTAAAAGTGAGAACCACCATCACTGATGATAGCTCTGGGCACACCAAATCTTGTGAAGATGTTTTTCTTCAAAAACTTGACCACAGTTTTAGCGTCAGCAGAAGGGCAGGGGATTGCTTCAACCCACTTGGAAACATAATCTACAACAACAAGGATGTAGTGGTTTCCATGAGAAGAAGGAAATGGGCCAGCGAAGTCAATACCCCAAACATCAAACAACTCAACTTCAAGAATTCCCTTATGAGGCATCTCATGCCTTCTTGAAATGTTCCCCATCCTCTAGTAATTATCATAGTGAGAGCAGAAGCGGTGGACATCCTTGTGTAGAGTGGGCCAGTAGAAACCACACTCTAACACCTTAGCAGCTGTCCTGGTGGGACCATGGTGTCCACCTGCCTCTCGAGAATGGCAGAACTCAATCACACTTCCGATCTCTTCATCGGGAAGACACCTTCTAGTCAAACCATCAGTGCACACCCTAAAGAGATAAGGGTCCTCCCAAACATAATGACGGGCTTCAGACAAAAATTTCTTCCTCTGGTTGTAGCTTAGATCATGAGGAATCAAACAAGAGGCAAGATAGTTAGCCAGGTCAGCATACCATGTCTCTTCACTAGTAGAAAAAAGATTTTAAATGTCGGGCTTTAAACCACGGTTGTTGATGAAACCGTCGTTTAAAGTGTATAAACCACGGTTATTTAGAGAACCGTCATTTATGTTGCTTGGCTTACTATATAAACGACAGTTTCAAAATAAACCGTCGTTTATAGTTCAACGCCTTAGAAGGAATGACGGTTCCCGTTACAACCGTCGTATATAATCAACATAAACCACGGTTACTATTGAACCGTCGTTTAAAGTATTTCGCCAACACTTAAAAACCACGGTTTATCTACGAACCGTCGTTTATTCCCCTTGTGACATAGATTTTAAACGACGGTTTGTTTATTAACCGTCGTTTAAAGTTATTGAATTAAAAACCCGAAGGCCTCATTTCTTCTTCTTCCTCCCGCTATCCCCGTCTCCCTGTGCGATTCCGACTCCCTCTCCCGTCGACGACTCCCACCCCCTCGCCCTGCTCACGCTAGCTCGCTCCACCGCTGTCGCCCTGCTCACGCCAGCTCGCTCCACCGCCTCCACCCTCGTCTTGTCGCCTCCCGAAGCTCCCCCTCTGAGTACTGAAGCGCCGCGCCAACGCCACCCTTCCCAGCCGCGCCAACACCGTCGCCCTGCTCACGCCTAGCTCCACCGCCGTCGCCCTGCTCACCACCGAAGGTATTTGCCAGTTGGGTTGTATATTTGCATAATGAAGAAAAATTCTCCGATTGCGTCGAGAATGAATACAGGCGCGAGCATGTATTGTTTGTTCGTCATTTAAGGGTTGCAAAATTTTGGAATCTTGTTCAGTTAGGGCTGCAAATTAGAGATGAAAATCTTGTTCGACAGTTAGGGCTGCAAATTCTCTGTCGGGTTGCAAAATTTTGGAATGAATACAGCGAGCATGCATGTATATTGTTGTTCACCAGATAGGGATGCAATTTACTAATTCCTTAAATTATGGAAGTTCACAAATTCAAGTTTGTTTGAGTGAAAGTATGACGATATGGGTTTCATATATATATATGCAATGGTTTTGATAGCAGAGAGTTGGTTTTGATAGCAGAGAGTGGTGGACTGATGTGTTAATTGTTTTTGTCTTCTTTGTTTTGGTTGTTTTGATTTTCTAGTGTCGGTTGAGATATTATATTTTCTGTCACATTATGATTATTATTGTTGTTTTATTGCGATCGAGGGAGGGAGAGAGAGTCGTACGACGTATGTTTATGCAGGGGAAAAAAGAATGAAAACAATTCTCTATAGTTCTCTTAAATGTTTGTTTATGCAGGGAAAATGAAATGGTTTTCGTAGTAGTCTTTCTGATGTTACTACTATGTTTGTTTCTGCCTTAAAAAAATGTGGAGTATATAAAATACGCAAAGGTCATGCCAAATTTTTTGCAGAATGTAATCTTATTTTAATTTTATTGAATAGGTGTTTCTACGGTTGAACAATCCCTCTTCCTTCCCATTTGTGACTTGATCATCCTTATTCATCATTAGGTTAGTTTTTTAAAAATGTTTCAATAACATGGTTTATTCAAAATATATCTGTTTGTTAATTTGTTCAATTATTCATATATTTTTCAAATTAAAACCTTGTATTCTAATTTCATTGTATTCACTACACACAGTCGGATTGTCTACTTGTCGCACTATCTGCTGCTGTCAACCTCTGCCACCGGTTTTCCTGATCAGAACCCACGGTAAATCACTTGCATTTCTGATTATAATTTTAGAAACAAATACTAATATAAATGTATTGTAACACCCCATCCAAAACCTTAGCACTTTATCAATAATTGCAGCGGAAATCATTACTTAAAAATATACAAAAGGGCGGTGTTACACGCCGTTAGCCACCCACGTGGCTAACAAGGCTGTTACATAATATGTATCGGTCTGATCACACGAATTCCGAGCATACTTACAACCTTCCAAAAAATGACCATCCAAAGAGAATTACAATATACCGAGTGTAACTGTTCAAAAATCACTAACCAACTTTACATCCTCCAAAGTAAACGACCTCGAGTGTACAAACACTACTCGGGTTCAACATCCAAAAACAACAAAATATCAACATCCTAGGATCTAAAGCCAATCTGCTTCCTCGATCCTCATCCTGCAAATAAACGTAGCCCCCAAGGGGGTCAGCAACCTTTTGCTGGCATGGTTAACGTGCAGCCCGCTGACTACCGGGATACACGCAACTATTTGTCATTATTACATGGCGTTGATTTTATCATACAACATGCATATATATATAACAGGAGCTATTGCAGAACAATAACAACACATACATAGTGAAAACAGTTCACTTTAAGTAACAACCAACATGGTTAGTCAACTGGTAAGCCTAGAGGATGTCTTCATCCTCATGTTAAGCTTAACACATAACACATTACTGTTTAGTTAGTGGGTGAGTAACTTTAACTTGAAAGATGAGACGAGCGTGGTGACCCGAAACATCAACACATAATTCCCCCTAGCCCGAGTGGAAGTCAGGTAGGTAGCTTTGGCTAAGCTATGGGAGGTCGAATTCCCCATAAAAGGAAGACTACCCTAACATAAGGAGAGAGCCGAATCTGATGCAGATGTCGACACCCAACATACACGCGTGACCGGAACGACCGGATTCCTCACTCCCCGGTTAGCACTCGTTAGAAGTCCCACAATGGGAGCTTAACATAATCTCACACAAGTAAGTGTTTAAGTCCAGTTAAACATACAAGGGAAGCAAGGCATAATATAGTAACACGCATCATATCCAAACACACATAGCCGGGTTAGAACGTTCCTTAGGTTGGGAACGTTGTTACCGGATACCGTTCTCTTACGTTTCTAGACTTGGGTTAAATGATGGTTAGCACGCATTCGAGGTTACCGGTATCGGCACGTACACGTCACCTTAATAATAAAACTGTAAACTCGTTTCATGATTTAATCTTACAAGGTTGTAAACACGCAAAAACACAGGTAGCACACAAGCCGGTGTAAACCGGTAGGCAACGGACTGCAAGAAAACCATACCTTGGTCCTTGCCGCTCTAGTGTTCCACCGTACGTGGTTCCTAAACACGATTAATAACGTCGGTTAAATTAATATACTATACCCTTGATAAACTTATTACTTCACATTCCTTGTTTATTTTTCTTTCACACTTTATTGTGATTTTTCCCCATCTCTTAGTTGTTATTATAGTCCACATACATGTTCTAGACAAACCCCCACAACGGAAGTCAAAACGGGGCTCAAACGAGCAGTTTATGTTGAAAACAGTGACATGTCCGAACTTGTGTCCGAACATCAATGTTCAGACACAAGCCGAGACTCATAAGCTGAAAACTGCCATTTGTCCGAACTTGTGTCCGGACATCAATGTTCGGACACAAGCCGAGACCCAGGAATTGAAAACTGGCATTTGTCCGAACTTGTGTCCGGACATCAATGCTCGGACACGAGGCGTCCAAACTTGTGTCCGGACATCGAAGTTCGGACACAAGTCGAGGGTTAAAACCTGTGAAAGTTGGGGTGTCCGAACTTGTGTCCGGACATAGAAGTTCGGACACAAGTCGAGACTTAAACCTGTGAAAATTTTGGAGTGTCCGAACTTCGAAGGTCGGACCGAAGTTCGGACATCACCCAAGTTCCGAAAATTTATAACTTAACGAGGCATGTCCGAACTTCCAAGTCCGGACGGAAGTTCGGACAGACCCAGAAATGCATTTTTCAGTGGCGTTTTCAACACAGAATTTCACCCAAACTCAATACAATTCTTGGCATAACTTCCCCCTAGTTATTACATGTTTTCCCCACATTATCTAGCCCTCAAAAACGCTTTAGCCACAACTCATTTCAAAAGAAAACACCCATTTGTATACAAATCCATCAATTTGACAACCACACCACAATGTATGTAACCTTTAGAGTTTGGCACTTAAACAACAACAATTTAAACACTGAATTTCCTCATATTATTAGCAACACCTGCATTTCACTGAACATTTATTTACATCAAAGCAAAACACATTCCATAGCTCACACATTGGTTTTAGGGTAAGTTTATTACCTTTGGTTTTCCTTCCCAAACCTTCCCTTCTCTTTACTCCTTGTTCCACAATCGGTTATCAACGGGATTTTACCGCTACACTAATGACCAAGCCAAGATTGCCAAAATGAGTATTTAGGGTTTATAATTCCTCTAACCCTAGAATTAGCAATTGCTTGAACTTATGGAGGGAGTTACCTTCTATTTCAAAACTGAAATGCTTGGTAGTGGGATTGGGCTAGCTCCAACTCCTCAAGGAGATTGAACAAGCTAACATGGAGGACAAGCATGGTGTTCAAAACAAGGAAAATCGATTTCAAGAAGGAAATGAAGGAATGAATGAGTTTTTGATTTCCTTCTTACCTTAGAACAACAAGAAGACACTTGGCTTCAAGAATGTGAAGCTTTTCCTTCAAAATGGGGTACACCCATGGAGATGAAGTGTGGTGTTTTGAGATTTTGAAAGGTGCAAAATGATCTCCAAGATGAGAGGAGTATTTTGGTGAAAGAATTTCTTGATTTGGAGCTAAGATGAGGAAGTTACAAGGGATTAAAGTTGGGGCTTCTTTGGCTTTGTGAAATCGCCATGCTTGGCAAAACAAGAGAAAGAGAGAGCTGGGTGAGGGAGAAGGCAACCATGAGTGAAGAGAATGAGGGGGAGAGAGAGTGAGAGAGAGTTTTGTGTGTGAGAGGGAAATAAATGTATTTTATTGTTTTGTAGTTTTGTAAATGAGTAGTATTAATAGAATAGAGAGGGGAATAAATCTGGTTTTTATTTTTCAATGTGAGGGAGTGGCACTTGGTCATTAGCAGATAACACCCGTTAATTCCCGAACTGTCGGTTTTGACAGTCCGGGTTCGGTTTCCGGAATATATATTTTTTGATTCTAGAAATTCTTAGACTTTAATTAGTATATAATTATAGCTATAAAATCAACTATAATTTATACAAGTCCGCTTAGGCGTGAAACTGAAAAACGTGTTTAAAGTCTCGTTTGTGCATTTAATCCGTTATATGGATTCGTTTCTTTCGGGAATTTCTCCCACATGTTCTTAATGACTACTTAAGTCTTAAAATATATTAATTATGTAATTAACCAACATATTAAGGTTTGGGGTATTTCATGTATATATATATATATGTACATATATATATAATATTGTCACAAATAGACGTTATACTAAATTCTACTTGTATTCTGCAAGCATTAGAATATGTATTTGCATAGTGTGGTTGAAATGTGATGATGGGGTTGAAATGGGGTGGATGTTTCTGTCTGATAATAATTCGTATGGTTTGCTGAGAGTTAATGTTGCTGCTATGTTTGTTTCTGCCTTAAAAAAATGTGGAGTGTCTAAAAATACGCAAAGGTCATGCCAAATTTTTTCCAGAATTTAAGCTATGTTCGTTTGTTTAATATGTTCAATTATTCAAGTTTTTATAAAATTAAAACCTTATTCTAATTTCATTGAATAGGTGTATATACTACGCGCAAGAGCATTTGCCTACTTCTCCTTCTTCTGTGCTGTTCGCGCTAGCTGACCATCCAGTACTCATCAGGTTGGTATTTAAAATGTTTCAATTTATTTTTGTTTTTCTATTAAACAATGGAAAATCAATTCAAACATAGAATTACCTGTCTGAGATTTACCTGATAGAGGTATGTCTTAGATAGTCCCTGTTGGGACTGTCCAATGACCTTTGATCTCACCATCTAGGTTGTGAATGAGTTAATAATATACAGTAGTTCAGTGATAATTTCAGCAGCATTACCCTAGTGTTCTTCTAGTGTACATATATATATGTGAATTGAAACGATTCATATATATATATATCTACACTAGGAGAACTGTAGGGTAATGCTGCCGAAATTATCACTGAACTACTGTATATTATTAACTTGTTCCTAGGTGAGATCGAGGTGATTGGATAGGTTTAGGTTGTTAAATCTGTAAATAAAAAAAGAGGAGATCAATGGAACGAGTTCACGACATCTGGTGTGTGTTGAAAAAGGAGATGGAGCGCTCAGTGATGTACAGTGACAGATTGGACATCAAGTACCTAGAAGGGGTCAATAAATTTTGCAAAGTCCTTGTTGACAATCTTAAACCAAGGGATAAGGGATATATTCGATGTCCTTGTGTCGATTGCAAGAACGACTTCAAATACCGAGGTGTGGACAAGATTAAGGATCATCTGATTCGCAGAGGGTTTACAGAGATTATGAAGCCATAACAATACTGCATGGTCAACATTCAGTACAAGTGTTTGAATGTGCTGATAACGTCGTTGCAGAACAATCAGAAATGGATGCTTCACACGATTTTGGGGATACTCAAGATGATTCACTAGGTAGTGATTCAGATGATCAGGAGGACCTTAATGCAATGATGGAAGATGTTGAACAACATTTTTCCAACAAACCCAAATCATTCGAAAATCTGATGCAAGCATCAAAGGAACCGTTGTACAGTGGATGTGAAACGCAAACACAAAACAAATTGAGCGTTGTCCTAAAACTATTCAATCTGAAGGCGAGACATGGATGGAGTGATGTCAGTTTTACAGATCTTTTACAACTGCTGAAGAATGTACTACCAAAGGACAATGTGATACCCACAACAACTTATGAGGCAAAGAAGTTAATGTGTCCGATGGGTATGGAATATAAAAATACATGCTTGTCCAAATGGGTGTATGTTGTATTGGAAGGAGAATGAGTTGGATGACCATTGCTCTGAATGTGGGGAATCACGCTATGTAAAAAAGGGTGACAGAAACCACATAAGCACTAAAGTGGGCTCTCCTGCGAAGGTGTTGTGGTATCTACCGATAATTCCCCGATTCAAACGTTTGTTTGCAGTTCAGAAAGATGCTGAGAACCTCCGATGGCATGCTACCCATAGAAAGGATGATGGTAAATTGAGACATCCAGCCGATTCACCACAATGGAGAAACATTGACAGAATATACCCTCAATTCGGTACAGACCCAAGGAACTTAAGACTTGGTTTATGCACTGATGGGATGAACCCTTATGGCACTTTGAGCAGTATACACAGTACTTGGCCTGTTTTATTGACAATATACAATCTGCCACCATGGTTGTGTATGAAACCCAGACATATTCTCCTCTCTCTGTTGATATCGGGTCCAAAACAACCGGGAAACAAAATTGATGTGTTTTTGCAACCACTTATTGACGATTTAAAATTGTTGTGGAATGAAGGTGCGACGGTGTATGATTCATAGGTATGGAAAACTTCACGCTCCGGGCTATGTTGTTTTGTACGATCAATGATTTCCCTGCATACGGTAACCTCTCGGGATACACAATTAAAGGAGCTCTAGCGTGCCCTATATGTGGAGATAGAACTTGCAGTATACGGTTACAGTGATGTACATTCGGATTCTTCTCTTTATTGGAAAATTAATCACGAAGAATGCCGGCAAAAAGATGCGTTTGATGGATACTTGATTTGATTTTTGTGATATGATCTGTCGTGCGTCAGGCACATGATAACTGACTAGAATCATTCATGACGTTAGGTATGATTTTGTACAATCTACGGAGGTTATAAGCAAGCGCGCTAATGTGAGACAGTAGAAGACGGAAAACTAAAGTGAAATAAAGGAGTAAATAAGAGAATACCTTAACAGGAGACAATGATACCATGGAAATTGATAAGAGGATAAAACGAAATCATAAAGAGACAAAACCACTACTTAAGAGATGGAGCTCAAACCACTATATGTGATGTAATACATAGTGACAATACGTACTGAAACCACTGAAAAGCCATCTGAAAGAAGGATGAAAAAAACAATATTTTGGGAACTACTGAATAATGGCAACATTTAGAGGTGAGACATTGCATTGATGCTATGCACGTGGAGAAAAACATGGTGAAAGTGTATCTGTGACGACACTACTAAACGTGAAAGGAAGACAAAAGACCATTTAAAGGGTAGAAAAGATCTGGTGAATTGGGTATACGAGAAGAACTCGCGCCACACAAAGAGGGAAAGAACATTCTTGCCTCCCGCTTGTCATACATTATCCAAAGAAGAGAAAATAAGTTTTTGTAGTTCTCTTCGTCATATTAAAGTGCCATCCGGTTACTCATCGAACATATCAAGTTTAGTATCAATGTCTGATCTTAAATTGGTAGGGATGAAGTCTCACGACTATCATGTGCTGATGCAGCACTTACTTCCGGTTGCTCTCCGTGGAATCCTTCCAGCTGATGTCAGGAAAACTATTACAAATTTATGTGTTTTCTTCAAAGGAATTTCGTGTAAAGTGCTTGATGTGGAGACGCTGGATAAACTACAAAATGACCTTGTGATCACCATGTGTCAGTTGGAAATGTATTTTCCTCCTTCGTTTTTTGATATTATGGTGCATCTACTTGTTCATCTTGTTAGAGAGATCTAACATTGTGGTCCATTATACCTTCGATACATGTATCCGTTTGAGAGATATATGGGTATACTGAAAAAGAAAATGAAAAACCGTCGGTGTCCAAAGGGAAGCATAATTGAAGGGACAGTAACAGAGGAAGTAGTTGACTTCTGCACTCATTACTTAGACGGTGTTGATGTTATTGGATTACCGAAAGCAAGACATGATGGCAGGCTTAAAGGGGTTGGTACCTGTGGGAAAAAATTATGCAGAGTTGATATTGATACATTGAACAAGGCACATCTGGTTGTGTTGAATCATTCTGAAGTTGTTGAACCGTATTTCGATGCACACCTAGCCTACCTCAAAACAAAAACACCCAACGATGAGTAATGCCAAATTAAAAAAAGAGCAGAATGCAACATTTGTTAAGTGGTTCAGACAGAAGGTGTTGTATGAAGATTCAAGGAGCGTGGATGAAATGATCCAATTATTGGCACTTGGTCCAAATCTCGATGTGTTGTCGTATGAAGGATATGATGTAAATGGATTTTCTTTTTACACTGCACGTCAAGATTGTAAATCGACAAACCAGAACAGTGGTGTGCATCTTATCGCTTCACAAGACATTTTCACAGGAACAAGTCGTAATACACTGAAGAACGAATATTATGGTGTTATTGAGGATATTTGGGTCTTGAATTACACTAGTTATGAAACTTGCGTATTTCGTTGCAAATGGGTGGACAACAAACAGGGATATCGTGAGGAGGATCATGGTATGAAGCTAGTTGATTTAACGACAGCGGCGCCTACTGATGAACCCTTTATTGTTGCATCAAAGGCAAAACAAGTATTCTACTGTCGTGATCAATCTAATCCCAGATGGTCTATTGTAATGCAGAGTAAAAGATCGATAGTTGGGATTGATAATATTGTTGATGAGGATGAATACGACTGTGAAGATGAAACAGATGTACCTATTCGGTTGCCGATGGAGGTAGATAATGTAACTAATTTTGAATATCGAAGGTCCGACCACAATGAAGGATTGTGGATTGAACGATGAAATGTTATTTTGTAAGTGTGGTTGACAATATTATATTATTTAATTTTTGTCATGTTTCAATATTTGATTCAGTAGATGTTCGTATTAACCTTGTTAATTGTTGATTATTTTTCAGATTATGGATCCTGACGATAGAGTCGAAGAGGACTTACTGTTGGGGCTGGATGATATTGACGATGACGTCCCTACTGAAGAACCACCAGCTGCATCTACTTCGCAGCCCCCTCGGAAGGGACGTGGACCGAACCACCGTGGGTTGAAGGAGAAGAAAGATTCTCCCATCGATTTGATCTGGGACAAGTACCTCCGACATCGTGGTGGGTCGAAGCAGAAGTTTGCTTCCTACTTGGGATTGATGGTAAAATCCCATTGCTCGATTAATAAGGACTGGAAAGAATAAGAAAAGGCAGACAAAGACATCATATGGCAGATGGTGCAGAAGAAGTACAAGGTCGCGGATGAACTTCGGACGAAGATTGAATCACTTCTAGCGACATCACTGCGACAGTTCAAGCATCGGTGGTAGATGGCTGGATTAACAAACCAGGCTCCAAGAGGTCACCGCCGTGGGTAGTGTACGATGGTATGATCACGGAGGAGGACTGGAAGATATTCTACGACCATCGCCAGACTGAAAAGTTTAAGGTACTTTTACAATTATTCTTTCTTAATTATTTAAGGAATAAAATTTAACAAATATTTTTTATTATGTATAACTTACAAATATACAAATTTTGTAATAGTTACGTCAAAAACAAGCGAGACGTACCGGGCGAAGAATATCTACAAGCACTTCATGGGGCGAGCTGGATACACGGGGCGGTTGGAGAAGTGGAAGAGCGAGGGCTTACTGACTAAAACTAATGAAGACGGCACTCAGTCAGTTATTGATGATGTTGACGATGCAAGTAGAGTGCAGACATTTATGCTGGGTCGAATGGTGAAAAATGACGAGGGGGTATATGTGTTCCCGCAGAGCGAGACTGCTGAGTTGGCGTCCAAGATTGTAAGTATATATATTTAAAAGTTGTTGTTTACTAATTAATAAGTTCATTTCTAATATTTTTGTTAATTTAAAATAGTCTGGCTCGACTGAGCGATGGGAGAAGGTTCCGGCCCCTCCGTCTCGGGATGATCCACTGAATAAGGCCCTTGGGCAAAAGGATCATCTAGGGCGAGTGCGGGGCTTGGAGGGGAAGTTCGCCAAAAAGACGTGTTTCCTACGTCTCGATCGAGAGTACCACGGGCTGAAATGATAGAGAGAATGGTGGATGAACGGGTGCATGACCGGTTGGAGGAGTCGGAAAGACGTCACGCTGAGTCGGAAAGACGCCACGCTGAGAGCGTCAAGCCTACGAGGAGCGCCTGCAAAGACTTGAGGCTTTAGTATTGGGCCAGGTGCATGCTCCTACACCGACACCTACTACTCCTACACCGGTGTCTACTCCTACCGCGACGGCGAATACATCGATAGTGGCCGCGTCTCCTACACCGGCACCTACTGCTAGACCGACGTCTGCTCCTACCACGACGGCGGATACTATCGATGATCCTACACCGACGTCTGCTCCTACCACGACGGCGGATACTCCGATGGTCGATCATCCTGCACCTTCTTCTCCTACCAGAGACACATTTCCTTATCAAAACCTTTTGTTTGTTCTTTTTTTCCTCCTTAGTTATTTTAACATTACTTTTAAAACAATATAATTTTATTAGCTTGCTTACTGTTGTGAGTTGATGTAGATGGCTAAATCATGTCATCTGTTTCAAGTGTTGGATGGTGGGACTGTGCATGTTGCATTCGGTCGGGTTTTACAGACCGGACCGAACTCTGTAGTACATTTCAAGGTCATCCCACCTCTCCACGCTCGTGTGATGGTAGATGATATTGTGCAAGGTCATGAGGACTCTCCCCTTCGTTGGAGTGGAATGAGTGGAGTAAAATAGGTCAAGCAAAATCTTCAGTTGTTCCATGGCCATATTCTCTCATTGATGTCAGTAGTGACAAGGTAAACTATTAATTACATGCTTACTGTTTAGTTTTTAACTTGACTGTTGACTGATATGTTTATTATTTAAAATTTGTATACTATTAGATTGATAAGGAATAAGACGGTTAAGACCGGTTAAGAAGAGGAAAGTGGATAAGGGGAAGGAAGTTGTGAAATCAAGTGAGGAGAGTCAGAGGGTGAGAAAGGAAGTGGGTGAAACCTTTCGATATGACTCCTAGGAGATCCTCCATTCTGACACCCAAGTATCTGAAGAAGTTGACAGTCAAACAAAAAATGTTGTATGACTTTTTCATGACGAGGCCGCAGTCTGTCACCAACTTCAACATGAAAGTGTCTAAGCATGTTTTCCACTCCTCTGAGCCCAGAGATCTGATGATTACCGTGAGCGATCTACGAGAATTTTTGATGGGAGACCTGCTTAACATCTCTGTGATTCAGGCCTATTGTGTGTAAGTATCTTTCAAATTATTACATTATCTTTCATTTTTTTAAGTTATTTAACATATCTTATGAAAAAATGTTGTTTAGGTTTTTGACTAGTAGACTGCTAGCGAGCAAGAGATTATTTGTCATCTCTTTCTTGTGTCCGCAATTGATGTCAGCAAATCAGGCCGCACTGGCTGAGCAAGGATGTGTAGAGCATGTGAGGCAGGGATTTTGTACTGCGGTGCGAAGAAGAAGCAAATATTTGCTGATCCCATATCATCAGATGTAAGTACACAATAACTGGAATTTTTGCTTCCTAATTGTGATATTTAATAATCTACAAAACATTCTTTGTTTTATCTGTGGCAGCAATCATTGGATGTGTTGGTGTTGTGTGTATCGACACCTCATGCTTATTGATACTAGACCCATTGGGCGGCCCTGATGACCTTCGAGAGATCGCTGTAGAGAAATATTTGAAGGAGTGAGTATTCCAAATTTTAAGGCATTCTATATTTATTTTAAACTTGTCCTAGATTATTGACAATAAATGGCTTCATTTTAAAATGCTGTATCTTTTATGCAGGGGCCATAAGATTGGTTTAAGTGATGAAAAGAAAACATTCTCCATCTTGGACTTCCACTACATACGTGTAAGTAATCATTTAATTTATGCATTTTTGTATTAAAGCTAAACGTTTAATTTTTTTATCTGTCTAAAGTTGGTAATCCATGGATGTGTGATGACAGTGTCCTCAACAGCCTGATTCAAAAAGCTGTGGCTATTATGTGATGCGGTGCATGTTCGAGATGGTACAAAATATTGACACGCTTACGGATGATGACAAGGTAATACCAATCAAAGTTTCAGTTAAAGTTATTGCATTTTAAATAAAATTGTGTACTAATGATGATCAGTTTCTTTTTATGGACAGATCGTTTCTTATTTCACACAAGCAGGGAGCACGTATTCCAAAGGGGATCTCGACTTTGTAAGAGATCATTTATTGCAGTTTTGGTGTAAAAATTACTTGAGTGTTTCTTAGATCTTATATCCTAGTGTACGTAGTTAGACTTAGACTTTTGTTTTTGCTGAAGCAACTCTCAAAGTTTGTAAAAGTTCAACTCTCTCTTATTTTGAAAGTTTGAATGGGTTTGTTTGCAATTCGTTTTCAATATTGCAATTCAAACTGGCAACTGGTTTATGGTCATAGTGTGGTTGGTTATCAAAGGGCAATACCAGTTGGATGCCCTGTACAGGTTGTATATACGATTGTAAATTGGGTTGTGTTGGAAAACATATGTGGTAGATGCTAAAAAAACAAAAAAAATAAAAAATAAAAAAAAAAAAAAACCACGGTTCCCTTAAAACCGTGGTTTAAAACTCAATGGAACGACGAGTAAACCACGTTTATTGTAGAACCGTCGTATAAAGTTGTCATATACCACGGTTAATTATCCGAACCGTCGTATAAAACGCAATGGAACGACATTATATACCACGGTTTCCGTCCCAACCGTGGTATAAGTCGTCTTATTCCCGCGCCACAACGGGCTTTAAATGACGGTTCTATGAACCGTGGTTTATATTCCGTCTTTTAAACGACGGTTTCGAACCGTGGTTTATTTGGATTTTCCGATATACCACGCGAGTATAAACCACGGTCTCTAACCGTGGTATATGAGCAAATAACCGTGGTAAAAACATTTTCTGCACTAGTGCTTTAACTTTCCCAATCACAAAGACTGTCTCAACAAGGAAGAATTCATTTATGGGTACCCCATCATCTAGCGTCTCAAGCCTAGACAGTTGATCTGTAACTCCATTCTACTTCTCTTTCTTATCAACAACTTCAAGTTGAATTCTTGGAGGAGCAAGATCCATCTCAGGAGTCTAGGCTTAGAATCGTTCTTTTGGAAGAGGTACTTCAATGTAGAGTGATCGGTATGGACAATGACCTTACTTCCTAATAGATATGGCCTAAACTTATCAAGAGCAAATACCACAACAAGTAGCTCCTTTTCAGTAGTGGTGTAATTCTTTTGGGCTTCAGATAGAGTCTTATTTGCATAAGTGATAACCCTCAGAATTTTGTCCATCCTCTGACAGAGTGCAGCACCAATAGCATAATCACTGACATATGTCATGATCTCAAAAGGAAGAGACCAATCAGGAGTAACCACAATAGGAGTAGAAATGAGCTTACTCTTGATAGTCTGGAAGGCTTTCAAACACTTCTATGAGAACTGAAATATCACATCTTTCTGCAGAAGATCAGACAAGGGCTTGGTAATTTTGGAAAAATCTTGGATGAACCTCCTATTGAACCCTGTGTGACCCAGAAAAGATCTGACATCCTTAACTGAAGTGGGAGGAGGCAGCTTCTCAATGCTCCACCTTAGCCTATCCACTTGAATACCGATACCCTGTGACCAAGCACAATGCCTACTTGTACCATGAAATGACACTTCTCCCAATTCAAACCAGATGGGTCTCCTCATACCGGCCAAGTATTTGATCCAGCTGATCAAGACAGACATCTGGCCATACACAGAAAAGTCGTCCATGAAAACTTCTATGCTCTTCTCAACAAAATCATTAAATATCGTCATCATACAACGTTGAAATGTGTCTAGAGCATTACAAAGACCAAAGGGCATCCTCCTATATGCAAAAGAACCACAAGGACAAGTGAAGGTGGTCTTCTCCTAGTCCTCAGGCGCAATGTGAATCTGAAAATAACCACTATACCCATCAAGGAAGCAGTAGAACTCTTACCCAGCTAACCATTCCAACATTTGATTAATAAATGGTAGCGGGAAGTGATCTTCCTTGTGGCATCATTCAAGCGCCGATAATTGATACACATCCTCCACCCAGTGGTTTGCCTCTGAGGCACCAATTCACCTTTCTCATTGGGCACCGCAACTATTCCCCCTTTCTTGGGAACAACTTGCACAGGAGAAACCCAACGACTATCAAAGATGGGATAAATGATACCTGCATCCAGAAGCTTCAGAACTTCACCTTTCACTACTTCTTTCAAATTCAGATTCAATCTCCTCTAGGGCTACCTCACTGGCTTAACACTGTCTTTCATGTAAATTCTGTGAGTGTGAAACCCTGGACTGAGCCCTTTATATCTGCCACTGACCACCCCAAAGCTCCCTTGTGCCTTTTAACGTCTCCAGAAGTCTGCTTTCTTGCGAAATAGAAAAAGATGAAGAAATAATAATAGGCAGGGCGCTACCCTCTGCCCAGAAAGCATACTTAAGGTTTGAAGGGAGAGTTTTGAGTTCAAGAGTAGGGAGCTTCTCTATTGAAGGAACGAGCCTTTGAGAAGGCCTGTCCAGTGGCTCTACAAGAGGAGCATAAGGGTGAAAGTAGGATCGACCCTGGTTGAGCTGCTGGATAGCAGTAGCTACCTCAATGCTCTCCTTATCATCCTCAATTGAGTGGCATAACACCTGCTCTAGCAAATCAGAATTCTCAAGCAAAAAAGAGGAGTCATCAGCATTCTTAGCAACACAAGCTTCATAATCATCAGAACAATCAACGTCAACTGAAAGCACGACATGAGAAGAAGCATTTGTTCTCATCATCTTAGTGATATCAAAACTGAGTTCCTCATTATTAAAATTAAGAGTGATCTTTCCCTTGTCAACGTCAATGATAGTTTTAGCAGTTCGCAGGAAAGGTCTACCCAAAATCAATGATACTTCAACATCCTTATCCATATCAAGAATGACAAAATCAGCAGGAAAGAAGAAGTTACCAACACCTACCACAACATTCTCAACCATACCATGAGGTTTGATTGAAGAATGATCAGCTAATTGCAAGTTAAAATGAATTGGAACAAGCTCACCAGCATGAAGCTTCTTAAACATTGAATAAGGCATCAAATTTATACTTGCTCCAAGATCGTAGAGTCCAAAACCACAGTCCATGTCTCCAATGGTGCAAGGGATGATGAGCTGCCCTGGATCTCCACACTTAGAGGAAGCTTCTACTGGATGGTTGCAAAGCATGTCTCTGTCAACTGAACAATCTCACTCTCCTTGAACTTCGCTTGTTAAAAATCAAATCCTTCACAAAGCGAGCATAATTAGGTATCTTCTTGATAGCATCAATCAAAGGGATATTTATAGTAAGCTTAGAAAACACATTAAAAAATTTCCCAAATTGATCATCAAGTTCTTTTTCTTAAATCTATTTCAGAAAAGGAAGTTCCTTAGGAACCACTTTACCCTTAGAATTTTTAGCAATCGAAGTATGAGAAGGGGAAGAGATAGGATCCTGGGTCTCCTCAACAACTACCTTAGGAGGGGCTGGAGGCCCTGATGGTGCACCAGTGCTATAAGAAAGAGACTAGTCTCTTCGTGAGCTTGGTCCTCAACCACTTGATCTTTATTTATCAGCTGTTTCCCACTTCGAAGACTAACTCCTTGACAAACCTCTACTTCATCAACATCTAGGATAGTCACTACCTTCATCTGCTCCTTTGGATTGGGATCCGATTGAGAAGGTAATGAACCAGGAGTCCTTTGATTCAGTAACAACTGAGTCAGCTGTGCCATGTGCTGCTCAAGCTTCTACTAACCAACAGTCAGAGTTGATTGGTAATCATCTGCTGGTCATACTGACTCTTCTGCTTGGCTTCCAATTTAGCCAACAAATCTACAAGATTGGAAGTATTTGAAGTAGAAGGGCCTGATTGTTGAAACTGAGATTGCTGATTTCGATTGTAGGAAGGCCGGGAAAACCAAGAGGCACTCCCTGATTAGGCTGCTAAGGCCTCATCTGATATGGGTTCAAGGCATTATTGGAGTGTCATACCTCAAGTTCGGATGCTGATTCTGAACCCAAGGTTGCCTATTGAAAGATTGACCCACAACATTTGCTTCTTCATTTCTACGCATCTCAGCTATCTCTGAGCATGATTCAAATTTATGTGGCCCACCACACTGACAACAACACAAATCACCACAGCTAGAAGATACCTGCTTCACAGAATGAGCAAGAGCTTTACCCATCGTGAGCTGCTCCAACATCTTCATCATGTGGCTCATGGTAGTCTCGGTCTGAGCCTGCTTTGCAGCCATCTACTCTAGAATAAGGTCTACAGTTCTGGATGAACTAGAACCCACTGAATAAACTCTACCATCACTGGAGCTCCACTGTCTCAACTCCTCATAGTATGACTCCATAGCAGCCATAAAATCCTCACCATTCTTAGCCAGCAGGTTACCACCCAAGGCCGAACGCACCTCACCCTTATTCTCATCTTTAAGCCCATGGAAGAAACCAAGTGCTAGAGAGGTAGTGTTCTGTCCATGGTGAGGGCACTGTCGTAGAAGCTCCTTGAAGTGGTCCCAAGCTTCACAGACTATCTCAGATCCTGAATGCATGAAAGTCATCGACCCAGCAATCAATTGGCGAGTTCTGGAGATAGGCAAGTACTTCTCATAGAATTTCTCTTTATCTGATCCCAAGAAGTCATAATGCCTGGAGACAAGTGATGATACCATTTTGATGCCTCTCCTGAAAGGCTATTCGAAAATAAGCATAATCTTGCATACTCCTTCAAACCAGGAACAAGACCCAGAGTGTCCAGATGAACCAAGAACCGGTGCACATGGTCCAACGCATCTGCAGGGTCTGCTCCCGAGAAACACCCAGCTGGATGATTGCCACATCAGTCGATTGATGTGAGGGCTTCAGCTTTTGCCACTCAGCAAGCAACTCAGCGGTCAAACTGTGGTAGAACAAAGATGGCTCCCTCTCGGAGTAGCAGAGCGGTCTATTGATTGTACCCACTGTAGCATTATTCTGGGCATTCTTGATTTAAGGAATATTATCAGCCATGTCTAAATGTAGCTGCCTTCTCGCTCTGAGAGCCTGGAGGAAAGTCCTTTTGATCTCAGAATCAAAATTTGCTTCAGGAGGACCAAAGATACTCGTTCTGCACATCCACTAGGTACCTACAATAGTAAAGAAGAAAGAAACAAAAAAAATGAAATTAGAACTAGATTAAGCACGAAAACAATAGAAACAAAAAATTAACGAAATAGCTAGAACAAATAAACTCAAAATAAATTGAAAATAAAATAAAAACAAAGAAAATAATATAATCTATGAATAAAATAGAAAACTGAATTAAAATAAAATTAAAATTAAACAAAACAAAATAAATGACAACCAAAGTCAAGGACTAGACAAAAGTCAAGTCCCCGGCAACGACGCTAATTTGCAAACGGGAAAATTTAACATACTAAAAGCTAAGAAATTAATCCTAGAAATTTATAAATTAAATCCCTACGGGTTGCAAAATAAATCTCGGCCAATGAGTATAGTGAACTATAAGCTATCGGGGTCGAATCCACGAGGACTTTGTGATTAAATCTAATCCTAGGAGAACAGCAAAATGGAAGGGTTGCCGGTTGTTTTGGTTTTGTGTGAATTGAAATAACGAGAAAGTAGTAATTATTGAGCAAATAAATTCAATGAAAAACTATGTATGAAATGGAACTCCGGGCCAGGTTATCTTTTTCGACTGTCAGATTATGCAATTCCTGCTGGTTAGTTTGAGATGTCGATTGGTAAAATTCCTATAACTTTTCCAAAGACTAAATCCTAGCCTTAAGAACTCGCCTAGCAGAATGCACTAAATATAATCCAGATTTAGCACAAACACGAATAGATGGAATGAACACAAGGAATTATTTTTGTTGCACTTGAGGGAAAATCTAACCTATCCGGTGTAATTTTCCACAAGTTTACAGGTTAATCGACCATTCCATTTATCAAAAATCTTGCTCAAAATGGAATTCACAAAGCAATCAACAAATTAGCTACTTTTATTGAAAGCGCATAGATAATTTAACCTGCAACAATCGATAGAAAATCTCAAACGACTAGTAATAGGAATTGAAAATCATTTCAGTCAGATAACCATCCTCGGAGTCTAACCCTCCTAGCCAAGCATAATCAAAGAACAAATACAAGAAGGGAGAGTAGAAATCATCTTGATATTAATTCTAAAATTTGCCAGATAAGGGGTTAAGCAGATGAGCGAATCTGGAGCAGAAATCTTCTTCTCCGGACTTGAAGTGGTGGTGCATGGCATAAGAATGAGAGAGGAGCGGCGTATGTTCGTCAAAAATGAGTTGTGTTTGAATTGTCCTTCCTCCCCTCGCGAATGCCCCTTAAAATAGAATTTCTAGAGCTAAAATGCACGTGTCCGGCTCACCTGTCCGGGTAGAAGAGCTAGACAAGAGATAGAGTTGTCAGGCGAGATTTTTCGCTCTGTGACGTCCGGACCACCTGTCCGGGTTAGTTAGCCGGACAGCCGGGCTGGACAGAAAGATAATAAAAATCGACGAAGCTGCACTCGTGGTCATAAATATTTCCGTCCTTCTGAGCACGTCCGGGTCACAGGGTCGGACACAACATCCAGACACGTGATAGATCCGAAAAAAAGAAAAACATTCTGGGTGCGTCCGGGTCTCCGTCCGGGTCAGTTAGCCGGACAGGAACAACGCGTCTGGGTCACTTAGCCGAACATAGACCCGGACTTGTGTAAAAAAATTCAATTTTGATGTGTCCGGACCACTGTCCGAGTCAGTTAGCTGGACGTAGATCCAGACATGTGTATATTTGTGTCCCTTTTCTCCACAAACTTCGACAGGTCCAGATTCTTGTTTGAGCTCTAATTTGTTCCTCGTTTACGGCGTTGGAAAGCTATTGAGGAGAACTATGCATTTTCACCACTATTTCCTGCTTTTAACATATAAATTTGCATCATCTTTTGCCCTAAGTAAGAGTCATGAAAAGTATACAATAAGTGTGAGAAAACGCATAAAAAGGTTGCAAAAATAAGAATTTAGCACCTACACAACCATATCAATTTCACACTTATCACTTATGTGCATGTTTGTGTGAATTAAGAATGCATACATGATTGTTTATCTCGCACCGCTATTATTGTACGCGAACGTCCATTCGGACTAATACTACGTCGACTATAGATCGACTTATATAAACACACATATGCGAGCAAGGAATGAAGTTGTTATTGACCAACATAATACGTATAGTATTATAATTAGATGTATTAACCTAAGTAAAACACTTAGGTACGAGACACGATTATGTCGGTCTCTAGAGCTTGGATCTCTTTCATGAATGTGACCTAGACCATTTCTAGGTAAGTGCGTAAGACCCCGAGGGCTACCATAAATAATATGAACTCTCCATAACCTTAGACTATACTTAAGGTAACTGATTAAAAAATTAATAACATAATGGAGGTTTCGGTGTATGGGAAATAGTGTAGTCTCGGACTAGCTGGTTGCGCATAGTGATCATATGAAGTGGATGATGGTACAGGTCTACTCACAATAGTACTCCATTCGATCGCATAGATCATTGGACGGAGTCCCCATGTAAAGGGAATGGCTACGGCCGTTGGTGTCCCGCCATATAATAGGTGACATAAGGAGGATTCGGAGTCTCACGTTACGGGAATGGTTATTACCGTTGGTGTCCCGCTATATAATAGGTGACAACAAGAGAATGTGTGGAGGACAAGTCGTCTATTAACTAGAGGTCTGTCAATGGATAAAGACAACTGAGTGTATTAATTGACAAGTGTAACCGAATTGGTACTACGAGGCTTAATTCATCCTCATACAAAGTTAAAAAACTTCAAATTTGACATTGGACCAAAATATAACACTTTAGCATCGTCCATGTAAAGTTTCAACAATTTTGGACAACGTTAATTTAAGCGTGTTTAAAACTGAATTACGAAAAAAACAGTGGTATTTTGTGAATTAGAAACTTAAACAGTGGTATCTTGTGAATTTTCCCTAAAAATTTTAGTTATCATTCTCTTAACTATTTTTATAGCTTTAATTATATATAGTTTTTTTTTATATTTTTTGAAAATTTTAATTATATATGTGATTTTCTATTTTATAAAATTTTAACCAATAAACTAATAAACCTATAAATTATTATTATTTTTATTGTTTTTGATATATTTCAATAAATATTGTGGTATCTTGTGAATTAAAAATATTATGTGGTATACTGTGAACTATATTTATTAACAAGTAGGGTATTTTTGATCTTAAAAAGTTTTGGATTAGTAATTTTTGTGATATCTGGTGAATTAAAATTATTTTTTTGTGGTATCAGTAAAATTGTTTTAAAAACTGTAATATTTTGTAATTAACAAACTTTATGGTATCCGGTGAATTTTCCCTAATAATAAATAAAACACTTCACTCTTTTTCTTCTACGTCAAGTTGGACCAAAAAGAACTATTTTTGAAGTAATCAATTTTTCTTCAATCACCCTCACTTGCCGTTTCTCATTTTACCTCTTCGTCAACACCAGATGGTTGAGAACCGTCAAACACTATTACCTCCTCCGACCTCCTCCTCTCGCCATGCTTTCTCCCCGAAAAAAATTTCGTCAAAAGAGAATGAGGCTACCTTGTGTCTAAGCAAGTGGGTGAGTAGGATTTTGTAATTGGAGAATTATGGATGAGCGGCAACCAGAAGCTATTGTTAGATGTTGTGAGGCAAAGTTGGTGCGCTGAAATGTCTGATTACCACAACCAGCTTTGATACCAGATTGTTGAATTAGATAACCAAAAGCTCTCAATTGAATGTAAGTGTTTAGATTTACTGAGGGATGATTCATCATATTACAAATACCAAAACAAATACAACATTAACTATCATAGTCAAATATAAAAGATAACTACAGCAATCACATATATTTTAGACATGCTTGCTTCTTATTCAACAATGATGATTGAAGTAGGGAAGGGCACCTCCCTAATTATTCTAGATGAAGTCTTTAACACATCATTCAATATTTTAATATGCGGGGTAATTGTGAAGTATGCCTAAAACCTGCTGATAGGAATAGCCATTAAGGAATGAGCTTTCTTCAACTTAAAACCAAAACTTTCTTCCATATCCATAGTTTGGGGTGTAATCCCATCTGGAAGCTTCCAGTCAAACGAATGAATCAAAGATGCTAACATCAAGGGAAACATCCTGATAACTAGTGGCATTCCAGAGCATATTCTTCTCCCCGCACCAAATGGGATGAGCTCAAAATCAAAACCTTTAACGTCAGTTTTAGATCCAATAAATCGTTCTGGTTTGAATGAGTTGGCATCTTCCCATGTACTGGGATCTTTACCAATAGCCCATACATTGACCACCACCTGTGTGTTCGCTGGTACCATGAAACCACAGATATCTATGTTCATCTCTTCTTTTCTTCGGAGTACCAATGGAGTTGCTGGATGTAGTCTAAAAGTCTCTTTAACTATGGCTTGCAGATATGGAAGCCTGGATATATCTTTTTCATCAACAGATTTTCCTTTCCCAAGTATGTTTTGCAGTTCTTCTTGAGCTTTCTTCAAGGTCGTTGGGTTTTGTAGTAATTCTGCCATAGCCCATTCAAGTGTGCTTGAACTTGATTCCGTTCCAGCAACAAAGAAATCCTGAACGATAGAGGTAGTGATAGAAAAATTAGGCTAGACAGTAAGGAAGTGAGTCAATGCATAACGATTGACGTACGGTAGATACTACTAGCTAGTTTCATCAATATAAGATTCTACTACTCCCTCCGTCGTTTTTTGACTGTCTTGTTTACTATTTGGATATTGTTTGATTTCAATATTTAACATATAAGATAACATAATTTTACAAATCTAAGTTTTACAATAAAAAACATATATGAAAAACTATATGTTGTAGAAAATTATTTTATAAATTTATTATCTTATATTTTAATAAGGTGAAAAAACGTGTCAAAAAAACAAACAGGACACTCAAAGTCGGACGGAGGTAGTAGTAACTAGCAAGACAAAAGCTCGGGAAGTATAAACAATGTTAATATATAGATATTATTACCACCAAATATGCCGAAGGTAGTCACGGTTGAAACCATTTCCGCCACTTTGCTGAATCGTCTTTAACAAAGCGTCCAACACATCACCTCTGCTTGATCCGTCACTAGTTGTTTCCATTCTCTTATCAATTATAGTATCTAGGAGATCCATCATCTTGCTTAAAAGAACCTCCATCCTACCCCTTATCCCCTGTGGATCCAACCACTTAAGCATCGGAAAAAAATCAGACAGGTTAGGCTTCCCAGTCTCATAGATGATCTGCCACACCAGATCTTTCAATCCGGTCCAGCTACCCGAATTCGACTGCTGTTCGGCTAGATCCATTGAGAATAAGGAATTAGACAAGAGATTCAGCATCGTGTCGAATGCCACCTTGCCGATATCAACGGCGACACCCTCCTGACAACACGCACCCACCCGAGATAGGAGATAGTTGACTTTCTCCTTCCGAAGATGCGACCATGCGTCCATACGGCGGGTGGAGAAGATTTCACAGTTGGCGATCTTTCTGAGGTTCCTCCACTCAGGGTTAGGTGGGAGCCAAACCATTGACATTTCGCCATGTCTACCAGCTTGAAGGACATCCGGGACGGTCCTGCCGGAAAAGGAAATGTCGTGTTTCTGCATAACCTCCTTGGCTGATGTGGAAGAGGATACCACGATGGTCTTCACGCTTCCGAGCTGGAGACACATGATGGGACCATAAGTCTGGGCCAAACGGGCTAGGGACACGTGTGTTTTATCCCCGAGGCTGAGCAGGTTGCCGATGATCGGAAGAGGGGTGGGACCAGGAGGCAGTTTACTATAGCTCCAGGACAGTAGGGAGAGAAAGTGGTGAACCGTTATCCATGAAAGCAAAAAGCAAAGAACATAAGGGATATAGTCCATGTTATTGCTCTATGATGAAACTACAATGATCTGCCGCCTTCCTGATAAATTGAATTGGCGTCCAGATCTAGTATGGAAAGAAAGACAAGGGAGTTATGGACTTTAATGTCTAGAAAGGACAAGAAGGAAGTATTTATAGATATAAAGAAACTCTACCCCAGAACAGCATCGCGTTAGCTAGTCGTTGTAACTTATTTCAATTCGGAACGGCGCCAGGGAGAATAAAATAAAGAAAAAAGAAGAAGAAGAAGAAGTTACCTAGTCATTGTAACTTATTTCAATTCGGAACCGCGCGAGGGAGAATAAAACGAAGGAAAAAAAAAAGACTCACGTGTATATATTGGGAGTTTTTTAAGGGGATAAATAATTTTTTTTTAAAAAAATGTTATAACTTATAAAATAATAGTGTAAAAATAAAAAAAATTATACCATTTCTACATTTTTTACTCTTCAAAACACGATGTATATTGATATGTTTTGGGAAAATTAAAATTTTATGTTTTTAGATGGGGTATATATTACGTATTTTTAAAGTGGATCTTATTCATTAACAAAATAAATCTTCTTTAATAATAACATGAACCTTATTTATTAACAACATGAATCTTACCCCAATTTAAACCATCATAGAAAAGTGAAAAACGTCGAAGGATTTTTATAGTTTGTAGTGTAGTGCCGTAAAAACCTGGCGAGTCAGTTAATGACAATATAAAGTGTACAACTAATACCAAAAAGATTACCCTACCCCCCCTAAACACCCTAAAACCCACCATGAGAAAACTAAAACGTCGAAGCCATTTTTAGGGTTTGTAGTGCAGGGTTTATGGGTTAAACCCTAACCCTAAACCACAAACCCTAAAAACATGTACAGTCTGTAACGACGATATAAAGTGTCGAACCAATGCAAAAAGATTACCCCCCTACCCCCCCCCCCCCCCCCAAAAAAAAAAAACCCTACAAACCACCGTAGAATGCTAAAAATGGCGAAGACATTTTTAGGTTTGTAATGCAGGGTTAAGGTTTACTTTTAAAAAACACAAATGATTCACGTTATTTTATATGAAAGGTTCGCTTTTCTTCAACACAAGATTCACTCTTTTAAAACGAATGATTCACTTTCAATAAATGAAAGGTTCATACTGTTCTCGCATAAGTTGGTGGTAGGATTAGCTTTTACTAGTATTAAACAAAATATTCACTTTTCTTAAACCTTTGATTCACTTTTCTTAAACCTATGATTCATTTTTTTAAACCTCTTATTCATTTTAGTTAAACAATGTCTATTTACGAGAATAACTTTTCTCAAACCTGTGATTCACTTTTCTTAAACCTCTGATTCACTTTTCTTAAACCCATGATTCACTTTATAAAAACCTCTGATTCACATTTTTTAAACCTCTTAATCACTTTAGTTAGACAATCTATGCTTACGAGATTCACTTTTCTTATTACTCTGATTCAATTTATAACAACTTGTGATTCACTTTTAACAACCTTTGATTCACTTTTCTAAAACCTTTGATTCACACTAGTCAAAGCAATCACATCGCTTTAGTTAAACTATCTCTGTTTATGAGATTCACTATTTTTAAACCTCTTATTCACTTTTAAGTGACTCTCAGATTCACTTTTTAACAACCTCTAATTCACTTTTTAACAACTTTTGATTCACTTTTCATAAATTTAAGATTCACAGTGAATCTTAAAACAAAGTATGTACATACAAAAAATTGAAAATTTATCAAAACATGCTCATGTTGGGTCTTATTTTGAAGAGCTCAAATTATGATGAACAATGGTATAAATTTATATTATTTGGACTTATATATAATAAAATACAACATTTTAAAGTTTTACAAAAGTATAAAGCACAAAAGGACAAAATAGATGGCAAAGACAAAATTGCCCATCACCACACTACAACCTAACACAAGCACCAGGTTCGAAATTGCGTTTCAATTAACATAAACTAGTGGCATGTATTAGTATTGATTAGTATAATCAAACAACGCAATTTCGAACCTGAAGATGGAAGGTGGCACCTATTTTGTCCTTTTCTACTTTATCATTTTCAAAAACTTTAAAATGTTGTATCTTATTATATATACTTCCAAATAACATAAATTTTATGTCATTGTTCATCATAATTCGGGCTCTTCAAAATAAGACCAAACATGAATATGTTTTGATAAATTTAATTTTTTTTATTTTGTATGTACATATGTTTTAAGATTCATTATGAATCTTAATTTTAAGAAAAGTGAATCAAAGGTTGTTAAAAAGTGAACCAAAGGTTGTTAAAAAGTGAATCAGAGGTCGTTAGACCCTAAACCATGCACTTCAAACCATAAAAATGCCTTTGACGTTTTGGCATTAATTCTACACTTTATATTATCATCACTGACTCAACAGTTTTTTAGGGTTTGTGGTTTAGGGTTTTAGGATCATTAGACCCTAAACCCTACACTACAAACCCTAAAAATGCCTTCGATGTTTTTAGTCTTTTCTTGCAATTTTGAGCAGAATCTGCTCAAGGTTGTGAGTCTTCAATTAAGGGCTTTGAGCATCCTTACGTTTCGGGGGGGGGGGGGGGGGAGAGGTCGAGGACGGTTTGGCTTTTCTCTGGATCCACTTCGATCCCTCGTTGTCCGACTATGAAACCGAGGAATTTTCCTTTTGTCACCTCAAACACACACTTCTCTGGATTTAACTTGATTTGAAACTTGTCCAATGTGTCAAATGTTTCTTCCAGATCTTTCATGTGTTGTTATTTTGATGCGCTTTTTACGACTATAACATCGACATAAGCTTCTACGTTGCGGGAGAGTTGCTTCCGAAACACTTAGTCGATCATTCTCTAGAAGGTTGCCCTTACGTTCTTTAGTCCGAAAGGCATTACTTTATAACATAATGTTCCTACTGATGTAATGAAAGAAGTCTTTTTTGAGTCACTTTCATTCATTTTATCTAGTTATATCCTGAGAATGCGTCCAAAAAACTTAGTAGGAAACTCTAGGCTGTTGCCATCACCACATTGGCTAACCACTTGGGATATGACACTTCCCTAATGAATCCTGCCTTGATCAGCTTCTGGACCTTCGCCCGGGCAGCTAGATCTCTTTCCGCCCCAATTACTCTCCTTCTTTGTCTGATTGCCAATGTTTTGGATCTACTTGAAGGTTATGCTGGATAACGCTTAGGTCTATCCCTATCATTCCTCTGTGCTCCAGGTGAACGTGGTCCTTCTTTTTTTTTCCAAAAATCTCATTAGGTGAGTCTGTTCTCCGCTGTTAAACGCATTTCCAATTTTAAAGAATTTAGAGGGGTCAAATTTTAAATGTACCTCACTTGGGAGGTCATTAGGAGCCTCATATCTTTCTACTTTTCTCCCGGTCAGGTCGAGAGAGGAAGCTTTCATTTGAACTCTTTATTTGATCCGATGTTTTTTTACCATTCCTTCTTCCGGCAAACCCTCTATGATGCGTACTTCACAAACTCGAGCCATTTTTTGACTTCCTCTCACCGTCACTAACTTGCCTGATCTGGTCAAGCACTTCATCTTCAGGTGGTGAGTGCTGTATATGGCTCTGAAAGCGTTTATTTTGGGGCATCCTAGGTACATGTTATATCCAAAGAGACTAGGCATAATGAAGGCCGTTATTCTCTGTGTGTGTCTTTCGTCCCCTTGTCCGAAGGTAATGGTGAAGTCCACGTTGCCTGATGATTTGGCGGAGATTCCTCCTACAAAACCTTCCAAAACTGCCAAATAAGGCTTGATTTTGCTCTTAGGTATCTCGAGTTTTCTTACGACTTCTACCGAGATCACGTTGGCTCCAGCTCTACTATCGACCAGGATACCTTCCATCATGCGGTCTTTTACTTGTGCCTTGATGATGAGTGGGTCATTATGCAGGTATTGAACTCCATCTTTATCTTCCTTAGTGAAGTAGATTGGGGGAGCTTTTCTTGTTTGGCCACCTTTCTTTTGGGATGCTCCTGATGTACTTTATGAACGTGCCTTTTCCTTTCGTTCAGAGTTAATGGCCCTACTTCCGAGAAGAGACCTGTAAATTTTCTTGGGAGAAGTTTTCATTTGTTTTCTCGAGTTTTCATTTTTGAAGTTTTCCGGTCATAAGTGGATAAGAAAGAAGCAAGTGAGATAAATGAACGTCATTAATGAGGTACAAACGAATGGTTTCCCCCTCCCCCCCTTTTCTTATTTCAGGGTAAAATACTTTATGTTTTGTTCTAAGGAAAGGAAAGGATCCAACTCCCTTTTACTACAGACCTGTAATTACCCCGAAGGATTTACTATGGTCCAACTCTAGATGTATCTCTTCTTCTTGTCGGGTCCGAGAGTATTGGTTATTGGAATACGGGTTGCTGGACTGTCTCTGTTTCCTGGCCTGCTGCTTTCCTTTCTTCTTATTTTCTTCGATTATCCTAAGCTCCTTGGCGAGATTGGCACAATTGATGGTTCTATGACTGTGGTGTCCATGGTATTCACAGAATGCCATTAGAACTTCTCCCGGCTGAGGCTTCTTTGGGGGAGGTAGGAGGCTTTCTCTTACAGCAGCCGCGTACTTCTCGGGATCAATTGGATTACCGGGAAGACCCTTGCGCTTGGGTATTGTGATCCCTGGGAAGGGGTGGCGGCCGAGGCCTTGTGATATGGCTTATACCTTGATCCTCTATGGGATGAGCTCCCGGTCATGGCACCTCCTATCTGTCCTCCTTTCTTCTCGCTTGCGGCTGGAATTTAATTTAAAGCTATTTATCAGCTCTTTAGCATTGTTTTCTGCTATCTCTGACTTAAGGAAATCATGCATCATTTCAGCCAGCTCCCCATGTGTCTTTGGTGCTTTGGTTGCTATTTTCCCGGCAAGTCGGGGATGAGCTAGACCGTTACCGAAAGTTTTGATTAAGATTTTCTCATCGATGTCATTGATCTTAACCACTTGCTTGTGGAAGCGCTCACTGTACTCCTTCACAGATTCCCCCTTCTTCTGCTTCACATCCATGAGTTCTATTGTCTCCCTCTTCACCTTCTTACTAGCGATGAAATACTGTTGAAATTCCTCCATCAGCTGTTTGAAGCTTAAGACAGATTGAGGAGGGCTGGTAGAGATCCAACTCAAAGCCCTTTTTGAGAGCGTCCTTGGGAATAAGTTGCATAGGGAGAGAGAACCGATCCCCTGCGTATTCATGGCGAACATGAATTTTTTGATGTGCTGAGCAGGATCTCCCGTGCCGTCATATTTCTCAACAGCTGGGGCAACAAAATGCGGAGGGAGTTTAGCTCTCCTAATCTTCTCGGAGAATGGATAGAGGCTCATATTGATCGAGTCGTCTTTCTCTTCTTCGATTGTGATCAGCGCCTCCCTTTGAGTCTCCTTCTTTCCTCCGTTGCTCCCCACAGCATCCCGATTTTTCAGAAATTCAATTGCCTCGGACATCTCTTCCCATTTCCTCAGGTAGTCTTCATCTCTCTGCATCAGTTCTTTCTACGGAAGCTCGTTCCCCTCCAGGATCCTTTCGCCGATCGTCCTAGTCAGGCTTCTCAACATATCTGCTAGATCTTTTTTGGAGTTGGAATCTAGGATCACCGTAGCAGTAGTGGCGTCAGGAGTGATCGGATCGGCATTTCTAACGTTAGTTTGCAGAGCTTTCCTCATTCTGGGGGTCATTTTGTACCTAAACCTGCAAAAACATAATTTCCGATCTTAAATTCGTTGATTCCAAACACTGCACAAGATCATTATTCTCGAGGTGGATTCATGGTCGCTAGATCTGAGCTGCTCGTTTCCCACAGATGGCGCCAAATGAAAAGGTCAATTCCCTTTCCCTAATGATCTAATCCTTGGTCCATTGTTAGCCTACGATCTACATCTGAATGCTTCGTCGAATTACCTTATCACCGAAGAAATCGCGCTGAGATAGGATTTTCATAATAACAAGAGAAAGAGCAACAAAGTAGAGAGAGATTCAATAAGCCTCGATTGTGTGGTTTATTCCGTGGGGATGATCCCCTATTTATAGTAATTTCCTACGGTTCCTGGGTTTGCCAGCCTGTCATATCTTGCTAGGCTGTCATTCTAATTATTATATAAATATACTATTCTAATTTCTATATCTTTCATCTCTAACTATCTGACTACGCATAGGCGCCCGGTCGCTATTTATACCTCTTTCCTTAGTTATTTGACCGGTCACAAATGACCAGTCGCTTTATATACTTACTTTATTACTTTAGCGACCGGTCACAGGCGACGGGTCGCTTATCTGTATTTACTTTACCACTTTTGCGACCGGTCATAGGCGACTGACCGCTTATTTGTGTTTTACCTCCTTACTCTTGCGACTGATCACAAACGACCGGTCACTATATGTTCTTTCTTTGTTCCTTCTTCTAGGCATAAGCATCCAGCCACCGTTTACTTCTTCTTGCCTCTGTTTGGCTATGTGCGCCTGGTCATTATCTTTAGCCTCTTTCTGGCTTTTGGTACTTGACCTTATTTTCCCCTCTTCATTAGTCCCACAAGTTCTACTTTTTGAAGTTTTGATGAAGAAAGTAGAACTTCTGTGATTGATGTGGTTTGTTGAGAAATATTTTCAAATTTTGTTGGAGTTTTTATACGTCGAAGGTGGCGTCCGTTCTGGTCCTTCTATCCTTCTCTCTCTCAGTCCCACAAGTTCTATTTTTGCTTTAGCAAAAAAGGTGAACTTTTATTGGTCCATGTCGCGTTCGTGCTTACGTCTTGGTTATGCGCGTGACCAGCACTATGGAATGTGTAGAGTCTCTGCTTTTCGCGTGCACAATGTCCTTAATTCAGAATTTGCAAAGTCCCTGCCCTTTTCCTGCAAAAGTGTTTTTTGTTTGTAATTAATATTTTAATTATTTTTGGAGATGAATTTTTTTACCGCTTTTTAAGGTTTTTGGAGAGGTTGATACTTCTCTCTCCTCGTTCTCACTTTCAACCGTCAGTTTCTCTTCTACTGCGAACAACGCTCATTCACCTTTCTCCTTCCTCTTTCGTGTCCGCGTCTGCTCGATCTTCTTGCGATAATGGCTTCTTCAAGTTCATCCAGATCGAAGATTTCTCATTATTCTGCTTTTGACGCGGTTCAAGGTTCAAAATCAGGTGATAAATTTCTTCCAACCTGTTAGAGCCAAAAATCCTTTTACAAAAAATAGGGAACCACTACCCAGCACCTTGGATGTCAAATCTCTCGATTCCCTTCTTGAAAAGGTCAATGTTCCACTTGGGACTCGAATTTACCTTTCTACCTTTGACTCTCTTCGGTACGGCGATTTTGGTTACGGCTATGTCGTCTATTCTGATTTCTTCCTTCAGGGAATGTCTCTTCCTCCTCACCCTTTCGTCTTGGGGTTCTTAATTCAAAGGTGTTACACCCTTCCTCATCTTCACCCCAAGGCCATAGTGCAACTTCACACTTACGTGGCCCTTTGTGCCGAAGTAAAAATTTCCCCGGTCGCTACTAGGTTTATTCAATTCTTCACTAGTCAGGTCGATGCTGATAGTCTAACCATCACAAGTCGTGTTGGGTACTCACTTTTTGATTATAAAAAGTTAGGACAACAGTGGAATACCCGTTGGTTTGTTATTGTCCCCCCACCTAGTCGCTTCTTTGGGGCTCCTTACTGCCCTTCTATTGTCAGGGGCACACTTTATGGGCTCACATCGCCGAAAGCAGAGCTTCCAATCTTTCAGGTGCTGAAGGGAGTGAACGAGAAGCGTGGATTTGTGGAGGATTTTTTCTCAAATGCACGTCTGGCCGCGTTAGCCCATTTGCAGAGTAAAAGTCTTTGCTTCATGCTTGTTGATTTTACATCTTCCGTTCGCTTTACTTGATGTTTGTTAAATTTGCAGACTTTCCTCAAATTGGGTTGAAAGTTGGCCTTTTTTGCAACTGGCACCTGGTTTCTTTCAAGATTGGAAATGAGAGGGTGGATTACTACGCCTCTCTCGGTGCCGTGGAGGAGGCGGCCCGGCGCCTGGCGGAATAGGACCCTGTTAGCGGGAAGAGGCCTAGAAAAGAGATTGAAAATACGCCAAAAAGACAAAAAACAAAGGAGTCCCCAAGAGGGGAAGAGTCTCCAAAGACTCCAAAGGCTTGCTCACCAGACATTACTAACCAGCCAGGTACTTGGTACACAAGTCCAAATTCTGGTCGCTAGGTGTTTCTTCCTCTCACGCCAGGTTCGGGACTCAATCTTAGCCCACGGGGAAGGAGCCAATCTTTGTGTGCGATCCCTGCTTCCGTCTTTTCCTTGACTTGCTGAACTAGCTTCCTTTGGACCTTTCTCCCAGGAATTTTTCGAGCATCTGGCCTCCTTTGTGCTTTTCTTTATTTTTGTTCTTAATTTTTCATTGCTTTATTGTTTTGTTATATGTTCTTGCAGCGCCTGAGGCTGAGGAAACTAATGTGGTTGATCTTTCTTCAGGGGCAGCAGTTGTGCAACAAGCTTTCTCCCAGAAGCGTCAGAAAACCCTAGCTTTGAAGGGGAAAGTTGTAATACCCCCATCCCACATCGGGATATAAGTAGTATTGTGAGTTCCTTATATGTAACACATGGGTTGACTACAACAACAGGCCTTCCACTTTTCAGCCAAGTGAGGATTGAGGGCCTAAAGTGGCTAGTTTTCAAGCCCGGATGGCTTGGGAGCTAGGTTGTTGGATAGTTGCTCATATGGGGGTGTTACAAACCATCCCACATCGGGATATAAGTAGTATTGTGAGTTCCTTATATGTAAACACATGGGTTGACTACAACAACAGCCTTCCACTTTAAGCCCAAGTTAGGATTGAGGGCCTAAAGTGGCTAGTTTTCAAGCCTGGATGGTTTAAGAGCTAGGTTGTTGGACAGTTACCCATATGGGTGTTCCAAATGGTATCCAAGCTGACTCGGGACCGTGTCGGGATGATCTACTCGACACCTACCGAGGAGGTCCATGGGACTTGGATATTAGGCTTGCGACGAGGACGTCGCGTTCTTTGAGTGGGGAGTATGTAATACCCCCATCCCACATCGGGATATAAGTAGTATTGTGAGTTCCTTATATGTAAACACATGGGTTGACTACAACAACAGGCCTTCCACTTTTAAGCCCAAGTTAGGATTGAGGGCCTAAAGTGGCTAGTTTTCAAGCCTGGATGGTTTAAGAGCTAGGTTGTTGGACAGTTACCCATATGGGTGTTACAAAAGTGAAGCATGCCGCGAAGAGGGTAAATGTCTTCGACCATAGGCATGGATGCTTCTGAGCCTGCTGCCGAAGAGGGGCTTCCAGAGAAGGCTGCCCCTGGAGAACCGGGGTTTCTGTGGAGGACTGGGAGGATTTGAGAGACCGGTAAACCCTGTTGAAAGAAGTGTGGATGAAGGGGGGCCAAAGTATCGAGAGAAGTACCTGAGGATCCTGAGCTCCATACCAAGATAAAGGAGGATATTAACACTTCTTCATCTTCCCCTCCCTTGCGGCCAGCGAGTCATTTTGCGGTCCTTCAGAGAAGGAGGGATGGTTCTACCACTGCGGTCGCCCCTTGCCGTTGCTGACCATTTCAGAGTCCGCCTCCTACTTTGATTTGTGAAGAAAAGAAAGTGATTCGGAGGTCTAACACTCCTGATGGCCTCTTCGCGCCTATGAAGACCATCACGGCTGCAAAGGAGAAGTTAAGAGTAGGGGATGGTGGAGCGAACACCATCATGCACCCATTCCTTCTCTCTCGATCAGGCTCTTGACTACATGTGGCAGGGGATCTTCCGGGTTTGTGCTCCTCGTTGCTATTGCTATACCGCTTTTTCATCTATCAGTTTTATTTTTCTTTTATACATGTGACTTCGTTTTACAGACAGTGGCTTTTGCTTAAAGTGTGGGTGTACACTGTTGTGCAAAATAGTGATGAAACCATCTTGTGAACTAATGGGCAGTGAACCCAATCATTTTAGTACAACAAGGTCGTATCCATAGGGACTTTGTAACTATCTAGTTAATTATAAGCTTAGTAAATGTGCATAAATATGAACAAAGGTGCATAAATGTAAATTATTTGGGGTTTTTTGTTTGATAATGAAGAAATAAAGAAGAAAGTAATAAAACTAAACTAACTAAAATAGGATAGTTTTAGCCCAGGATGGATCTTTGCACCCATGACCCCTTTACCACTGATTGTCGACTCTTGAACTCATAGCTGAACAACTGGAACTCTTGTTTAACTAGCGACCAAGCCTTGATCTACTAGTCCTAACAAAATATGGAAAAAAATATATAATGACCCTCTAAACCCAAGATGAGTCAAATCTTACTTAGTTAATTTTAACCTTCACAACCAGTTAGGATTAACATCACTAAGTAGCATTTAGCACAAGTTTCCCCTAAGTTGCAATGAAATATATCTCAAAACCACTAATGATAAATTACACTGATTTAGTCCTCACGGTTTAGGTTTCTATCTTAGAAAACCTCATGTTGATAGAAACCCACATTAATGCCAGAATAGTCGGCGACCTAGAATCTATCTCAAGGCCTAATAATGACAGATTCAGAGCAACCAACAAATTCCAACACATAGATAACAAATTGGGAAAAACCCTATACAAATCCTCAAATCATGAGTGACAAGTTGAAGAGTCATGAATACTCAATAGTTATTAATCATTAAGCACAAGGACTAAATAAAGCATAAACACAAGACAAGATTCAAAAATGAAGGTTTAGGGATTTTTGGGGCAAAATCCCTATCCCAAACTACAAGGGAGGTTAAGCCTGCATTAGAGCATAAATGAGAGAGAAAGGAGAAGAAATAGCTATGGGAGGTTGAAGAAGAGCTTCAATGGTCAGGGGGGTTCCCTCTTCTTTCCCTTCTTCATCTTTTTTCTCATCTTCTTTTTGTTTCCCTTCTTTTTCTCTTTTTTCGTTGTTCTGGTCATGGCTCTTGATATCTCCCCCTCTCTCTCCTTCTTTTTCTGCTTTTAAAATCTGAAATCTGGGCAAATTTCCGTTCGGACCACCCCACAGGGGCGGTCGGCTTGGGGCGGTTCAGACCAGAGGTGAAAATACGCAAACGAAATTGACCCGACCGCCCCACAGGGGCGGTTCTCCTGGGAGGTCTGGACTAGAAGCAAAACAAATGCTCTATCTTCTTCATTATAGCTCTGCTTTTGGATCCGTTTGCGCCCACACATTCATATCTTCGTCTACTTTATTTCTAGATATGTTATTCCTTCTGTTTCAGCAATAATTGTGTAAAACACTAATAAAACACAAAACTGGAGGAAGGAAAAACTAGCTAGAGTGGAGAAATGAGCTTGAAAAGTGTAGATAAACATACTAAATACACCCCTAAAACATGCTCATTTAGACACTCAACATACACACGCAGACCCTGCGCTCCAAGCTTTGACTCGAGAGAGTGTAAAGCCAACAGCGTGGGAGAGAGCTAGAAATTGAATGATCTTCCAAAGTAATTATGTCGACACCATCCAAACTGGGATAACTAAATGAGTGCATGAGCGGACTCTAGCTTTGAAGAGGGAGCTTGACAGCGCCCGGTCGCAGTGCACCAAGCGGAGCAATGAGTATGAAGCTCAGTTGAAGCAGTTAAGAGGGAGGAGAACTTCTCCCTTAAGGCCGAGTCCTACCTCTAGTGACGAAATTTGCTTCTTTAAAAAGGTACAAAGTCAATTTGTTAAGAGGGTGGCGCCCAGTTATATGATCTTTCTGATTTAGAGGTATTATTGGGCAGGCTCAAGCTACTCACAAACAGGAGGTGGCTGGCCTCTTAAATGACAAGTCTGTTTTGTCTGAGTGAAAAGCTACTTTTGAGAAGGAGCATAAGTTATTGAGCAATAGAAAGTCACCCTTGCCCGGGAGAATTCCGCTCTTGTGGAGGAAAAAGGGTTGATTCAGGAACTCATCGCTCTCTCAAATGAGTGAGCAATTTTTGAAAAGCAGCGAGCTTTGCTTGAAGAGAAAGTGAGGATGATGGAGGAAAACTTGTCTCTTCTGCAATCTGAGAACTCCAAGTTGGCGGCAAAAGGTACTTCCCATTTTTTATGTCTTGCTTATTTTTAATTTACTTCCCTTAGTTACTGACTTGCTTTCTTATTAGGGCCGAGCTCGAAGAGTCTTCTGAAGCATGTGGAGGAGCTGAACCTTTGCATTGACAGTCTTGATGAGGAGTTGATTGCTGCCAACACTAATCGGGATCGGTACCGGGCTCTGACCTAAGATCTTAAGGATCAGGTTTCCAATCATATGGCTTTTTCTCGGAAAAGTCGAGAGGACCTGCAAAGGCAAGCACTACGATTGCTTACCTGAAGAAGTCCTTTGCTTCTCAGTGCGAAAAAAATTGCTAGTTCATGCCGCCAAGTTGTATCGAAGTACTTTTTGGACAAGGGTGAGCTTCCGGATGACAACTTATACAAGGAGTTGGCCTTCAGGAAATCGTGAAGAAAACCTTGTATTATGAAGTGTTTGAGAAGTTTGGACATCTCTCGGGCGGAACATGTTTTGCGCCCGGTCAGGCATCCTTTCTTCCTCCCGGGAGTGTCGTCCCTCAAGCTGATGTGGGTCCTCATCATTCCACCAGGAAGTCCAAATCTTCAGAGAGTGTTTCTAATCCTGGAGACAAGTCGGCTGCGAAGGAGACTGGCATTGAAGATACGACTACTGCAACAGAGACTTAGATGATAATTTGACTACTCGTGTTCTTTTTGTGAAATTTTTTCTGTATTACCTTTGTGAAACTTTGTAATTTGGTATTTGATAAATGAAGGTCGCTCGTTTTCCTTTACTATGCCATGGGCTTTATGTCTTTTGCTATTGGAGTTTACACGGAGCGACCGGTCTTCCAATAGTTTCGACTTAATTCATAAGTGAAGGAGAAATACGTGACCAGTTGTTATAGACTAGGCGTTTTTTTTAGGAATTTGAAAGAAAAGAAGAGGGCGACTGGTCATTGGTGACGGTCAGGTGTCATATTTAAAAATGGGGACCGGTTGCGGATAACGACCGGCTGTTTTTTTTTATTTTCCTATCTTTGCTTTGGTAGCCAAACAATGGTACTTGTGATCACACATTTCTAAAAGAGCTTTTCGAAGGTATTTGGTCGAGTACGGTGTGGCATCCCACACCTAATAATTCACTCATTACAGGCGACCAGAGCTCCTCATGTTTCCAGAGATGGGTTTTCTTTTGTTTTTCACTCTCGACCGGGCGCGACGACCCAAACCGAGGTTTTTCAAGGCGTTATAGCCCGCAGGACATAGCCCGGGGTTTCTTTCAAGGCATTGTAGCCTGCGGGACATAGCCTGGGTGTTTCTTTCAAGGTATTGTAGCCTGCGGGACATAGCCCAAGTGTTTCTTTCTTCTGTTTCAAAAACTACTTCTTTTTATTGATGTATCACAGCAAGACTTTTACACAACTTTTACACATTGAATTTCTTAAAACACTCTGGGTGTCAAGATGTGGTAATTCATATCCTTCAATATTCTTCAAACAATATGAGGCTTGCCCGGTTTTCTGATGGATGACGTATGGGCCTTCCCACTAGAGGTCGAGTTTCTTTGGCTGCTTGACTTCCCGTAGGGACATGCTCTCCGGGATGTGAAGTTTCATTCCTTTTATTCTACGATGAAGTATTCTTCCACCTTGCTTTTGTCTTTAGCCATTCTTGCTTCTGCCGTGGCTCTTGTTTCCTCAAGCAGATCAAGATGGTCCTTTAATACTTCATTATTGAGTTGTTCATTGTAAGATTCCCATTGAACCGATGGGACAATAATCTCAACCGGGATGATTGCCTCCATACCATATGTTAACCTGTACGGTGTTTCACCGGTGGGTCCTTTTTCTGTCGTCCGGTAGGACCAGAGGACTTGAGGTAACAGTTCTGCCCATCTTCCTTTCTTATCATCTAACTACTTTTTTAATGCCTTGACAATTTAGCCATTTACATTCTCAACCTGCCCATTAGCCTGTGGGTATGCTACCGACGCAAATCTTAGCTGGATTTTCCATTCTTCGCAAAATGTTCGAATGCTATCACAGTTGAACTGGGTTCCGTTGTCTGCTATCACAACTCCAAGAGCCGTAAAAAATTAGAATACCTAGCCGTCTCCAAGCTCCCACGTTTTTACACACCCAAGCACAAAAATTCTACAAAAACTCCTCCAAAATCACCACATAAATACACTTTTCAACTCCCAACACTTCAACAATCATCAAACATCAACCAAACCACCTCCAAAACGTGAGGAACATCAAGAACAACAAGGAGTCAGAAGCCCGGATCAAAGTCTTTTCAGTTTCACCATCATCGAGGCTCCCGAAGTATCCCAACGTGAAGGATCACTTCAATTACGAGGTCAAATAAGGTTGGAAAATAGGTTCCCTAACTCCTTTCGACTTTAATTACCTTCCCTCAAGATTTGAGTTCAAACCGACCTCTTACAGCTTCTAAATTACCATTTATTTTAGCTTCTGCCTTGTTATTTGTTTGTCAAGTTTCATCATTAATTTGAAGCCGAATTGAAAATATTCGATTACTAACGTGTTAAGAATCTTTCAGACTTCACATCCATAAAATTTGAGCCAAAAACAACACCAGGAACCGCCTCAACGCCACCGTCAGAGGGCGGTCCACACCCACGGATGCCATGTTCGGGGTCCCAGGCACCCTATCCGAAAGCACGGACGCTCTCGGACGGTGGCGGGATTTCAAAATTTTCAAAAAATTAGGGTTTTATAAAACATGTCCGGGCCCACGGACGCCCTGTTTGTGGCCCCGGACTTTTCAAAATTGTGTTTTCTTTTTAATTCTACTTTTATTTTCACTTAGTTTAACTAGGGTCTGTGGGTTCGAACATTAGGTCCGTAGCCACGAACGGAAACAAAATTTGACCTAATTCTGCCTCCGAAACCCTAGTTTAGGTAATTTCAATTTCCACTTTAATTTTCTATCCAAAAAATGATAAAAAATAAAAGAAATCAGAAATTTGTGCACTTAGGTTAAAATGACTCGTAATAAGCCATAAATAAACTAAGTAGAGGAAAAACGACTTCGAAGGGTAGTGAAAGTAATTTGAACCCCGAAAAAGTCGAATACCAAGCCCCCGAACCCGAACTCTCCTTTCCTAATTTACCCTAGATCAAAATTAGGTGGCGACTCTAAATAGGTTCTAGTGAGCTAACTTAGGACTTAGTAATTAATGTTTTATGACATAGCTGTTCAGCTTAGGTTATAAGTGGACCTAGAACCCGATCAGATCCTAATCAACCCGAATCAACATGGGATAGTGGTTTAAAAAATTGAGGCTCACAATAGGCCTTGTCACTCTCGTGGGTGACTGACGGTGGTAGCACAATAGGAGATTTGATATTCCGTTGCGATTTCAATAGAGACGACCGGGGAGATTAAACGGTAAGTATGTGATTAGTAGTTGGGGTGTTACAAAAAGTGGTATCAGAGCGTAGTTACACTCTGATGACTAGAAATCGCCGAGCCTAGGAATTACTGATGAGTGTCCAAATGAGCATGTTTTAGAGGTGTATTTCAAATGTTTTATCAACACTTTTCGTGCTCATTTCTCCACTCTAGCTAGTTTTCCTCTACTTTTATGTTTTATTGGTGTTTTACACAATTGTTGCTGAAACAAAAGGAATAAGATAGCTGTGAATAAAGTAGACGAAAAGACAAACGCGTGGGTGTAAACGGATCCAAAATTGGAGCTAAAACGAAGAAGATACAGCGTTTTGAAAATTCGCTTGCCCAAAGGACCGACCTTACGACCGATCCTAAGTGGGTCGGTCGGCAGTTCCGGAGGCCGGAAATGCTTATTCCAAGGGCCAGAAACGCTCGTTCCGGGGGCCAAAATGGCTTCTGGTCTCGACCGACCCAAGGTGGGTCGGTTGGACTTAAAAACATGCCCGAAATTACTACTGGCTTTGACCGACCCTAGGACCGACCTAAGGTGGGTTGGCCGGATTTTAAAACGCGCCCGAAATTGCTACTGACTTTGACCGACCCTAGGACCGTCGGTCGGGTTGAAATTCTACCCAGATCTGTGTTTTTAAAAGCTGTAAAATAAGGAGAGAGGAGGGAGTTTTGAACCCAGATGATGGGTGATGCAAAAGGAAGAAGAAGAAGAAGAAGAAGAAGAAGAAGAAGAAGGAGAAGAAGAAGAAGAAGAAGAAGAAGAGAAGAAGAAGGAGAGGAGGAAGATCCACCTCCATTGAATCTCCCAAGCTCCATTAATGGCCATTTCTTACTCTCTCTCCCTCCATTACTCTCTAATGGATGTTTGAACTCTTGTATACCTTGGGATGGGGTTTCTCCCCAAAATCCCCAAATTGCTTTTGTAAACTTAACTCATCTTTTGTAGTTGTTTTCTTCATCAATTCTTAATTAATGCTTTAGATTTGATCTTCTATTGCATTTATTGTGGTTCCTTGGGAAATTATATCTTGAGCTTGGGATTAGACAAATTAGGGATGAACCCTAACTTTCATTTCTCTAGATTAGGGAGTGAAACTTTAGGGCTATTGATAGGAGCTTAAAATTAATGCTATCTAGTGACTCTAGCCTTTCTTGAATTGGGAGGTTTGATTAATTAGGAAAGATTTGATTAGCCCGAGATTTGGAGAATCTTTACATTAGCTCTAATAGACAACTTAGTGAGGAAGAAATGAGAGTATATTTGGGCGATTTAGGAGATTCCCTCTATCCTAAGGTATACACCTATCTTAGATTAGTTAGTTTAACTTTATTGTTTTTCTTCAATTCCCAATATCAACCAAAAACCAATAAAACCCAATTTAAGTTTATGCACTTTTGTTTGTATTCTTGCACATTTACTAAGCTTATAATTAACTAGATAGTTACGAAGTTCCTGTGGATACGAACCTTGTTGTACTACAATGATTGGGTTCACTGCCCATAGTTAGCAAGATAGTTTCACCACTATTTTGCACAATAAGTTTTTGGCGCCGTTGCCGTGGACTTCGGTCCAACTATCTGGTTTATTATCTGATTAGAATCTATGCTTATTTTTCATTTCAATTATTTGCCCCTTTGTGTATAAATTTTTTCTTTTCTTTGTAGGAACTTAACTCTAATGGATGGTTATTATAATCAAGTGGGAGGTTTGTATGGTTACTCCTATGGCGACTACACGGAATAAAACACAAATCAATGAAGTGTATGCCAAAGGTGCGGAGAGTACCATGAGAGCCCCCAATGTCCTACAACAATGTCAAAATTGAGAGCTCTCATGGAGGACCTTAACTCATCTGTCTACCAGAGGCTTGTGTGCCAAGAGTGTGGAGGAGACCATGAGAGCGCTCACTGTCCTGTGATCACAGTAAAGGTTGATTCACCTAATTTGGAGGAGCTCATGTCAGACCTTATCTCTTCTTACAAGCCTAACCCAAGTATGCAAGATACTTTTAACATGAAGCAAGATACCTTCAACATGAATGTTCAAGCTTGGATTGATCAGATTGTGCAACAACTTGAGAGAGAAACAATTCATGAGGTAGAGAAACTTGTTGAGGACTTTAGCTACTCCCCCACTCCTCCCCTGTTTGAATCAAAGACTCCAACGTCATTCAACCACCAGCTCGATCTTGAAGATAACCCATCAGAGGAGAGTCTCCACTTTGACTTCATGGAGTCCTTTGCTCCCTCTGAAGTTGATTATTCCAGAGGCTGCTCCCGTGTGCTTTACCAAGACACTGAGGATGCTTACATCCCCAACTTTGATAAGGAGGATCCATCACCTCCCTCCGAGTCATCAGAGGAGAGTGCCATCATCGACTTCAAGAAGCCATCTCCCTCAAAAGTTGATGTCCATCAAGGCTTTTCCTACGAGCCTCACCCCAAAGATGAGGATTACTACATCCTCAAAACTGAGGAGGAGGAGCCATCCAACTTTGATCTTCATCTGGAGGATCAAGGCCTTCTCCACCTGTGCAACAATGATGTAAGGTGAAAGCATAAAGTCCACCCACTAAGTGTGAAGGCCACATTCCCATTTGATCCGGGACCAAAGTTTGAAGACAAAGTCTGCCCCGGAGTTCTTCTTGCACAGCTAAATGAAGAAAAGGATGTCTTCATCCTTATATTTGAAGAGGAGTCTCCACCACAAGATGATTCTCACACCAAGGATCATCAACCGAAAAATTTTGGTCGCTCTTCAAAGAAAAATGATGCCCGCCTAACCCACCCGTTGAAGCCCGCTTCAACATTCATTTTCAATCCTGGAGGTTTTCAATGTGGTATGGTCTAGCCAAAGACCTTAAAGATGGGCAGCTTCCCGGGAAGCAACCCGGATGAATTTCTTTCATTTTCATTTATTTTGATTTTTCAAGCTCTCCTTTGATTTTTCTTCGCTAACTCTTCACCCCAGTTGTAGGTTGGTTGCTTCTAGTGTTTTATGCACGTGCAACTTAAAGTCCACACCGCAACCAAGCTACGCTAATTGAGGCTAAAGCTCAAGTGTGGGGGAGTTTCTTCAATGAAAGTAAGAAAAATCTCAAGGGAGTACTAGTTTCTTTTATTTTGCTAATCTCACTTCTCTTCCTTCATTTTTGAGCCTGCTTGTTTTTGCCAGTGGGCATAGCTTATGTGCTATAATGTTGTTTGTGCCCCTGCATTTTCTCTTTGTCTGCTTCCCGAAAAGGTCTTCTGGAACCTTTCCTGGTTTGTTTGGTGAACAATGGGAACAATGTTCAAATTAAGTGTGGGGGAGTGACCTTTTAGGTGAATTTTGTTCTTTAATGTTTAATCCCTTTGCTTATCTTGTGTTTGTCCAAAATCAAAAAACTTGAACCCTTGTGTTGTGAGTTGTTCTCATTAAGAACAAATATTGTTATGAATTGTGGGATAAATGCCCAAAATTTTCTTTTTGATTGCTTTTGAGGAGCACTTTACATACGTGTGGCCAAGTGATCTTATATGGTTGGATTTTTATTGCTTTGGGGTTCCTTTCGTCTTCTTTCTTAGGGATTGCTAAGCGGTTCTTCTTTATGAAAACCCTTTAAGGGACTTGTGAGACGCCATTGGTAACCAACAATGAGAGCTGAGTGTTCTTAATTGCAAAGGCTTGATGCCAAAATTTTATCTTCTCATCTCTTATGCAAAAGTGAAACAAATGCATAAATCTATTTTTCCTTTTGTTTTCTTCTCAATGGCCATTCTTGAGAGAAGTTGGCCATGGTAAAAGTTATTCAAGTCACCTAATCTTTAGAATTTTGAAGCACTCCAGATCATACTCAGAAAATCTAAATTTTATTTTTCCCTGAGCACACCCATGCCACCACTAAGAGATTGTTTACACTCCTCAAAAGTTTTAATCACTTTTTGCTTCTTCTCTTATCCTACAATTCATGTTAGTATTTGTTAGTCTTGAGCATTCCTTACTTGCATGGGTTCTTGGTTTTGCTTGAGGACAAGAAAAAAGGTAAGTGTGGGGTGTGATGAGTGTCTAAATGAGCATATTTTAGAGGTGTATTTCATATGTTTTATCAACATTTTTCATGCTCATTTCTTCACTCTAATTAGTTATCCTCGACTTTTATGTTTTATTGGTTTTTTACACACTTGTTTCTGAAACAGGAAGAATAACATAGCTAGGAATAAAGTAGATGAAAATACAAACATGTGGACGCAAACAGAACCAAAATTAGAGCTAAAACGAAGAAGATACAACATTTTTAAGATTAGCCTGCCCATAGGACCGACTCTAGGTGGGTTGGTCGGCAGTTCCGGAGGCTGGAAACGCTAGATCCGGGGGCCGAAATGGCTTCTAGTCCCTACCGACCCTAGAACCGACCCAAGGTGGGTTGGCCAGACTTTAAAATGCGCCCAAAATTGCTACTAACTTCGACCGACCCTAGTACTGACCCTAGGTGGGTCGGTCGGGTCGAAATTCTACCCAGATCTGTGTTTTTAAAAGTTGTAAAATAAGGAGAGAGGAGGGAGTTTTGAACCCAGACGAGGGGCGACACAAAAGGAAGAAAAAGAGGGGGAAAGAGGAAGAAGAAGGAGAGGAGGAAGACCCACCTCCATTAAATCTCCCAAGCTCCATTAATGGTCATTTCTTATTCTCTCTCCCTCCATTACTCTCTAATGGCTGTTTTAACTCTTGTATATCTTGGGATAGGGTTTCTCCCCAAAATCCCCAAATTGCTTTTGTAAACCTAACTCATCTTTTGGAGTTTTTTTCTTCATCAATTCTTAATTAATGCTTTAGATTTGATCTCCTATTGCATTTATTGTGGTTCCTTGGGAAATTATATCTTGAGCTTGGGATTATACAAATTGGGGATGAACCCTAACTTTTCATTTCCCTAGATTAGGGAGTGAAACTTTAGGGCTATTGTTAGGAGCTTGAAATTAATGCTATATAGTGATTCTAGCCTTTCTTGAATTGGGAGGTTTGATTAATTAGGTAAGATTTGATTAGCCCAAGATTTGGACAATCTTTACATTAGCTCTAATAGACAACTTAGTGAGGAAGAAATGAGAGTATATTTGGGCGATTTAGGAGATTCCCTCTATCCTAAGGTATACTCCTATCTTAGATTAGTTAGTTTAACTTTATTGTTTTTCTTCAATTCCCAATATCAACCAAAACCCCAAAACCCCCCAATTTAAGTTTATGCACTTTTGTTTGTATTCTTGCACATTTACTAAGCTTATAATTAACTAGATAGTTACGAAGTTCCTATGGATACGACCTTGTTGTACTACAATGATTGGGTTCACTGCCCATAGTTAGCAAGATAGTTTCTCCAATATTTTGCACAATAATTACCGAGTTAAGAATAGTAGACTTTGGGTTAAGGATTGAGAGATAGTACGAGAGGTGTGTTAGTTAGGATTTCCCAGTGTTTACCAGGATATCTATAATATCTATACCTGCCCTTCGCATCCCTAGTTTTAAAATTTGGGGAAGGAACGCCAGAGAGATGAGAATCCTTCTCTTACTCGGGAAAACCCGATCTGGCAGTTACTTAATGTTATATAATAAATGTGGGAAAAACTTTGTTATATAATAGCTTTCCAAGACTTGAGGGTTTTCACTGGAGCGCAATATTTTAAAAGCGCTGCCTACGGAACCCAACCTATAGGAGGATGATTTTTTACAGGCAACTTGGGTCGATTTGCTACGTAGTCGATATAACCCCGCCATACCAACAAAAGGGAAAGCACTACTAGTGCAATAGAGAGGAAAAGAGAAGCGACAAGAGCACGGGACAGTAGTCCGAAGAAGCATAATAGCGGGATAATACCGTGTATAGGCATAAGGACCACCTAGAAGTCTATTCTGAAGTGGGTAACTCCAAACCTACACAATTCAAAAGGATACAAAGACCTGACTGACGTAGCTTAGATAACTATGAAAGCATATGCAAATCATACCCCGAGATAGGACTACGACGTAGTGCCGAAGGAAGGTCAATACTTGATAACCACAATGAAATGTGTGGAAACGAGAGTGTGAAGGAAGGTGACAACAACTGAATGAGGGTTTCCTCAGAAGGAGGAACACCCTAATAAGGAACTACCTTATCGAATACAATCAGGAAGCTGCCCAGATAATCAATTCTCCAAGACCAAGAGAGCAAAGGAAGAGTCAGCGGGACTACCAAGTACAAGAAGATCAGGAGAATGTACCACCACCGACATACACAATACCAATAGCCCATCTTGCATGGCGCACTTGCCATAGCAAGTGCTACCACAATGAAGCTATACGGGAAGCCATAATGGCCAGATAGTAGAATGCCACAGTTATAATACATATTAATATCGAATTACAAATCCTTAAGAACTGGAGAACGAGACCTTGGAGGGGCCTGACGGCCTGACCATAATGAATTAAGATGACACACCAGTCAGCAAGGAGCTAGACTTGGTCAAAATACTAAACGATGTAAGCATCAGCAACAAATCACAACCTTAGACTTATAAACCTAGGACCCAGAAAACCTACACCAACAAAAAATGTCAAACACTACAGGTTAGAAATCTAAAACCAATCCCAAACCTCGAAGAGAGGAACCGAAGAGATCACTTAATAATGTGAGCAAAGCGCTATGTAAATAATAACCTACAAGGAAGGTATTACAAGATTTTATGAAGACGGATGACACAACAATTTTCAACAAGAGCGGGATAAAACACCCAGGACGACCACCAAGAGTATCCAATAACAACATTCTTCATTGAAGATGACGATGAACTTCGGTAAGGAGAGCGCGAAAGAACGAATATAACAATGACCTACCTAGGGTCAGGAGACGTACAATCCCAAAAAGGGAAGTTCAAGGACTGTACGACAGAGTTGATATAATTGGACTGAACAAAACCTATAAACAATAGTTATTATTCCTTGTCTAAATCCTTAACACCCGAGTATAATCTTTAATGGGTGCTAGAGTCAACGAAAGTTGAACAAAGTATTGTGATGGAAGCACATGATAGCCAGGATAAATATCCAGATTAAACACCGTAAGGTAGATGCCTAATGTGAACATATCCTTAATCGTTAAAAGACTCAAGTCTATAAGAGCGAAGGTATCGTCACAAACACTGATTAACATCAGATTACCTGACCGAACTTCCATAGTAGGAAGCAGGACGCAACAACTTATCGTGGAGTCCAATATTACATCAAGGATGTAACCTAACTGGTTTGATAGAGTTCAAAGAACTAGAAGTTTATGTAGATAACCTACAAATGAGCAAGAGTACAAATGATGAACTGAGCACCAGCTCTCACTCAAGAAAACTAAGCACTAAGAGCCTACGAGCTGAAGATGTCAATCACATCAGGGTTTGAGGCGCAAAGAAGGTAAAAGGAGGGATTATGTAAGCCATGAACAAACTATAACATGTAAATGCAAGTAGTTACAAAACCTCTAAATTAATTGTGGAGAAATTGCTAGTATGAGCACCAGTGAGAAAAGAGAAATAATACATTCGATTGGAGCAGAGAACAAACCACTCCTTTTAGGGGTGGGGATACCTCTCCTTGTTGTGAGGCCTTTGAGTAGGAATAAACCCCTCAAACTAGGCTTTCACCTATCGAAGGAAAGAAATAGAATACCCTCCTAATGAAGAATGAGACCCGTAAACCCTTGAAATTTTCCTTAGGATGTTCCAAAAATGTACATAGAGAAGGAAGACTGCACTGACAGACCTTACATCAAATGTCCAGAATTAAAAAGCAGTAATCATTAGGAACAAACACTATGAGTGTACAATACGAGATATCAAGTGACCAACACTCAAAAGAGCTTGTGACTTAATGAATTACTTATTCTTTAGTCAGCCAAATAACTTGGTAAACAATATCATAAATGATGAAAGAACGTGAGGAAGACTAACCTACACATGAACCTGAATTAGAAGCAATCATCTTCACGTAAAAAGATAACGATCTTATGGTATGATGCGGCAATCGCCAATCGCCATACACCCGAATCTTAGGAACTTCTAATGTGTTTTTCACCAGGAAGGGATTGAACATATGACAAAACATTGGAATGAATTAAGTAAGAATTGCGACATTATTGTGCAATACTAAAAGGCAAAGCTACCATAGTAGCGGAGGCCATGGCAAAAATATCTGCCTAATGGATAAAGTCATGGTGTGCAGCAAAGCAACCATTATATGTAGACCATCAAACATTGACATGAAGGCAAATAGATTTGTGAGTTAAACTCGATGTAAGTGAGGAAATGAGATGGGAGACAAACTGTGCTTTAACGCCAGTAGTCTAGACCATGCGACAAAAGATTTCATAGTAAACGCATTGTTCATTCCTAGCACATTCGCATGAGGAACTGGAAGTGCATTCCTAGTAAATCAACATGGAAAATGAGATAATGGGCTCTGGGGCAAGAGACCTCAATTGCCAAAGGATCGAGTCGTGCTAAATGCGGGAAGAATGTAGAACATATCAAGGAACAATATAGATGGATTCCCCCTGATTAAGGTCGGGAGGAACCATATGTGCGTTATCATAAGACGATGCAAAAAGGAGAACAACAACATAATACTTCACAAAAGTTACCGGAAACTAAGCGTGCAATAGACACTACAAGTATACAAAAACTAGATATTGGACAACCGCACTCCAAAGGAGCTTGTGGGCTTGACGGAACTTATTTTTAAGTTAGTCAGATAAGTAGTAATGTATTAGTAAGGTACCCAATATATGTAGACGAGTAGTGTAATAAACACGAGAAGTAGTTGACTCCGTGCCACGATTAGTGATGAAAATTCAGACCAGTGCAGCTATTTACCTTGAACAAGTGAAAATAAAGATCTCAGTTAAACCAATGAGTCTAAAGAAGCCAAAGAACTTATTACAGGGTGAAATGGTTAGGGGTTATAAAGTGCGAGAAGCATTGATTACAAAGTACAGACATTGGAGGTGTCTCAGGATTTTTGAGGAAATGGTGAAGAGTAATGAGCATTAAGCAGTAGCTCCAGAGGACGTATCATCCTTAGATCAAAGGTCAGTTAGAAAGAACAATTTAGGCGCTTGAGGGAACACTAAGAGCATGAACATTAGATCTCCAAAGAAATTGGATAGACAAGCTATAACTCATCGAGACCGTGTATAATAAAAGTTACCATGCGTTCATTGAAAGACCTTTATTCCTAAAATTATAAGAATACAAAGGGGATGTACAATACATCGAAAAGAATAAAAAAGGGCAAAGTGAGCCCTAAGGTTATCAGATTCACGCAATAGAAGTTAGTGGACCCGTATCTTTAGGTTTGATATACCTAACGAATGGGAAAAAGGAACGATGTATCTCACATCTTCCAATTCAATAAATATATGGCTTATTCACCAAATGTCTTAGAACTTGAGAGGCTAGACCCTAACCAAGTTGTGAGATTGGTATAAATACTGATAAGAATCCTTGATACAGAGACAAAACCATCAATATGGTTAAGACCCTCTGATCGGATCAGAATGTGGGATAAATTACATGGAAGCTAAAATGCTCCATGAGACCTAAACATCTTGAACCAGTGTTCAAGGATGACATATTGTTGATTATGTGGGCGTAATCCATTTTAAGAGGGGTAGAGCGCAAAATCGCTTAATGTATGTTTCACGTATCGAGTACGTAAACTAAGGTATGCATAGCACTAGACAATTTGTTATGATGTTTGATATGTATGTTACATAAACACAGGTATACATTCTTATTTTGGTTGTGGTTATTACGCACAAAAGATGTGAATACCAGACATATAATATGCCTATCTTGTTAACTCTAGTGTGAGAATACAGGTAAAGAGGAGTAGAACTCCAAAGGAATTGAACTCCATATGGTATATAAATATGGAACCAAATACGGTTGTACCTTGATGTGTGAATCGGTATGAAACCGATGTGGACTAGGAAATGGATGGTTGTTTAAAGATCAACTGGTATTAACTAAAAGACTTAGTTCCATAACTTGAGATATGTGCTAGTTTCATATGATTATGACTAGAATTATGAAAAGATAGAAAATTGGAACTTGCTAAATTATTTGATTATTTGAAATTGACGTGGGAGGTGGAACTTGATTTCTGGAGATCAAGGGAAACCGAACACAAATTGGGGTGGAAGGATAGTTCAACACTAATACTGATCACATCAGGGTTGGGCGATTCCCGAGACTCCCTACAAGTGGACACAGATATGAGTAGATTATGAGCTTAGACGATTATAGATAGTATGTGAAATTACCCAAGGGGCTGTGGACCTTAGTGCCCCTCATCATGAGACCAGTGTGCCCACGGGTGATTATAGAGATTGAGTGGATGATACCTAAGGGGCCGTGGACCTTAGTGTCCTTCATCATTATACCGGTGTGCCCGAGGGTGTAGTTGTATTTGTTTCCCAAGGGGCCGTGGACCTTAGTGTCCTTCGTCATAAGATCGATTTGCCTGCGGGTATTTGTGAATTTTGTGGACTCGGAAAAGTCCTTTGCTATGGTTTTCACCATCGATGGTTGATTGTATGTGTACGTTTGTTACATTTTGGTTGGAGCATATGTACACTATCGTTGCACTAGCTAGTTTATGTGCACTATTGTTGCACTTTGTTTAGATTTTATGATGTACCTTGTATGGTATTGGTTGATGTGCACTCTTGTTGCACTTTGATTGTTTATATGTATACTTTTGTTACACTTCGAGTTGAAGTACATGTGCACTTGTTGCGCTTTGTGATTATCATTGTGGATATTACTAAGATGCCACTAGAGTTGGATATGTTCTAGACATGCACTATGAAATTGAGTAGTTCGAGGATACCTAGCGGAACTTGATTCCCTAGGGCTATGTGATTTTAGGAATGCGACTTCAGGGCGAAGTTCTTTTAAAGAGGTAGATTGAAATATCCCAAATATTAATTACTTTAATTACTAATGAATTAATTAAATAAAAGTAATTAATGAGAGGTTGAGAAATTTAATGTCCTTAAATAAGTAAAAGAGAATAATATAATATTTAATTAATCCCTAAAAATTTGTTAGGAAACATTAATGAAGCCTAAAACGACATTGAGGAGGTTTAGAAAAAGAAATATAAACAAAAACATAATTAATCATTTTACATCGAAAAACATGTCATAAATATTTTAGAAGTAAAAACGAGGTCTTAGACACCTTATAAAGTTATTTGTGTAATTTTAGAGGCATTGGAAAATTGGTTTAGCAGTCAGAATAAAAGGCGTCGCGTTTTGCCTAAAATGGCGAAACACAATCCAATTAGAAATTAAATACTAATTAAAAGGATTTGTAAATAACAATAATAATTATTGTTTGAAAATATAAATTTGGAGTCATAGAAAGGTCCGTCACGGAACAACGTGCCGTGAATGACACAAAAAACGGATAAGAAACGAGCTAAAAAATGGCATTATAAATACAACGTTTTAAAAAATAATAATAAGTGGGCCGACCCGCCCAACATGATTAGACCGGCCCAGTCAATTCTCTTCATTCTCGGTAGTATACCAGCCCATCCCTACTAGTAATCCAATTCTCCCACTCTCTCCACTCACGCGATTTTACAATCCTAACTAGCAACTAGGAAAATACTGCTAGCGCCTCATCTCCCTCCTCTCTCGATCTCTGTCTATTCTTCTTCTCTCACGGAAATTCAACCCTAACTGGCGATAGGAACAAGCTCTGCGCCTCTCTTTACCTCCTTCATGCCCCATCTCATTTTGTAACCCTAATATGGAGAACACAGCTCTGCGCCCTTCTTCTCCTCTTGTTGTTCGACGCCGCCAAACAAGGAGCACGACCCCCTTTATTCTCTTCTTGTGTTGCGCCAATTTGAGACCGAGAACTCCACTAATGTTTCTAGCAATCAAAGGTCTCCTTATTTATCTCCAATGGTGCATAAGATAACATAACTGCATGTGACTAGGATTTACCCTTGTAACCAACTCAATTATTTACCAAGGAAATGAGATATAATCTCAACTACCTAATCTATATCGCCACTTAGTAAATCAAGTTCATATTTATCTCTAGGCTGGTGAGATTAACTTAAGGAAATAAAAGTGACTAGACTAACTTTAACTAATCGTTCCTAAAATCAAGGAAATAACTTTAATCTCTTTCTTTTAAATCTTCACTACCTACTAAGATAAACAGTAGCTTAGATTTCTTCCCACAATATTCGAAATCAACTTTAACCACTTCAAGGATAAAGTTTAAGACATTTTAAAAGTTTACTGCAGTAACTTTCACATACGATAATAACCTTGGTTAAAACCCAGTTTTTACTCAAGACCTTAACCAACGTGTAACAACCAATAAAACCCAAATGACTTCCTTTATCCACCAAAACAACAATAGAAGTGATTGGAATTGATTTCAACATAAAAATATCAACCGAAGAGAAATCCTAATTAGGGTTTCTAGCGTGCCTTGGCGCCGCACTCAGCGCGCGCTACACCCACCGTCTTCGACGCCCTTGACGCCCCGCAGTGCACATCATGCGAGCCCCCGTGCCTTTGTCCCCGTCGCCACGGTGCCCATTCCCTAGTGTGCCCCGTGCTGAACGCGAGCAATTGCCATTGCCAGCGCATCATGACAACCAACTCTGTAACACTTGACAACCTTGTTGGCAAGCTCATGGCCGATGATGAGGCTTGGCTTGGCATCGCCCAACATGCCCCGCAATATGTCCTAGCCTTGTCACCATGTCGCGGCCCTTGTCATGTGGAGGCAATAACTCTCTTGGGCAACAACTTAGTATAGTGCAACATAGGAACTAATGGAGGTGGGAACACTTAGACTCCTTCTCTAACTGAACCTTAAAGAAGAGTTTCTTTTGTTTGAATATGCTTTAAAACAAATGAATCCGAACAGATCTCAAAGTAAACATAATTGTTTTCACAAAACTGTCTAGCAGATAGCAAATGCTTATTTAGAGAAGGAGTATGATAGATCTATTTCAATTGAAAATCACCAGTAACATGTGGAATGAAACCTGATCCCTGATGTGAACTCTCAAGAGAGGATCCATCTCCATGGGTGACTATTTCAAGTTCTGAGTACTCTGAGACAGTGAGACTTAATCTATTGAAATCACTTGTAAAATAATGAGTGACTGCTTTGTCAGGCAGCCACACAAAGGTATGGAATTTGCCTGTAGCATTAGCTGAGAAGCTCTGTGGGTGAAGCTTGGTAGGCCTACATAACCCGTGGTAGTGTAGACACCAAAATTTCTCACCCCTTTTATATTAAAACGAAAAAATAATTAGAAAGTCATCCCCTTTTTTTGATCAAAAGAGTTTCTTTTCCCAAATCTTTAAGTTTCACATTCCTTAAAAAAAGGAGCAGGGGCCTCTTTTTTTGTAATATATTTTATCCTACTCTATTTAAGTACACTTATTTTGTTACTCATGTTTTTGAGTCGTTTTGTTATTTTTATTAGTACCTCTCATTATTTTATGTATTTGGTCTTCATTTTTCACCCTTATTTTCTATGCTATTGTGAACTTGCATGTTTTTATCTACTTTATCCTATCTATGGCTTTTTTAATTATCTACCAACATTTACTCATTATTTGACCTTCATTGTCACCATTTTTGTTTCTATCATTTTATGTACCTTTCTACCAATTTTATTCTTTCTTGTTAAGATATTGCATTTCATCGCTAGTTTAACTAAACTCCAACTCATTTCGTTTTACCTATTATGTGTTCATTCTATCTTACTTCACATCACTCGTGCATATCTAATTCATTTCCCTCTTTTATTGCGCTTACCTAAATTTCAGAATCGCCATACTGATATTTTTCTTTTTTTTCTTTGTTTCATTATTCCATGTACTGTTTATTTTGTCATTTCATTTGTTTTACATTATGTTTTGTATTTCATTATTTACATCATAATTTCATGAATGTTACGAAGAGAACAATTCATTTTGTTAGATAAAACCATTGCTTTCTTACTATACGTTTCCGTTCAAAATAACAGCTTTTTTAAGAGTTTTTCAGTTCGAATCAGATTTCCTACATTTTTTCACAAGATTGTATATTAAATTATGTCATTAGCTTAACCGGTTAGAGTGTTCACTCGGGAACCCACAGGTCATGGGTTTCAAATCTCGTAAAAGACTAGGGGCATTTGTTATTCTCCTCTAGTCGCAATAGGCCTATAGTTTTATTTTTAACAGAAATATACTGGGTTTTGTCTTAGCTCGATTGGTTAATGTGTACTGAGGGTAAGCAAATGACCAGAGTTTGAACCTGAAAGAGAAGCAAAGGAGTTTTTTTTAGCGCACAAGTCTCCCGGCCAAACGCGGCCTTAGCCCGGGCCCGTACCAAACACGGCCCTTTTCCATTGGATCTGATTTTTTTTGCCTCAATACCTCAAATAAAGACCAATTTTACTTAATCACCCCACAAAAGAAATCAGCTAACCCTTGTCTACAAAAACCCTAACCCCTCTACTATAAAAGACCCATCAAAAAAGGATGTTGCTATTCGCAGTACAAAATTACTAATCACCGCAGTACAAAATATTTTAATTCATATTGACGTTGTACACATGTAATGATGTGTCGCTGTGTTTTTTTTCCAAAAATGATATCTGAAAGTAAATTTACCGAAGTAGTTTGTAGTTAATTAGTAGCGAATTTTACGAGTTACTTTTTTGTTGTAATCAATACAGGAACCTTTTTTTGTAAAAAAAAGTGTTGGATTACATTTTTATGTGTTTATATTATTAATTTGACTTAAAATTAATTTGTACTGCGAATAGCAAAATACTTTACTATTTGCAGTACAATTTTTTTTTTCACCAAACTTTGTTAAATAAGTTTGAATGTTACTGGGAGACACTTTTTTTTGAAATAATAGAGAATTGAATGACCAAATTTAAGTCAATATGATTAAAACAACAACTAAGTTAAAGAAAAACTAAGTTACAACAACTAATTTATAGAAAAACTAAGTTACAACAACTAAGTTAAAGAAAAACTAAGTTACAACGTTGTTCCAACTATCTAACCTAGATTGTATTTGATGAATCCAAGGTCCGACAGTGTTTGGATTTCTATAAAAGAACCACTGCGGATAGACAGGGGGAAGTGGGGAGTCAGCAACCATGCAGAACCTTATGAAATGACCCTGGGGGCAAATTCCTATGTGGATCTCTCCTCTTGGGCTATCACGATCGGTATAATTATCGAGCGGAAGGTATGTGGCACTTGCCATACCCCCCCCCCCCCAGACAATAGAGTAGAAAACTACTACCGAAGTGTACTTTGTCGCGATCGTCATCCCCATTTCCGTGGTCATCCATTTCTCTGGAGGTGCTGGCTCTCCTAAATTCCAATGAAGCGCTTTTAACATGTCGTTGTACGGTCCTTCGTTAAAAATGGCCATGTATAGTTGATTCGCCGGTTCTGTATTCTTCATGTGATGTTGCAATGCTCTACGGACATCTTTCCACCTCTCTTTGTTTGAATACAGGTAATAAGCAATGACCCTGAAACCACAATTCCCATCTCCACGAACATCAATATACCCAGTGATATATTGATATAGGTTGGGTGGGAAATTCTCGTAGTATGAGAAGGTGTTTAGGGGCATGAATCGACTCGGATCTGATGATCCTCTATTACGTGATCTTCTATTTGATGGTGCTCCTTCTGACTGGCTCGCCCTTGGTCGGTTATGCTCCCAAGACGAAGGTTCCTGTCGGTTTGGTCTTGAGGTCCCGGTAGGTCTGCCAATCCCAAACTGTTCCAATGGCTCTCCTAATTGGCACACCATATCTGGGTGAAGGAAGTTTTGGATTTGACTGTAACATTTCACCATCAGAGTAGGATCATCTAACTGTGCTATCTCAGAAGCTATATCTCGCCATCTATTCTGTTCTACCTCCTTGTAGGATAGCATATCAATTGTCGATTCATGTTTCTCCCAGCTTAGGGTATACCAGAAACGATGTATATCTCTCTTCGAGCATAGTATACCACTATCCAGCATGTAGTTTAATTTACAAGTACAAGGTAATCCATGAGAGGTTACCTTGTCACATCCACAGATTGAGCTGTCCATTTGCACATAATTCACCCTTCCAAGCTCCTTTACTAGCTCATCTAAGCATAGGATACTAACCTTCCCAATCAGGTCAGCAATTGGAACCCTTATGTGCTCTCTTCTGTGTTTTGTCCTGGCTGCCTCAAAATCCTTTTTTAGCTCCCGGATGCTAGTATTCACATGATCGTTAATCTTTGGAAAGATTACATCCAAAGTGTGTCTATCACTCTTTAATCTCGCCTTTAGAGAAGAATGTGCGCTCTCCACCCTATCAAATGTTTAAGTAAGTTTTATAGATCTGTAACAATGACTGTATTATCTTAAAAATTACAAGATTAACAATTGTACCGATTTGTCGTTGTGTTGCCAAAGTGCAACACATTCTTGACCCAAGCCTCCACAAATTTTTCCTTGTGTTTCTCCCAGACTGATGCAACATACGTAATGAAACATGGATAGCTTCGGTATGTATACTTGAAATTTTCGTAACTCTCGTTGTAGTCCTGCTCTATGCTCGAGTGGACAACCGAAGTCCACATTCGGACTACAGCCACCGCCCTTCCTCTATCACCCATATAAGTCTCGGCTTTCCCCTGAATGTTCCTACTTATGTGCCACCGACATAGAAGATGATGAGATTCAGGAAATACCTGTTCTAAGGCATTCATCAGGGCCAGGCATCTGTCGGTGATAAATGTTGAGGTTGTAGTCCGACCGAGGAGTTCCCTTAATTGTTGAAGTGCCCACACATACATGTCTGTTGATTCGATACAAGAAAGGCGAAGGCAATGCTGAAGTTCTTGCCTATACTCGTCACCCCGATGAACTGAACCAAAGGCATTTTTGTGATGTTCGTTTTATAGGTAGCATCAATGCCTATGACGTACGGGAAAGCATGCAGTAGTAATCTAGAGGTAGGGTGTGCAAAGAAGATGGACCCAAGTCGTGTTCGATCCCCTAAATTGTGAAATAGAATCATGTTATCTATCAAATTAATATGAAACCTAAAGGATTATAGTTATTTGAGACATACTGAGTTGACTTACTTGGTTCTGTAGTGTAATCGTAGTAGTAGTTGTTTTTGTCTAGCTCACTCAGCAGAGTCTGCACCATAGATCGACCATTTCTCTTTTCAAGTTTTTTTTTGTATCCTGTTGTATATGTCTTTCCTTGTTGCTGACGTGTCTGGGTTGATTTTTGTGAGCTCTGAATGAATTGCACAAGGTGGCACACCGACTCTGCTTCTCTGATTGATCATAATCTCCTCCTCCTCAGTTAGGCGTTTTCCCACAAAATGACCCTCTGTCCACTCAGCGAGATCATGGTTATGCCATCCGTTACCCACATTCAAGAAACACCCGTAGCTTGTGTAATACCCCTTAATTCGAAAAGGACAACCACATTTCTTTGAACCAAATGATCTGCGTCGGGTGATGACACCAGGTCGTGGTGTCCTTCGTGGTTTCCAATACCTCTCGCATGTTATGTGGAAATCTTGGCCCGACCGAGAACTTTGAATTATGGTGTAGATATGGTTTTGATGTCCAACACTATCTACCCAAGCTTTCGCTTCTTCTTTACTCCTAAAGGCCTGGTTTGTTTTAAATAAGTAACATGTATCCACCACCGGAGGTCGATTATACATCCGTTGCATGTAGTCATCCATCTCTGCATTATGATCTGGAACGCCTTCATCAAATTCATCCCAATCTTCATCAGTAGTTGAGTCACTTTCCTGCAATAAGGGTCGAGAGAATGTTAGACGAATGTTGAAATATGAAATATTAGTGTGAATATGATTTACAAAGACAATAAACTAAATACTTAATGGGCTTGATACTGGAACATACTCATGATCGGAATCTGAAGATTGACTCATTTTTAGAGAGCTTGAACAGTTTTACGAAATTATTTTTGGAAGAGAGTCAGGAGATAGAGAGCTTTGAGAATATGGAGAGTGAGTGTGTGAAGATGAAATGGAGGAGGCATCCCTTATATAGAGGTTGGTCATGAACTAGCCACAAGGTTACAAGTTCAAAAACGGTAACCTGGTACGTGAACAGTGACCTGGTACGTGTACCTTTCCCTGACAAAAGTAATTACCAATGGTAACTTTGAATTCACTTTGTACTGGAAACGGTAACCAGGTACGTGAACAGTGACCTGGTACGTGTACCTTTCCCTGACAAAAGTAATTACCAACAATAACTTTGAATTCACTTTGTACTGGAAACGGTAACCTGGTACGTGAACAGTGACCTGGTACGTGTACCTTTCCCTGACAAAAGTAATTACCAACGGTAACTTTGAATTCACTTTGTACTGGAAACGGTAACCTGGTACGTGAACAGTGACCTGGTACGTGTACCTTTCCCTGACAAAAGTAATTACCAACGGTAACTTTGAATTCACTTTGTACTGGAAACGGTAACCTGGTACGTGCATAGTGACCTGGTACGTGTACCTGTCCCTGACAAAAGTAATTACCAATGGTAACTTTGAATTCACTTTGTACTGGAAACGGTAACCTGGTACGTGAACAGTGACCTGGTACGTGTACCTTTCCTTGACAAAAGTAATTACCAATGGTAACTTTGAATTCACTTTGTACTGGAAATGGTAACCTGGTACGTGAACAGTGACCTGGTACGTGTACCTTCCCTGACAAAAGTAATTACCAATGGTAACTTTGAATTCACTTTATACTGGAAACGGTAACCTGGTACGTGAACAGTGACCTGGTACGTGTACCTTTCCCTGACAAAAGTAATTACCAACGGTAACTTTGAATTCACTTTCTACCGGATCATCAACTTCTCCAGGTGTGTTTGGTACACTTCCTTCTGCTAGAATCTAATTTTAATAGTGGGGGTGAATACTTTTTAGGAAAAATTCACGATATAACCCTATTTTCTTTCATAATTCACAATATATTCCTGTCGGTTTTCGAAATTCAACTTTAAACATGTTTAAATGTAGTCCAAAATTAATGAAACTTTACATAGACGGCTCCTACTCCATGTCACCGTTTTAACCTTACTTTTCTCTGTAGCCGTTGAACTAGCCGTTGGACATGTCAGTGACCGTTACTCAAATATTATAAAAGAGGGTATTAGTGTCCCAACATACTCATTCCTTACCATGTGCTCTCAGAATCTGTCTAATTACATCTTGCGTGAACTCTTCATACCTTACGTCCCATTTCGCTCTCAAAATCAAATGGAGTTTCCTTTCTATTTGCACATTAATTATGTAGCTACTTTTGGTCATCATGGAGTACAATTTGATAGAAGAATGGGGCACAGACGCGTAGAAGTTACTATGTCATATCCTGGTAATCTCCGTGATCTACAACGACGAGTAATTCGAGCACTACAGTCCCTCCTCGGCAGAATAAACATAACAACAATGGTGTATTTGGGGTTGGAGGGCGACTACGAGTGGACTTTTATTCATGTACGAAATGATACATCAGTTCGCCAGATGATGGAGAATTACATGGAGTATAATGATTTCATCGCTCATATTCTATTACTTGTTATTTATGATCCTATTGAGCCCGATGATGATGATTTTCAACACCAAGAACCAATTTATGAGATGCGACGTAATGTAATATCACAGGGAATAGAGAGACAAAGGTTAGAAAATAATTAGGTTATTGGTTATTGCGTAATTGATCTTGTTAGTTCTCGTGTTGTTATACTTTTCGGGACTTATAATCTTTGGTAGATGTTTGGACGTGGAATAAATGTGTTGTTATAGTTATTCACTTTCAATTATGTGATTCATAAGATTTGAATTCGGGGACTTCTCTTTCTTAGGAATTTCTACATTTTGATATATTTCATTTCTCGTGACACATCGTATTATCAATAACAGTACCGGGAGGGATTATCAGGGCATCCACCACAAACTTGGGGTTCCAGCTTTCATCCAGAAATTTACAAGCCTCAATAATTTGGTCAAGCTTGATGTTTAGAACCTGGTTGAACTGAGACTCACTCACACCATCCCTAAATATAATAATCTGCTCAGGCTTCCTTTTCTCAATTATGTGATTCATAGGATTTAAATTCGGGGACTTTTCTTTCTTAGGAATTTCTACATTTTGATATATTTCATTTCTCGTGACATATACAATCTTTGGTACATGTTAGATAGTTATTCACTTTCAATTGTGTGATTCATAGGATTCGAATTTGGGGACTTCTCTTTCTTAGGAATTTCTACATTTTGATATATTTCATTTCTCATGACACACCATATTATCAATAACAGTACCGGGAGGGACATTATCAGGGCATCCACCACAAACTTGGGGTTCCAGCTTTCATCAAGAAATTTGCAAGCCTCAATAATTTGGTCAAGCTTGATGTTTAGAACCTGGTTGAACTGAGACTCACTCACACCATCCCTAAATATAATAATCTGCTCAGACTTCCTTTTCTCAATTATGTGATTCATAGGATTTGAATTCGGGGACTTTTCTTTCTTAGGAATTTCTACATTTTGATATATTTCATTTCTCGTGACATATACAATCTTTGGTACATGTTATATAGTTATTCACTTTCAATTATGTGATTCATAGGATTTGAATTTGGGGACTTCTCTTTCTTAGGAATTTCTACATTTTGATATATTTCATTTCTCGTGACACACCGTATTATCAATAATAGTACCGGGAGGGACATTATCAGGGCATCCACCACAAACTTGGGGTTCCAGCTTTCATCCAAAAATTTGTAAGCCTCAATAATTTGGTCAAGCTTGATGTTTAGAACCTGGTTGAACTGAGACTCATTCACACCATCCCTAAATATAATAATCTGCTCAGGCTTCCTTTTCTCAAGTATGTGATTCATAGGATTTGAATTCGGGGACTTTTCTTTCTTAGGAATTTCTACATTTTGATATATTTCATTTCTCGTGACAGACCGTATTTCCAAGTATGATGGTGGGAACCTTCGACACTATCATTGCTGGAGAACACTCAACGGCCAACAAAGAATTTAGACCGCCCAGCTTGGCATTGATCTTAAGAAGCACATTTGTCAAATACTGATTGTTAACTTTGATAGGAGCCATGCATTGTGTTACAACACCAAATTCTACCAAGGCCCATAGATATCACAATTCTTTCTCTCAGGCAGCAAGCACAACAGAAACAAAGGCATTTCAGGAAGTTTAGATTGAAGCTGGTCACACATCTTTTCTTTCTTAGGAATTTCTACATTTTGATATATTTCATTTCTCGTGACATATGAGTGTGTTGATGCATGTGAAGTATCCTCCCGAAAGCAGACTGCATTAACCAGGTTCAATAACGACAATACAAGATTCCTTTATCTAGTATATGATACACGTGCTTGCTCTCCAATCATCAAGCTACAATCTTGCTGATTTAACAGCTCTACAAAAACGATGCATTTCTAGAAAATTTTAGGCATAGTCTCCCCTGTTTTTCTTATCGCCACCGGTTTTAAGAACCTCCATAAAATCAACCAAAAGATCATTAAGAAGGTCACCAGGATTTTCAGCAATAATTCCACCATCACCAAGTCCACCAGAAAAAAATTACAACCACACAAATTGTACTAGCGTCTAATACACCAAGTAAAAATGAAAGACAACAAATAGTTCCAAGATGATACTAAAGTTTATTACATCTAAATCCAAGATGACAACCACTAGGGTGCACCATGCTGGCGCTAGTAACTATCCCATATGTATAAAGAGCTGAACACATCCTCAAGACCATGAGTTGCAGCCCTTTGTTCTTCTTCTGGCATCCCCTGAAGGCTGACGATAGTATGACCAGTCCCATGCATTGTTCTCTTGGTAGTATGGACGTGCAAGCTCACTTGCCTCAGACAGTAGCTGTAACACACTTGGTCAGGTAAGTACACATAAAATATAAAAGTGATATGTCATGAAGTACTATGAAAATATGACTTACTAGACAGGGATCTGGACGATGAACCAGGGTGGTCTGATAACTCTCAGGGTTTAAGATCTTCGGGTGTGTGCGCTTGGTGTACCAATCTAGGTAGAGTGGGTCGCAAGCATGCAACCGCGCATTTGTGCGCGTATACCCTGGAACCAGCAATTTAGGAGTGTTTTCCCACAAACTATACATGGGGGGTATACACAGGTGTAGGGTGGGTTTTTTCCTATTTTTCAGACCTTGGGTTGGGTCTAATAGGAGGTTCAGGGATACCCTGAATGTAACCAAACTGGCGTAGACAACGCCCAGGCAAGTACTGCTCATTCAACCCCATAACCTGTATGTTACCTCTATACCATGTACGCCCTCCATGAACATTAACATTATCCTGACCGTAGGGCAACCAATCAATCTACAATGAACATTAATAGTAAAATGTAACCAACAACGAAAGACAAAAATAATAATGGTTCAATGTGTTAGCAACTACAAACACTTACATTTAGAGCAGTCAAAACATCTAGATGCTCATGATAGCCTTGTAGTGAACGATGATCATGCACTTGAGAGGCAGATCTCACCCATCTTAGAGCCCAAGGTCTGTCATCATTAGCGTGCCAGTCTGGGCTAATCGCTGGTCTTAATGTAGGGAAGTACGCATAAATCCAGCACTGTGCATATAAAACACTAGAATGATTAAGTAGTACCAATTATTAATACTCAGTGAGTTATCATATACTAGATGCACATTAGGACACTTACCTCAAGTAACGTCATAGAACCACCTATCCCACTGGAGCCGGCACGAGAGGCTATCCCTAGCAGGCGATATAACCATGCAAGAGTACTAGCTCCCCATGCATATTTACGAAGCTTCGTAGCTTTCTTCATGGGAGCTACTAACCAGAACAGCTGTGGACTCAGACGACCATTTGATTTTCCAGCTAATATGGTGGTACCGATCAGATGATACAACCAACCACATGTCTGCTTCATTGGCTCTTCATTTACATCCCTACATTGCTACAACAAGCTCGCAATCGATACAGCACCGGTATTCCACAGTGTCTCTGTCATAGTCTGAACATCTCCCCTAAAATTAAGACAATTAGCCATTACCTCCTTCAACCCAGGGGTGGATGAATCCCCTATCAATGGACGACCGACGATGGGGATTTGCAGTATCATCCACACATCATGCAGGGTAATCGTCATCTCACCGAACGGCATATGGAATGAGTTTGTATCAGGCTGCCACCTCTCCACAAAGCACTGATGAGGGACATATTGTTGTATGGCATCGTAATATCCTGTAGGTGCTCTGTACTAGAATACTTAAGCATGTTCCTTGCTCTTTTGCTGGAAATTTGATCTTTTGGCCAGCAGGTAAGCATCACCTTACGGGATTTGAAACTCAAAACCCCACGATCCTACATAATGACCAATATTTAACACTTACAAAACGTAGTATGATATTAAATGATCAAATACAAGAGAAGATAGAGAACATACCTTAGTCGAGGTCCATAAGTCAAGCTACATGACCCCCGAAGCTAGTGATAACACTAGTGAGTAGTGGACCGCCAGGAACTAGCAACTCTGTCAACTTTCAAGAGGTAGGAATGACTGGAACCATCGCTAGCGCTGCTTCCTGTCAGTGTCATCCTCCTGATCCATGACATCATCATCTTCATTATCCTCCTCCTCATCCACGTTGGGTGAGTCCTCATCATCAGCACCACGACCATCGTCATCAGCATGTGGCGAACACTCAGTCATCACATGGTCCTCATCAGCACGGGCGGGTGATGGGCGTGGTGGACGTGATGAACTACCACCGCCTGACGTCTGAGCTTCTAACGGAGTAATCTGGTGGCTTGCTTTGCCCGAGATGTTGTAGCTAGCGCTGTGCAGTGATCTGTCAGACCAAGCGCTACTAGATGATGACACCACTGGCTTGCGTCTCCTTGGTATATGCTCGTACATCGCTGAGTCATCCTCCGCTACCATTGGTGGTGCCGGTACTTGAAACGCCGGGTCATTGAAAGATTGACCCGGATGGAACGATGAATGGCGTGCTGCTTCCATGAGGGGGGCAGGATTACTCGGCCCTTCACTAGGAGCATGTGCACGACGACGGTACGAGGCCGTCATAGGCTGCTCCGTACATCGGTCTTTCTTCTTTTTCGAGTATACATGTTGCACTACTTTTTTAAGTCGATCCATCACTGCATATGAATATCACACAGTTATATTCCTCATTCTTAACATAAAAATTCAAACATTTATAAATCATTCACAATATTAGAATTCAAAAAATAGAAAAAAAATTCAAACATTTATAAATCATTCATAATATTAGAATTAAAAAAACATATTCAAACATTTAAAAATCATTCACAACATTAGAATTAAAAAAAAAACAAATTCAAACATTTAAAAATCATTCACAATTTTAGAATTAAAAAAAAAACAAATTCAAACATTTCAAATTCATTCACAATATTAGAATGAAAAAAAAAAACAGGGTTTGAGCTGTGCAGCTCTTCTCCTCCTCCAGAGTCGAGTAGCGCTGGTACTCTTCTCTGTCATGGGCGAGCAGCGACACTCCTCGCCTCCATCCGACTCGAGCAGCGGCGGTCCTCGTCTCCTTCGTCGGGCGCGCGCACAACAGGGCAAGTCACGGGCCTCCTCGCAAGCTTCCGACTCAAGCAGCGACACTCCTCGCCCGTCTCCGACTCGAGCAGCGGCGGTACTCGCAGGTCTCAGGGTAGAGCCGCGGCGCTGCTCGCCCTAGCGCGAGTAGAGCCGCCCTGCTCCTCGCCTGCCTTTTTTTTGAATAATTTCGAATCTTTCATGCTAGATCTAGCTCAAATGATGTTGAATTTCAAAAAACTAACATCAAATTCATACTCAGGACACCCAAATCTATAAGTTGCAAAAAAAAAAAAAATTCAAAAAACTCACCGGAAAATTTTTTTGGCGGTGGTCCCGCGGTGGTTGGCGGGGGCGGGTGGCGGCTCCGGCGGCGGCTCTGGCAGTCAAAAGAGAGCTTCTTAAGGAAGAGAGAGAGGAGAGAGAGTGAGTAAGAGAGAAATGAAAATCCAAGGAAGGTTAGGCTATATATAGTACGAGCGTTTTTTACCCGAAATTGACGTTTTCAACTGCGATTTCAGTACGACATTCTGAAAGTGTAACAATGTTTGTAATTTAGTCAAACACATCACAAAATGTCTTTAACTTATGTGGATTCATAATTATAACGTTTAAATGCGATTAAAAAGGGTTTAACGTCTTTTATTACAATTAGAGCGTTTTTCACCCGAAATTGGCGTTTTTAACTATGAATTCAGTACGACATTCTGAATATGTACCAATATTTGTAATTTAGTCAAACATAATGTAAAATGTCGTCCAAATTACGTGAAGTCACAATTAAAATCATATTGACGCAATTAATACGAGTTTATAATGTTTTGTAACAATCAGAGTGTTTTTTACTGTTTACGCTCAAGAAATTATTTTTTTTAAAAAAAACAAAAGTTACAACACGACATCATTATATGTGTACAACGTCAGTATGAATTAAAAAAAAATTATACTACATTGATTAGTAATTTTATACTGCAAATAACAACCCGATAAAAAAAACCCTACCGTACACTCATTTTTTCTCTCGGGAGCCACCATTCTATTGTTTTCTTTCTATTTCTAAAATATATCCCCCACATTTCTTCAATCCCCAGACCAGAAGCTTCTAACCTCTCGACTGCCTGCATGCGATTTTTGGAAAACCCATAAAGCCTCCTGGTCTTCTTCCTTGGCAGTCTCCGGAAATCATCCCAGCCACCTCCATCCTCCACCCTTCTTCAAAGCCCAGATTCCGCAAACTACTCTTCCTCCGTCTACAATCCTCGAATCTAATTTCGCTCTCCATCAAACACTTCCCCGTCTTCCTCGGTGTCATCTTTCCCTCTGTTTCATTCATTTCGCCAACAGAGTAAGTACCATATCTGTGACGTTTTTTAGCAAACGACTTCAAATTCATCCTGGAGTTTCGTTTTCTTTTTTCTTTCTTTCTCCGATTTCTTTCAGTTCTCTCGCCAAAGGAACCGTATGGGGATGGCTAGGCGAAAGCCCGGCTCTGTCGGAGAAATGTCTCCGAAGGAAGAGCCGATCCTTTATCCTCACTTCTCCTTCCTTTTATGATGTTTTCACGTTCGTTTGATGGTGATTTCACTCAAACCCCGTAACCGGAACTTCGAATTACTATTTCGTATGTTTCTGGTTATGGAAGACCTGGAATAAGGGGTATGCTCCTGCACCCGTCATTTTCTTTTTTGTTTCATAACCTGAATTGACCGTCCTGTTTGCTTTATGACATGTTTTTCCACTTCAATATTAAATATATAAGATACAATAATTTTATAAAACTAAATTTTGTAACATATAGTTTATCATGTAAGGAATCATATACAAAACTTAAATTTTCAAAATTAATTTATCTTATATGTTAAAAATTGAAGTCGTCCAAATAATAAACAGGACAGTCAATTCAGGACCGAGGGAATATGTTGCGTTCAAAAGGAACAAATATGTTCCGGTGTGGACAAAGCAGCCCACGAACAGAGAACTAGAATATAACGCGAGCCGAATCTCGGTTTCGGTCCGTATAGTGATTATGTTTGTGTTTTTTCCGATCATTTTGTTTACGCATTGTAACACTCATGAGCTTGCCATTATGTTAAAAGCAAAGAAAGAAGGTTGGGAACCAAAACCCTTCTCACTCTCGTGAACCATTTACCTATGATGAAATCTGCTTTTTAAGTGGGGAAGAAGTTGAATATCTGTGTGTAGATTCGGATGTGTTCTACTATGAGATTTTACATATTAAAGCTAGAAACCCTTGTTCTATTCCTCTGGGACGTTCGCTTCTGTCTAAAAATTGATCATCAGGGACTGAAACATGCAAAGGAGTAGCTGCATCTGTTACGAAGAGTGATGACTTTATTGCCCGACAAACGGGATGCTCTCTTTACCCTCTGCTTCGAATTTTACTACTATATGTTCTATCTTTCATACTTCTCTTTTAAACCAGCTAGAGTTATGCTTCTTTATGGCAGAAAACTAACATGAGTTCCTCTATTTGTTTTGTGTTTGTACATTAGTATCTTACAGGAAAACCTCTGAGTATGTCCCCTGGCATTTAATCCGAACTCCAGCGTTTGTTAAGACCCTTTGGTAGATTTAAATGCTTTGATCTATCTGTCCATTATCTGTGATTTAACATGTTCTCATCCCTATTCCAATAACCGGTTAATGGGTTTGTTCTGTTTCTTGTTCTTCATTTGTGTGGTGAGTCCTCTGTGTATGAATAAGACTGGTAAGTAATCAAGTTTCAGGTGGAATATGTGCTTGCTTAACCTGTTACATACTATAATGATATCTACTTGCCTGCTTCTATTATAGGCGTAGAATTACATTGACAGTTTCAGGTTGATTACTTCAGCATGGTTTTTGATATAAAATTTATTGTTTAGGAAATCCGGTCTTAGCTTGTCTTGAATAGTTCATTAAAACCTGAAGCTACCAAACCTATATGTTCTTAGGCTTCGTTCGTTCCCAAGCTTCTCCAATAATCTCCAATATGAAGCTAGCTTTAACAACACAATGTTTTCCTAGCTTTTAAGCAACTTGCTCCGGAGGCGTTCGTTTGTAGAATACAGCTTTATTTAATGCTATATGTATTGTTTTACTTAACTACCCCTCGGGTGTCCACCCTTTTCGTTCTAATCCATCGACACCCAATCGAGTCTCCAAAATCTCCAGCGTTTATGAAGTTGGACGTCGGGCCGGTCGAATTCGACCCAAAATTCGCCAGTCTCAAGAGAGATAAAGAATCAGAGGAGTTCGACCGTCTTTTCCATTGGGAAGAAGAGAAACCAGGGGTGAAAAAGGCTTTGGATTTTGGTGATGACGATAATGATACGGGTGACATATTTAATGGGATTAGAGATAATGAAAAGGGGGATTGTGGGAGTCGTGACCACGATTGGGATGGGTTCTGGGAGAATAAGGGGAGAAGAGAAATAGGGATGAAGGTGGTGACATTGAAAGTAATGAGGCGAAGCAGAAGAAGGGAAAGAGGGGTGACGAGAGTAGTAGAGTTGATACCCGACACTGGTGGTAAATTGAATAAGGTTATTTTTGTAATTCATGTCTAGAATAAGAGGGCAAGGGTGTAATATCACAAGTAGGTGCAAGATTTAAAACAAGCTGAAAAAATGAAACGCAGCCAAACCAAGATTTATTATAAAGCCTTGTCTGTGAGATTAAGCTATAGCTTACAGTCCGGTCAATGGTGGGTCAAAGCTTTATAAAGTGGCTCTTTAAGCCACGATTCCCACATAAGCTTGGGACGACCCTTACTCTGATCTGGTTGATCTCTAGAAGGGCTTGGCTGACAAAAGGGATAGATCAGCAACTGAGGAATAGAATTAGCACCTTACTGTTGAGAATCCATGATAAATAAAAGTGGAATTAATGATGTGTTAACCTGCTATACCATGTCTGTACAGTCCAGGTCGTTTCACAATTTGAAGTAGCTATATAATCTAATAATGAATGGAGTTAGCGATTTAGATTCAGTTCTCAAGAAAGAAATAAAAAAAGGAAGGGTAAATAATCAGAATGAATTTGATTTAGTAGTTTAAGTACAGTTTATCTTCCTTCTTGGATTCAATATGTAATTCATCTATGTTAATTGCTCTTGATTTATCTCTGCAACTTACATTCAGCTTTATTGTATTTTCAATCTATTTCTTTGTGTTCTGTTTATTATTATTAATACTTAGTTATTACACTCTAGGACCTTTTCGCTTTGGACAAAATACCACCCAGGGGTAGTATTTTCCTATAGCATCAGAAAATACTCAAACCACCCTCCTATACATAAGAACAACAATCTTAAAGAACAAGCCCTTAAGGTCATTGTAGGAAGGTTTAGGATGTGAAACCACCCCATGTCTAGCGGGTCTCCAATTCGTTTTGTGCGGGATCCCCTTTTGCCTTCGACTCACCCATAATCAAGGATTAATTAAACTAATAGACATTCTCATTCCAGGATTTTATTTCAAGTTCAGTTAGCAATTCTTTTATCTATTATATTTCGCATTACCTCTTGAATTCATACAATAAAACCCCATTCACAAAAGCCAAGATTGTCTCACTAATTTCCTTGAACAAATTTTGAATTCATAAACCCTTTTGTGATATTAGTCGTCTTTTATAATTCATTTCAATTGCATTAAGGCATCTTTAAAAAAGCTGGACTCTGGCCTTAAAACGTTAGATTTGGTTCCTCTATCTGTAAGTGAACAAAACACCCAGAATTATAGTGGTTCGGCCAATAATCCAATTTATATTTACTTTTTGATAATATCTTTATTCCTTTCTTTAGAATTACAATATTAGAAAGATTTTTTTAGTGTTTTCTCTCTCTTCTAAACTTGTATCCTCTTACAAATGAGTCATCTACCTCTATTCCTATACTTTCTAGGTGAAGTTTATTTTTAATTCTTGTACATATGGTATTATTTTATTGGAGCAATCCTCCTATCTTTGATATTTTCCACTTTATAAAGTCTTCTAGACTAGAGACACAGGGTGCGGGGTGTGGTGTCAGGGTGTAGAGTGTGAGGTGCGGGATGTGGGGGGCCTTTCACGGAGTGCGGGGTGTGGGATGCGGGGCTCGGTCATGAAATTCAAGGCCCGAATCAAGGGTTGGGCAGGGTCTGAACTAATGCTTGGGGTCCAGATTTCCAGATTAGGCAGGGGTCTGGGGTCTAGAGTGTCTTGGCCCTAGAGATGGCAACGGGTCGGGTTCGGGTCTGGTAATGCTCCACCCGATGATAAGTGCGAAATACATCTATCTTTAGGGCTATAATTCTTCCTATTTTCATAACAATTCTTGTCGTATTTCTCACTTATCGTATGTTTTTCTTTAGATTTATGTTTTGATATGAACTGATAGATTTTATGTGTCAAAACAGGAAATAGTCTTGGAATCACATAGTTTACTTCACAAGCTTTCCAACTCAACAAACGACGAGTGAAACAGAGCTAAAACGAAGAATCTAAGCCTAGTTGAAGATTACAGAAAAATGAGGAAAAATACACATGTCCACGTAGCCCCATGCGGACTCAAACACGGACAGGTGTGTCCGAATTGCGGACTTAGTCACGGACAAAACAAAGAAGCTTGTCCGCAACGCGGACACAAATAAGGACTCAACACACACACACGTCCGCATTGCGGACTCAAACTCGGACGCAACAAAAGAGCGTGTCCGCTTTGCGGACTCAAACGCGGACGTCTCACGTCCTGATATGTGTTCGTACGCGGACTCAAACGCGGACACGTGTAAAGTGCGGCGCCGATTTCCAGATTTCACGCGTTGTAACTTTCGGTGCCGTTTTCTTTCTTCTCTTATCTACGACGCCTACAATTATCCATCTACTACCACCGCCTACCTTCTATCCCATCCACCCTTGTCTTCTTCCCTTCCTCTGCTCTATAGAAACCCACGCTCCTTCAATCTTCTTCATCATCCCTTCCTAAATCCAAATTCTCCACTTTTCTTCTTTTCCTCTTTCTTCTCCTCCTAAACCCCTACAACCACACCATCGATCAAGTTCCACATCTCCAAACAAAGTCACGTTGTTATTTTCCAGATTTCCAGAGGAAGAAGACGATCTGCACAAACCCAGGTTGTGTCCGGATTTGCGTCCGCGTTTGTGTCCGGGTGGCCCCACACGGACATGACCAACTTTTGCCAGTTTGTTCGTTATTCTTCGTTCTATCCGTTTGTCATCGTTTTGAGGTCGGCATAATCATGGAGACGAGCCCGGAAGCGAAACAACTCTCCCCAAATAGAGTTCTTTCTTTCCTTTAACTTTACTATGTTTTAATGTCTATCTTATTATTGATGTTTGTTTGTATAATTATGCGTGATTAATAAACTTAGCCTCCCGGGTTTGGAAGCGAGCCTATTTTATATAATTGTGTTATGTAAGCTTTCCACTATTGAAATACCCCAAACCTTGGTATGTTGGTTAAACAATAAAACATGATTTATTAAGACTAAAAAGAGTCTTAAAAACACTAGTAAACAAATTTAAACAAAAGCAAACACAAAATGTGCTTTAAAGTCAATAAGAGCTAAAATGTGCTCTAAGCTTGGAATAGGCTTGGGTAAGACCTAATGAACTTACCAAGACTATATATATGTATTAATGAACATATAAAATCAATTACCAAAGAAAACCAAGCTTGAAAACAAGTTAAAACACAAAATGTGCTTTAAGAAGTCTTAAAGCACATTTTTGAAAAATTGTCTTGTAAATGAGTTTTGAGTGGCTAAATGTCCATCATTACTCTTAAATATATATGTGTACTATATAGTATCACATTTGGGTGGCTATATTAATGGGAAATCAAAAATTTCACTTCTAAGTGCCTTGTTTAGGTGAATAGTGATTTTTATAAGCTATTTTGTAACATATGTTGTATAAGTAATTAAATTGACAAATAAAGACTATAATACCCTCATATTAATAAGGGGGCCGGTTTTCCTTAAGTGTGGTGACTCACCACTCTCTTATTAATGTATTAAGTAAGTAAAGTAAATAAACTACTTTTTACTTTATAAGTATAAATATCTCTTAAAAGCAAATTCTATCTCATCTCATTCTCTTTTCCTTCCTTCATTTCCCACGGTCACAACCTTCTTCTCCCTTCCTTCTTGCTGTTCTTCCACGGTAATACTACTACCTCTCCATTAGAACTCCCACTTTGACCTCTTGTAAAATCTTGCTCACTTGTTCAAATCAAAAAAAACACCACCAATCTCTTCCTCTCATCAAGCTCTTCATTCCTATCTTCTCAAAACTCCAAGAGCTCCATTTCGGTGCCAAGGTGTTCCACCATTGAAGGAGCTTGAGCTTGTCTTTTGACATATTGTTGATCTCCTTTGCTTCTAGGTAAGGAATCTCAAAGAAAAATCATGTTTCCTCCATGTTCTTACCTTGACCGAAAATACACATTGATATAGCTCTTTGTGTGACTTTGTTCTAGCTTCATTTCAACTCTTCATGGACTAGGTGGAGTCCTCTCTTGTTATATATTCAAACTCCCTTCAAAGATCAAGGTAAAACAACTACATTAATGTTTTTGAAACAATGTAAAATTAGGGTTTACAATGAGATGAAGCTCAAAGCTTGAATACTCATTATGGTGTTTGTATATTGCTAGAACTTGACAAGGAATCAAAATACCATACGGTTTTGTAAGGAATCAAGAAGGAAGTGTTTTGGAAAAAGAGGTAAATCTACTAACATAATGTTGTTTAATGCCTTAGGAGAAATGAGCTTATAAATGCTTATTAAAACTACCTAAAGAGCAAATGGTGAATGACTTAGTAAAGTGTTCTCAAGGAGACTAGTAAAATAACATATGCCTTGTTGTATGTAATCGCAGGTTAAAGGCATATATATTGTGGAAATTCAGTGTTTATGATTTAAGCACTTTAAGGGCCTAAGAGCCATGCATTTTAAGGGCCTAAGTGCCATGCAATTTAAATTATGCACTATATTGTAATGTAGTGTGAATTTGGTGAAGTGGTGTATGAGAGTGTTCTTGGTGATTCTAGATGTTCTTGTGTGTTTAATGGAGAAAGCAAAGTGTTTAGACTTGGTAATGTTCTAGGGGAATCCATGTCAAAATTTAGGTAAGAAGTAAGTAGTTCTAAGTGTTTACATAAGGTTTGGTGAGTTAGAAAATGTAGGAAATGAATAAGGAGTTCATGATGTTTTTAAAGGAATTTTGATGTACTAGGAAGTACTCTAGAGTGTAATAAGGACTTAGACATGATCTTGAGATTTAGTAAGTACCAAAGTCACTTTGGGACTTAGGTAAATACCTAGGCAAACTTTGGTAAAATAAGGAGAAGTGTACACTAGGAAAAGAGTTTCAAGAAGGAATAAGGAATTAGTTGTGAGAGATGATGCTTGGGAGATGATGTTAAAATAAGGAGGAAGCTTTTGGATAGTAGTTATCTTAGGTGTGAAACACCACTTGAAAAACTAGGAGAAAACATTGTAAGTGTTAGGAATTTTGTGAAGATATAAGTGAAGACTTAAGGAATTAGAAAATGAGTTTTATGAGTGTTTAAGGATGTCTTAAGTTGTTTGAAGTGCCCAAATGAGGTTAGGGGGTACTAGGTTATATGGGGTGAAGTTTGGAGTTGAATGTAAAAAGGAAAACAAAGATTTAGGGCAGACCGGACTTGCGACCGGACTTGCAAGCTCGGTCGGGACCTGTTTACCCTGCGAGAATTGGCTTCTGGAATGGACCGACCTTGGGACCGGACTTGCAAGGTCGGTCGGGCTTGTAATTGTGTACGGATTGAGTTACTGGAATCGACCGGACATAGGACCGGACTTGGCAAGTCCGGTCGGGCTAAATTTCCGAAGGGGAGAAACTGTCTGGAATCGACCGGACATGGACAAGTCCGGTCGGCAAGTCCGGTCGGACTTAAACTTGTAAAAAAAAAAACAGAAAAGAATGTGACTTATGAAGTTAACCCTAGGGTGTATAATGAAGGTAACCTAGGGTAAGGTAGACATTAAAACATGTCATATAATCATGATTGAATACTTAGTAAGTGTGAAGTAAATAAATAATTAACCGACGTTACTAATGTGTATAGGATTCTCTCAAGGTGGGAACGAAACGAGGCAAGGACCAAGGTATGGTTTTCTTGCAGTCTGTTGTCTACCGGTTTACACCGGCTTGGGTGTTGATTGTTTTCTGAGTGTTTACGACCTTATAAGATTAAGGCATGAAAAGAGCTTACGGTTGTTATATATTATGATGTTTGTTATTATGACTCCTTTCCCTTGGTGTGTCTAACAAGACCTAAATGTTGCTTGTTTGTGACTTAACAAAACATTGTGATCACTAACAAGTGCTAATCGGGGAGTGAGGAGTCCGTTGTTCCGGCCACGCGTGTGATGGATGGGGGTCGATATCATATCCGGTTCGGCTCTCTTGGTGTATGTATAGGTGGTATTCCAATTTGGTTTCTACCTTCCCTTAGCTTATCCAAAGCTAGTTACTGACTCACGTCGGGCCATAGGGGCATACGTATGTTATTTCGGTGTGCTTGGGATTACTATATCCGACGCACCTTTGGTATAAGTTAACCGTTCTACATAACCGGACGGTAACGAGGATGGTAACGAGCTTAACATGGGATTGGTAAAAATCTCTAGGCTCACATGGTATACTAACTATGGTGGAAGGTTCCTTGTGAGGACCGAGTTTTGGTGTTATGTATTGATCGTGATGCTATGCAATTTCCCTTGCTATGCTATGGTATAAATATATATATGTTGGATGTCCTAAAATGAATGCCATGTTATTATGACAATTGGTTGCGCGTATCCCGGTAGCCGATGGGCTGCGCGTTAGCCATACCAGCAAAGGTGCTGACCCCCTCGGGGGCTCCATATTTTATTGCAGGATGAGGATCGAAGAGGCAGAGTGGCTCTAGGTCCTAGGTTGTTGATGTACTTTTGGATATGTTGGTTGTTAAGCCCGGGATGCGCCTGTGCTCCCGAGGCATTACATTTTGGTACTGTTGTTAAACAGTGATGGATGATTATGGTTTGTAGGTGTGTTGTAAATTAATACTCGGTACGGTTGGTTATGTTTATATATGGATGTTAGATACTATGCTCGGGAGTCTGATCATCAGACCGATACACTTGTATTTATTCTGCCTAGTTAACCACGTGGGTGGTTAACGGCGTTGTAACACCAAAGCAATTAGTTATTATTTGGCTGGTTATTTCCGCTGCGATTCCGGTAGATGATAGGGGCGTTGTAGGGGTGTTACAAAAAGTGGTATCAGAGCGAAGTATCGCTCTGATGACTAGAATACCGAGCTTAGGGATATACCGAGTTAGGAAACCTAACTACAGATACCTAAGTGAACAAATTTGGAAGGGTTAACCACTAACTGAGTGTGGAATTACCTGGTTGTCGGGAAGATGTTATAACCATTGGACCGATAAGTGTGCAAGCATAATGCTAATGAGATGTTCATATGAATTCAGATGGCAGGTAGACCACGAGGGAGAGGCCGCGGGCGCGGTACTGGAGATTTGGGTAACCAGGGCGATGATACTACGGCACAGACTAGGTGGCTGAGGCAGTTTGCAGCCGCCGTAGCCCAGTTGGTACCCATCTGGTTGCTGCTATAAGCAACAACAGCCAGTTCAGCCACCACCACACCACCGCCACGAGAGACCAATTGGGTCAAGGCGTTGGCTGATCTTAGACCGCCATCATTCAATGGGGAGACTGATCCTCGAAAACTGGAGGCGTACATCTCCGAACTGGAGACCGCCTACGAGACCTTGGCAGTACCTGCAGAAGCTAAGGTCCGTCTTGCTGCCTACTACTTGAAGGGTACGGCAGAGTTGGTGGAAGTTGGTGAAGGAGGACAGGATGGCTGATCCTGAATTTGGTTGGAGGGAGTACACGGCTCTGCTGCGAGCCAAGTACTACCCGGTACACGTGCAGGAGGCCAAGCGCCTCGAGCTGGATAGTCTGAGGCAGGGGGATAAGATGTCGGTTGATGACTACTACACCGCATTCACCGGCCTTATCCACCTGTTACCAGACCTTGGGTATTCGAACCGAGTGTTGGTGAACCGGTTCTACAATGGTCTTAGCCACCGTCTCCGCTATGGGATGGGGCCAGCTGAGTATACTACCTTGCAGGTAATTAGAGTACCTTGTTGTGAATCAATTTACACCATGAGTGAATGTTAATGTGAGTTGGTAAGTTGTTTTTGCGGGGCATGACTGACATCCTAAAATTCAGGAGTGCTATCATGCCGCTGCTAAGGTTGAAATTACCGTCCGTCTGAGGGACGAGGAAAATGCGCACAAGCGCAAGGCCACCAACGAGGGCCAGAGTCAGCAAGGGTATGGGGGAGGAAAGAAAAAGAAACCCTACCCTCAGCCCCAGAAGGGCAGTACCAGGGTGACAAGGGCCAAGCCCAGACCACCACAGCTGATGAGCCACTGAAGCTCACGTATGCGTATGCGGCGAAGCCTCTACGCTCCTACCCGCCTAAGGGTAATTACTTAACCATGTGTATCTAGTTGAGGTGTGTGTTGTTGAGATGGAAAGTGAGTATTGATTTGTGTTGTTATAGCAGCTAGCGCGGGTTCTGGACCGGAGCGCCACTTTTACTGTAAGTGGTGCAATGGAGACCACCCCGGCAAAGACTGCAAGGGGAATGATGTGAGGTGCCGTCACTGCCAGAAGATGGGGCACCGTGAGTTTGAGTGTTGGACGAATCCCAACGGCAGAAACTATAAGCCAAAGGGGCAGTGGAAGGGTAATACTACCACGACCACTGAAGGCCCGAAGGCGATTACCAGCAGACTTCTGACAAGAAGTACACTGAATCCCAGAAGGGGAAGGCTACGGGGTCCGGCAAGGCCGCCCTGAATGTGGTGGACCGGTCAGAGGCACCAGGATCCTCTTCGAGACCAGGTACCGCCTAAACTGATAAATGAAAAAGTGATTGCTTACCGCATTTCATGCATGAGTGTTAGCAAGTCTAAGGGTATAAACATATAAGTAAAGAGTTAGAATATAATGTGGAAAACACCTAAAGTTAGGCAATTTGAAACTAGGAACCTTCAATATCTGCTATCCAATCCCGCCACACCAAACCCTGAAGAAACCGCCATCAACATCACCGACTTTCCATTGGAGCAATGTCAGGTTATCCAGCCAGGTATGATACTCTTAAATGGATACCTGACACCGGAAGCACAAATCCATATCATCAGACGATGCGACGAACTTGGAGCAAAACCAGGAGGGTTCTACACACCCGAATACCCGAACGGAGCAAGGATGCAATTGAAGATGATGTGCATGGGTAAGGACTGGAACCCTTACACCAAGTCATATCAAGAAGTGCGAGCTGAAGATGGAGCAACAGTATCAAGTATACCAGAGGAGTTCCATGCGGTCGTTAACCACGCCGTGGGAATTGCTCAGCAAGTTGAAACGGAATCAATTCCAAGTGTAAAAGCAGATCTATGCATTGTAACTTCTACCAGAAAGGTGGACGGTTAGGTATACACCAAGACAAGGACGAGTCACCCGAGTCTCTAAGTAAGGGAGTACCCGTGGTGTCTTGGTCCATTGGTGATACCGCAGTGTTTGTGTATGGCGAGCAGAAGCGTGCTGACCTCGCAAAGAAGCTACTGCTGAAATCGGGAGATGTACTAATCATGGGTGGACAATCAAGGATGCTATACCATGGCATCAGGAAGATCAAACTGAATACCGCACCGTCGGCAGTGATCAATGCCACACACATGAAACCTGGACGTTTAAATTTGACCTTCAGACAGTTTTAAGCTTTGTACAATTGTGTGATGTGATAAACCCGTGTGTATTAGGGATGTTGTAAGTATGAATCATGGCGACAGTATAAGCCAATGAATGTTGTAAAAAGGAGTGTGGTATGATGATATCTGAAGTTGTAAAAAAGAGTGTGTTAATGAATAAAGTGGAGTTGTTTGAAGCATATAAACCGTGTTGTTACCCAATACTTATTAGTTTGCCAATGAATTAGGCTGTGCACTCGGAACGGGAGGTATACTGAGTGTCTGCAATAAGGCAGAAGCCGGCAAGAGCGGCACAATCCTCACCGGTACCTTTCCAGTGAATGGCGTGGATGCATCGATCTTGTTCGACTCTGGAGCCTCACACACATTCATTTCGCTAGCATTTGCGAAGAGGCTGGGGTTAGACGGTGAAGAGATGCCAGACTTCGTGGTCACTCTCCCGTCGAAAGAGCGGATCAGATGTACCCGCTACTACCGAGATGCTGTTGTTCGAATCAGGGATGAGGAGTTTCCGATCGACTTGATAGAGTTCGACGGACTAGGTTTTGATGTGATTGTCGGGATGAACTGGTTGGAGCGGTACAAGGGTAGAATCCTATGTGCCGAGCATCGACTGCTTCTTCGGAGTCCATCTGGGGTTACTATATCATACCGCCAGAGGCCCAGGGAGCCTTCGACACAGATCATCACCGCCATGGCCATGTATCGTGAGTTGCGACGAGGAAAAGATGTATACCTCTGCTATGTCCAGGACATAGAGAGAGACCCTGAGTTTAGCCCAGATGTGCCGGTAGTGTCGGAGTTTCCTGATGTATTTCCTAAGGAACTGCCGGGCATGCCGCCAGCACGAGATGTTGAGTTTGAGATTGATCTAGTTCCGGGCACCGGACCCATTGCGAAAGCACCTTACCGTATGGCTCCAGCAGAAATGACAGAGCTCAAGGAGCAGCTGAGAGACCTACTCGACAAGGGCTTTATCCGCCCTAGTGTTTCACCATGGGGAGCGCCGGTTCTCTTCGTGAAGAAGAAGGACGGTAGCCTCCGCCTATGTATTGATTATCGGGAGCTGAATGCTGTTACGGTGAAGAACCGTTACCCCTTACCACGCATCGACGATCTATTTGATCAGCTGAGGGGAGCATCAGTGTTCTCCAAGATAGACCTACGTTCCGGATACCACCAGATTGCCATCCGTGACAGGGATATCGAAAAGACAGCTTTCAGAACTAGGTATGGGCATTATGAGTTCACAGTTATGCCGTTTGGCTTGTCAAATGCACCAGCAAAGTTCATGGACTTAATGAACCGTTTGTTCCAAGATCAGTTGGACAAATCAGTGGTAGTCTTCATTGATGACATACTTGTGTATTCGAAATCGAGAGGTGAGCATGAAAGCCACCTGAGAGATGTATTGCAGACATTGAGAAGGAATCAGCTATGCTAAATTTTCTAAGTGTGAATTTTGGTTGAACCAAGTATCATTCCTTGGACATGTGATTTCTGAGGCCGGGATCGCTGTTGATCCGGCAAAGATAGATGCAGTGCGCACCTGGCCTAGGCCGAAGACAGTTACCGACATCAGGAGCTTCCTCGGTCTGGCAGGTTATTATAGGAGGTTTGTGAGGGACTTCTCCAGTGTCTCGAAGCCGATGACTGCCTTGATGAAAAAGGATGCACCATTCGAGTGGACAGTCGACTGTGAGAGGGCTTTCACGAGTCTCAAGGATGCTCTGACATCTGCACCGGTTCTGACATTACCAGACGGTCCAGATGGTTTTGAGGTCTATTGCGACGCATCAGGCAGGGGTATGGGTTGTGTGTTGATGCAACACGGGAAGGTCGTGGCTTACGCCTCCCGTCAGCTGAAGAAGCATGAGGAGAACTACCCTACCCACGATTTAGAATTGGGGGCCATTGTCTTCGCACTGAAGATATGGCGACATCATTTATATGGGGTAAGTGTGACGATTTATTCTGACCACAAGAGTTTAAGATACTTGTTCACTCAGAAGGAGTTGAACATGAGGCAAAGAAGGTGGGTTGAATTCTTAAATGATTATGACATCAATTTACAGTACAAGGAGGGTAAGGCAAATGTAAGCTGACGCATTGAGTCGCCGAGCACACTCTCTCCATTCGCTAGTCTCTCATACTGGCTTGGTTGAAGAGGTGCGGAGTGCTCAGATGACGGATCAGTATATGATGGAAATTAGACAGAAGCTTATTGATGGCACATTCGAGGGTCAGAAGTATGACTTCAGACTCCACGATGATGACCTGATTAGGCTTAATGGCCGGTTGTGTATACCGAGGAGTAGCGCTGAGCTGAAGGAGCGCATACTGAGTGAATCCCATTGTTCTACGACATCGATTCACCCCGGAGCTTCAAAGATGTATAAAGGTATGAAAAGATATTTTTGGTGGACTGGAATGAAAAAGGATGTGAATGACTATGTGCTGAGGTGTCTCACTTGTCAGAAGGTCAAGTTTGAGCACCGACGGCCTGGTGGTATGGTGCAGCCAATGCCAGTGCCGGAGTGGAAGTTCCATGACATATCTATGGACTTCGTGGTAGGGCTTCCGCCTACAAGGGGAGGTCTAAATATGATTTGGGTTGTGGTAGACCGACTGACCAAGGTGGCTCGATTCATACCGATGAAGGACACCTGGAAAGTGGCTAAGCTGGCAGAACTCTTCGACAAAGAGATTGTAAGACATCATGGGGTTCCGAAAACGATTGTATCTGACAGAGATACCAGATTCTTATCCAGATATTGGAAGTCTACACGAGAGGCACTTGGTACTGAACTGAAACTGAGCACAGCGTTTCACCCACAGACAGATGGTCAGAGTGAGCGCACCATCCAGACACTTGAGGATATGCTACGTGCATGTGCACTTGACTTTCAGACCAGCTGGATTGATAAGTTACATCTGATCGAGTTTAGTTACAATAACAGTTACCATGCTTCGATCAAGATGTCTCCCTTCCAGGCATTGTACGGTAGACCATGCCGCACGCCATTATGCTGGGATGAGTCGAGTGAGACGGTCATTATAGGACCAGAGTATCTTGAGCAAGTTCAGGCAGAAGTTCGCCAAATCCGGGCTAACATGAAAGCAGCTCAGGATAGACAGAAGTCGTACGCTGATGTGCGCAGACGCGACCTGGAGTTCGCCGTGGGCGATCAGGTATTTTTGAGAGTATCCCCCATGAAGGGAGTATTTCGTTTTGGCCAGAAGGGCAAGTGAGCCCGAAATATGTGGGTCCTTATGTTGTGACGGAGCGGATCGGCCCGGTAGCTTATAGACTTGATTTACCCGCCGAGCTGGGCAAGGTACATGATGTATTTCATGTGTCCCAGTTGAAGAAGTATATGTCTCATCCGTCTCATGTGCTTCAGCCGGAAAGGCTAACCTTAGAGCCACCATGCGATCAGTGGAGACTCCGGTACGGATTCTGGATACTAAGACTCGAGACACTCGCCATAAGTCCGTGAGACTGGTGAAGGTCCACTGGTCTAAAGAGGACGTTGAGGAGGCCACTTGGGAGCTGGAAGAAAAGATGAAGGCGAAGCACCCGTCATTGTTTGCTTCTTAGTGTTCATATGTATGGGGTACGGGGCGTACCCCTTTTAAGGGGGGTAGAGCCGTTTCGGTTATGGTTGTGTACGACATGTGTATTATACATTGTCTATGTGATGTTACAGACCATGGTGTCTGAATGGTATTATGTGGTTTGGACCTTGAGTCCGTTATTGTGTAAGAATGATGGTTATGTGGTTTGGACCTCGAGTCCGTTGTGGTGTAAGTATGATGGTTGTGTTGGTAATGATGTTTTGGAAGTGTGGTGTTATAAGATGTTTCCCGTGTTCTAATATTAAGATATGTGGGAAGTATGAACTTTGGGGACAAAGTTCTTTTAAGGGGGGTAGATTGAAATACCCCAAACCTTGGTATGTTGGTTAAACATTAAAACATGATTTATTAAGACTAAAAAGAGTCTTAAAAACACTAGTAAACAAATTTAAACAAAAGCAAACACAAAATGTGCTTTAAAGTCAATAAGAGCTAAAATGTGCTCTAAGCTTGGAATAGGCTTGGGTAAGACCTAATGAACTTACCAAGACTATATATATGTATTAATGAACATATAAAATCAATTACCAAAGAAAACCAAGCTTGAAAACAAGTTAAAACACAAAATGTGCTTTAAGAAGTCTTAAAGCACATTTTTGAAAAATTGTCTTGTAAATGAGTTTTGAGTGGCTAAATGTCCATCATTACTCTTAAATATATATGTGTACTATATAGTATCACATTTGGGTGGCTATATTAATGGGAAATCAAAAATTTCACTTCTAAGTGCCTTGTTTAGGTGAATAGTGATTTTTATAAGCTATTTTGTAACATATGTTGTATAAGTAATTAAATTGACAAATAAAGACTATAATACCCTCATATAATAAGGGGGCCGGTTTTCCTAAGTGTGGTGACTCACCACTCTCTATTAATGTATTAAGTAAGTAAAGATAAGTAAATAAACTACTTTTACTTTATAAGTATAAATATCTCTTAAAAGCAAATTCTATCTCATTCTCTCTTTTCCTTCCTTCATTTCCCACGGTCACAATCTTCTCTCCCTTCCTTCTTGCTGTTCTTCTCCACGGTAATACTACTACCTCCATTAGAACTCCCACTTTGACCTCTTGTAAAATCTTGCTCACTTGTTCAAATCAAAAACAAACACCACCAATCTCTTCCTCTCATCAAGCTCTTCATTCCTATCTTCTCAAAACTCCAAGAGCTCCATTTCGGTGCCAAGGTGTTCCACCATTGAAGGAGCTTGAGCTTGTCTTTTGACATATTGTTGATCTCCTTTGCTTCTAGGTAAGGAATCTCAAAGAAAAATCATGTTTCCTCCATGTTCTTACCTTGACCGAAAATACACATTGATATAGCTCTTTGTGTGACTTTGTTCTAGCTTCATTTCAACTCTTCATGGACTAGGTGGAGTCCTCTCTTGTTATATATTCAAACTCCCTTCAAAGATCAAGGTAAAACAACTACATTAATGTTTTTGAAACAATGTAAAATTAGGGTTTACAATGAGATGAAGCTCAAAGCTTGAATACTCATTATGGTGTTTGTATATTGTCTAGAACTTGACAAGGAATCAAAATACCATACGGTTTTGTAAGGAATCAAGAAGGAAGTGTTTTGGAAAAAGAGGTAAATCTACTAACAATGTTGTTTAATGCCTTAGGAGAAATGAGCTTATAAATGCTTATTAAAACTACCTAAAGAGCAAATGGTGAATGACTTAGTAAAGTGTTCTCAAGAGACTAGTAAAACATATGTTGTTTTGTAGCAGGTTAAAGGCATATATATTGTGGAAATTCAGTGTTTATGATTTAAGCACTTAAGGGCCTAAGAGCCATGCATTTTAAGGGCCTAAGTGCCATGCAATTTAAATTATGCACTATATTGTAATGTAGTGTGAATTTGGTGAAGTGTGTATGAGAGTGTTCTGGGTGATTCTAGATGTTTTTGTGTGTTTAATGGAGAAAGCAAAGTGTTTAGGCTTAGTAATGTTCTAGGGGAATCCATGTCAAAATTTAGGTAAGAAGTAAGAAGTTCTAAGTGTTTACATAAGGTTTGGTGAGTTAGAAAATGTAGGAAATGAACAAGGAGTTCATGATGTTTTTAAAGGAATTTTGATGTACTAGGAAGTACTCTAGAGGGTAATAAGGACTTAGACATGATCTTGAGATTTAGTAAGTACCAAAGTCACATTGGGACTTAGGTAAATACCTAGGCAAACTTTGGTAAAAAGGAGAAGTGTACACTAGGAAAAGAGTTTCAAGAAGGATATAAGGAATTAGTTGTGAGAGATGATGCTTGGGAGATGATGTTAAAATAAGGAGAAGCTTTTGGGATAGTAGTTATCTTAGGTGTGAAACACCACTTGAAAAACTAGGAGAAAACATTGTAAGTGTTAGGAATTTTGTGAAGATATAAGTAAGGCTTAAGGAATTAGAAAATGAGTTTTATGAGTGTTTAAGGATGTCTTAAGTTGTTTGAAGTGCCCAAATGAGGTTAGGGGGTACTAGGTTATATGGGGTGAAGTTTGGAGTTGAATGTAAAAAGGAAAACAAAGATTTGGGCAGACCGGACTTGCGACCGGACTTGCAAGCTCGGTCGGGCCTGTTTACCCTGCGAGAATTGGCTTCTGGAATGGACCGACCTTGGGACCGGACTTGCAAGGTCGGTCGGGCTTGTAATTGTGTACGGATTGAGTTACTGGAATCGACCGGACATAGGACCGGACTTGGCAAGTCCGGTCGGGCTAAATTTCCGAAGGGGAGAAACTCTCTGGAATCGACCGGACATGGACAAGTCCGGTCGGCAAGTCCGGTCGGACCTAAACTTGTAAAAAAAAAAAACAGAAAAGAATGTGACTTATGTAGTTAACCCTAGGGTGTATAATGAAGGTAACCTAGGGTAAGTAGACATTAAAACATGTCATATCATGTTGAATACTTAGTAAGTGTGAAGTTAAATAAATAATTAACCGACGTTACTAATGTGTATAGGATTCTCTCAAGGTGGAAACGAAACGAGGCAAGGACCAAGGTATGGTTTTCTTGCAGTCTGTTGTCTACCGGTTTACACCGGCTTGGGTGTTGATTGTTTTCTGAGTGTTTACGACCTTATAAGATTAAGGCATGAAAAGAGTTACGTTGTTATATTATGATGTTGTATTATGACTCCTTTCCCTTGGTTGTCTAACAAGACCTAAATGTTGCTTGTTTGTGACTTAACAAAAATTGTGTGATCACTAACAAGTGCTAATCGGGGAGTGAGGAGTCCGGTTGTTCCGGCCACGCGTGTGATGGATGGGGGTCGATATCATATCCGGTTCGGCTCTCTTGGTGTATGTATAGGTGGTATTCCAATTTGGTTTCTACCTTCCCTTAGCTTATCCAAAGCTAGTTACTGACTCACGTCGGGCCATAGGGGCATACGTATGTTATTTCGGTGTGCTTGGGATTACTATATCCGACACACCTTTGGTATAAGTTAACCGTTCTACATAACCGGACGGTAACGAGGATGGTAACGAGCTTAACATGGGATTGGTAAAAATCTCTAGGCTCACATGGTATACTAACTATGGTGGAAGGTTCCTTGTGAGAACCGATTTATGGTGTTATGTATTGATATGTATGCTATGCAATTTCCCTTGCTATGCTATGGTATATAAATATATGTTGGATGTTCTAAAATGAATGCCATGTTATTATGACAATTGGTTGCGCGTATCCCGGTAGCCGATGGGCTGCGCGTTAGCCATACCAGCAAAGGTGCTGACCCCCTCGGGGGCTCCATATTTTATTGCAGGATGAGGATCGAAGAGGCAGAGTGGCTCTAGGTCCTAGGTTTTGATGTACTTTTGGATATGTTGGTTGTTAGCCCGGGATGCGCCTGTGCTCCCGAGGCATTACATTTTGGTACTGTTGTTAAACAGTGGGATGATTATGGTTTGTAGGTGTGTTGTAAATTAAATACTCGGTATGGTTGGTTATGTTTATATATGGATGTTAGATACTATGCTCGGGAGTCTGATCATCAGACCGATACACTTGTATTTATTCTGCCTAGTTAACCACGTGGGTGGTTAACGGCGTTGTAACACCAAAGCAGTTAGTTATTATTTGGCTGGTTATTTCCGCTGCGATTCCGGTAGGTGATAGGGGCGTTGTAGGGGTGTTACAACTATAATTTATCTAAGCAGTATTTTGATTCTTGTCCTTAATGCGCTTTAATCTTCTTGTACAATTATTAAAGTGATATTTGTAGTTCTCTTGTTAAAATGCGTTGCTGAGACAAGGTTCTAGACATAGGAAGTCAAAACGGGTTAACGACTAGAAGCGTGTCTCGCCTATAGGTTAATCTGTCTCCAATAGGAATTAGTAATAAAGCGAGTAATATGACTTCGCAAGGATTGCGGCTTGTTGTTTAAATTAGTCAGGGTTTATTGTACAAGGACCGGTCAATGAACTAATTAAGATTCCTGAGTTTATTGCTAAAGTGGTGAAAGTTTATACTGACATAATTGGATACAATATGTGAGCAGAATAACCCAGGATGCTTCTTTAAAAACAAAAGACTACAATTTCTATTTGTATTTTGTTTTCATTAATTGTTTTTATTATTGTCTTATGAGTTAGCTTTTAATCATACTCTTTAAAAAATGATAAAATCTGTTTACTAGAAATCTCAGTCAATTTACTACACTATCAGTTATCCACAGCGAGGTCCCCAAGAGTACGACAACCCACAAATCCACTATTCCGCAAAACGATAGGTACACTGCCTAAGTTGTAGAAGTAGTCACATATTTCTCCAACACCCGCTCCGTCACCCGTTTTTCACCTACATCACCCGATCCGACCCGTCACCCGTAACTTCATCACCCGTCACCCGCGGGTGAAACAGGTGAACCCGTCACCCGTTTTTATATTTTTTTTAGCATTTTTTTTTTGTTTTTAACACTTTATATAAGTTTATTTTTTTTTAAAAAAATAATTCATATTTGTTCAATAATATGTACCACATCATCTAATATCAATAACATAATTAAAACATGGAGTATTAGTCAAAATATTTCTAAATTATCTCAACAAATATGAGATAAGGATATATTTTTATTTAATATAAGTACATGTGGGTGACGGATCGGGTGAACGGGTCAGGTGACCGGGTGAAAAATCTTCACCAGACCCGTCACCCGCACCCGCTTCACCCGTCACCCGTTTTCACCCGTTTTATTTTGGGTTTTTCATCTATTTTTGCGGGTCTGGTGGTCGGGTGAAACGGGTACCCGTCACCCATTGCCATCCCTACTTGGCCCTGTTGTCTCGTCATATTTTTCCCCTCTTCAAATGAAATGTTAGATTTGGTTCCTCTCACCATAAGTGAACAAAACACTGAGAATTATAGTGGTTCGACCAATAATCCAGACTACATTCACTTCTCGACAATATCTTTATTCCTTTCTTTAGTATTACAATGTTAGAGAGCTTTTTTAGTGTTTTCTTCCTCTTCTAATCTTGTATTCCTTACAAATGAGTCTCTTTACCTCTATTTATAGACTTTCTAGGGTGAAGTATATCTTTAATCCTTGTACATGTGGTATTGTTTTATTGGAGCAACCCTCCTATCTTTAATACTTTCCTCTTTATAAAGTCTTCTGGACCAGAAACGTAGGGTGCGGGGTGTGGCATCCGAGTGTAGAGCGTGAGGCACGGGGCGTGGCGCTCGGTCACGGAGTGTGGGGTGCGGGATGCGGGGTCCGGTCATGAGATCCAAGGCCTGGACCAAGGGTCGGGCAGTGGCCCGGACTGATGCTTGAGGCCCAGATTGGAGCATGAACAAGGTCCTGAAGGGGGCCTGGAGTCTGGGCCGGGGTCCGGGGTCTCGAGCGTCTTGGTCCTCTTGTCCCGTCATATTTTTCCCCTCTTCATCAGTCCCACTAGCTCTACTTTTTGGCACTTTAATGGAACTTACAAAAAGAAAAATTAAAAATTTACATTCTTTGTACTTTTCATTTCTCCTATCTCCTAGTCCCACAAGTATTTTTCTTTTGGTTTTTACAAAGGAAAATGAACTTATACAGAAAAAGTTGGTACAACTGGTACAATCTAAATCCAACAAGTGTATTTGACAAATTTGAAATTCCAGGACATATGTCTTCGAGATAATATATCTTTGATGAATAAGTCTTCTGATCTCTGATATGCAATAATTAAGAAATCCAGAAGTCCAGAAATTCAGAAATCTAGAAGTCTATAATAAGATCTTCGTAAAGAAGACCAATGGTTCTTACTGTTTGAAGGGTAAGATATTATGATGATTAAATTCTTGCTTATACTAGCAAAATATAGATATTATGTTTTCCCATCTTTGCTTATGCTAGCTGAAGAATGATACTTTATGTTAATAAATATTTCCCATCTTTGCTTGTGGTAGCCAAAGAATGGTACTTATGACCATACCCTTCTAAAGTGTTTCTTTTTAGAAGGTATTTGATCACGGTACGGTGAGATGTCCTACACCTAATGACTCACCCATTACAGGTGACCATAGCTCTTGATAGATCCAGAGATGGGTTTTGGTTGACACGTTAGCCGGGCGCGACAACCCAAGCCAAGGTGTTACTTTTCACCATGGATATAACTTTTTGGAAAATCCATGGGTAGGTGTTACTTTTCAACAGAGGGCCTATGAAAGCACCATGGATTTTCATCTTCGATGAGACGACCAAAGGACCTATGAAAACGCCATGGGTTTTCATCTTCGACGAGAGGACCAGAGGGCCTATAAGAGCGCCATGGATTTTGGTCTTGATGAGATGACCAGACCCAGAGTGCCATGGATTTTGATAACACTAATGAATTTTGCTGATATTGAAACATTCCCAACAGTGGTGCGGTTTGTAGAAAAAGTGGCATGAACCTTGGAAACTCTGCCGGTCCTGCACAGCACACCGCCTGGACCTTAGCGCGCGGGCCATAGTTGGATAAATCTCATGCTACCAGCCCATGTTTGCAGAAAAAACCCTCCCTTGTTGATACCATGTGGGCATCTTTAGGAAAAGTATGAATTCCAAATAATAAGAATATTATGTTCCCTCAACTAATTTTCCTTCCCAGCTTTACCGGCCGAGAGTGAATCAAAGTTTTAATTAGCTGCAGGTACTTTTGAATTGCCCCACACATCAGGTCATCCTTGATTCGTGCCCATCGGATCATAATAATGTTTTTCAAGCAGTTGTTTTCTGGAATAGTGTTGGTGCGGTTGAGACTTCTTTACTGATTGATGCCGATTTTGTGTCTTTTTGTCTGTAATCCTCTTGTTGGTATTAGTTTTAAGGCCATCGCAGAGAGAGCCCAGATGTTTATTTACCCGGACGTATTTCTTGGAATATTATATTTGTTGATAATGCGATTGCCGTATGGACTAATTGCTCTTCTGACTAAGTCATGCCTTCATGTGTGGCGCGTGTCCACCCAGAAAATGCATCAATCTCTTGTGAGATGTGGACCGTTGGGAGCTTATTCTGTAATGAACTTGATCCCACCTTTCGACTATTAATGTTGACGCATAGACTTAGGCTTGTGTTCTGGTAAAAAGGCCTGAATTTCCTTGCGGTCGTGCTTCGTTGTTTTGCCTATCTTGGCCATGCAGCTCCTCATGTTACAAACAATAGTTGATCATAGTTAATAAGCATCTGTTTCTCGAAAAGTGAAGTAAGAGATACTATGCAACAGCTAAAAATGTGATGCCAGTGTATTCTGAAAATTTTAACCAGCTGTAATAGGTTTCTCAAAAAACAAATGTATACTTGGTCAATGAGTAAGTAAAAAATCAAAATCAGAATCTCTAAAATAGGCTAATAGTTCGAAGATGTAGAGAAAGGGTGCCAAGGGTATGGCACTTCAGGTGGTAAATAAAACAGATAAGGAATGAGCACACAGAGGAAGTTTCCAGAATGAGTATCTTGGTTTATGTACAGATTTTTATTTTTGAATCCTTCATGACTCCGAGTAATAATAAAGCTCTAAAAGGTGTAAAGATGTGCCAAAGTTCAACGGAAGCGCTATTTTGACAAGAAGTGCAAAAGCTCACGCACACTACTCATATAACCACACAGGGAACATAATACAATTCAGATTATGAATGCCCCCTAGCTCATGCTTGACCTATATTCCCAGATCAGTAGCAAAAAAAAAAAAAGGTCTTAAGGCTTGGATCAGCAAGAATGATTTGAACAACGCTAAAAACTAGCTTGCTGAATTTTTGATGCAGTAGAAACGGGAAGAATGAAGGCTTGTGTACAATCATATCCTTATCCCTATAAATAGATATGAGTAAAGCTAGCCGGTGTTGAATATCAGCCTAGAGCTGTCAAAATTATCGTGTTATGGCCGCTGAAACTTTTGGAAGAAATTAGGGAACAAAAAAAAAGGGAGGTATAATGCTGTTTAATTTCTGTCAATCCATGATAAGGCTTCTGTAAAAGAGGTATAAAAATAGCAAAGAAAAGACTATCCAAACGTATATACAATCACATTCAAATTTTAAGACTTGGAGTTTGATGTATGTTTATTATGGCCATATCAGGTGGCCACTTTTGCTTAATACAGTTGACAGAAGTAATATTTAAAACAGATGTTACTGATGCAATAGAAACAGAAGAATTTTAGAGTTGCACATCACTTTTAAGATTTCATATACAGAAGTAATACTGTTTAATTTTTGAGAAATAATCTTAAAAGAAAAATCTCAGCATGTTAGGAGCCATAATTTGTTGGAGCTAGATTCTTTGAAACAACATAATTCAGATTAATGTTTCTGTACACTGCAAAAGAATGATTTAGTGCAGAAACTTACAAGCATTAAGGTTGTAAATCAGGTTTGTGCAATAATGAACCGAAAACAACTCTGAAAAATGGTTTTGTACAAACTATAACAGCTGCAAAAGTTGCAATTTTGTGCTTGATAATGTTTCTTAATCAGTAGAGCAGAGTAGAGGCTAAATCACTCGAAAACAGTATAGTTTGTAACATGCCATAGTTTTAATATTTTGCAGATGTTGAGACTTTAAACAACCTATGTCTGGTCAGAAACAAATTTGTGCTGCCATAAATGCTTTTGAGATTTGTCATACTATGCAAGGAGTATGTCTATTTGAGGCATGTAAAGGAAAAAATCGTCCAACCAGATACATAGCATGCCCAATTTTGACGACTTCGAAACTTGTGAAAACAGATTGCATAGTTTAAAGAAATCATTCCAAACAAACGCAGCAAAAACCGAGAAAGAAAGGAATGTATGGTCTACAATTAAGAGCGAGTACGACTGTCACCTCCAAACGTAACTATACCTGCATTGGTATAAAGGTGAGGGTGGTTAGCGAATAGTAGTTTTACATGTCTACCATAGTTACAATTTTATCCAACTATAGATTGACACTTGTTGTCTACTTTTCTTAAAAAAGAGATTTTTTTTTTTAGGCTTATCGAACGCAGCCTAATATTATTTCCTTAATAAAGGTTCATGATCGCGGCTTTTGAAAACCACATAAAAACTGCTTCAATTATGCCCATACAATGGAGTAAAAAGAGATGAAATTTTGAAGAAGAGTAAAGCATTCTTTGAGAATTTCGGTTATTGAGATAGATTTTCTGCACGGCAATCAAAACAGAGGCAAAATGGTGCGGTTACAACAGCAGAAAGACAGCTTAAGGGATGACCAACGTCCTTTCGAATTTAGTAAAACAGAGCAAGATCTGAATTTTAATAAAAACTAAGCTTCTGTATCTAGTATTAGTGGGAACTCCTCCTTGATCCTGATTATGAAAGCAAGTAGTCAATCAAGATATTAACTAAACAAATTATAAAATAAAGGGCAAAATCATTTTTGAAAGAAGATCACCATAGCAGTAGCAAGGAAAAGAGGAAAGATTGAGTTAGAATCGTGCTGATAATTCAGAAACAGCACACTAGGAGCAAAATCAAGCAGGAATCTTTGGCTTCAGATGAAGGACACTCCTCATAGACAATCAGAAATAAAAGGGAATCTAGATACCCTTTAGCTGTCAACACTAGGTAGATGACAGCAACAAATGTGGGCAAAATTTAGCAGCAAAAGGGGAGTGTTTAATCAGCGTGAACTTACGGCTAAATAACTTGAGCAAAACCTCAGTTTTAAGGCTGTCTATATCAGTAGTGTAATCAGATACCAAACTGTGATGGAGAGTATTCAGAGGTAGAAACAGCAGCACTTTAAAGAAATGTTCATCACTGTGACAGATCTATTGTTAGTGTGGGAGAACCGGTAAACAAAACAAAAAAGCTAAGCATAAGCTTTCCTAATGTTGATCATACAACAACGGTGAACCGCGGCATCACTTAACAGTAATTCTGAAATTTTTTAAGCAGATTTAATTATATGTGTTGCTTAAAAGACCATACAGGTTGCAAAATCAGTGCAAAAAACTTCATAAGGTGATCTTTCTACTTTATCGTAAAAACAATGTCAATTGCAGCTAATAACTCGACCGCAAGTTAGCGCGGATGTAAAACAGCAGCGCTAGTGCCCAATATCAGAGAAGGTATATAAAGAAAAAGGTATCACTTTGTATACCGATTCTCATCATTGTGATAAATAAAATTGAGCATCAGTTTTGCTAAAAAGAAGAAGCTTTCTGTAACTTCTGAGACCTTTGTTAAGTCAGGGTAAAAAATGAAACGGGATTTTTGATGTGGTTTATAAAACTTAAGAATAAAACAAGGATCAGGCCGGGAGCTGTAAGACAAAGTTGTAAGCCGCAGTAAAAATCATGGATATTCATTAGAGGCTTAGTGATATATGGAAGTGGATAGTTGCGTGAATAGTAAAGGAATGTAACAGTAGAAATATCTGTATTGTGATATGTATTGATATCTGTAAGTGGGATATTTATACAGTCGTAAGGAACATACTAGAACTATTGTGTACTGAATGGGCTAAGCTATAACAAGATAATGGGCTAAGAGACATAACTGGGCCTAAGACTAATACGGCCCTCTAGCCTCCCGCGATCCCAGATGCGTCTTCGGTCAAAGACAATTGGGAGCATAATTTGATATGCCGCCCTCGATTTAGGGTTTTCGTCAAAATGTCTGCAATTTGGGCGTCGGTGGAGAGAAACTGCACACGAAGACTGCTGTTACGAATACGCTCACGAACGAAGAAATAGTCGACGGCTATGTGTTTTGCGCGACTGTGGAACACCGGATTAGACGCCAGGTATGTCGCTCCGATATTGTCACAACACAAGATCGGACTTTTGTGCAGTTTAACCCCTAATTCTGTTAGCAACTTCTGTATCCATAAAGCTTCTGAGGTTGCTGTTGCTAGGGATTTAAACTCTGCTTCGGTGGTCGACCTGGCGACGGTCCTTTGCTTGCGGGAGCTCCAGGAGATGAGCTTGTCGCCGAGGAAGATGAGGAACCCTGTTGTGGAGCGGCGGTCAGAAGATGAGCCAGCCCAGTCAGGGTCTGAATATATGCGAAGGTCGCCAAGAGGGGAAGCAGAAAAATGGAGACCGAGGTTCTGAGTACCCTTCAGGTATCGTAGTATTCGTTTTGCCGCCGACCAGTGTATTTCTTTGGGTTGATGCATGTGTTGACTGATGCGGTTTACCGCATAGCTAATATCTGGCCTAGTAAAGGCCAGATACTGTAAACTCCCAATAATACTGCGAAAAGTAGGAGGGTCATTGTAGGGAGGGCAATCTGTGTTGTCGAGAGTGTTTGGGTCAATCATAGGAGTAGAGACTGGTTTGGAGTGGAGCATGTTGGTGCGGGCAAGGAGATCTTGAATGTAGTGTTGTTGGGAGAGGGTAAGACCAGTGGGGGTTCGGGTAGCAGTAATACCGAGAAAGTAGGATAAGTTGCCTAGATCTTTGAGGGGAAATTCTTTTGCCAGACATGTGATTAGCTGGGTGATTAGTAGGGAGGATGAAGCCGTGACCAAAATATCATCAACATAGATTAATAGGTAGATGATATCCGATCCATTTAGGTAGGTGAACAAGGAGGGATCTGATTGGGAGGATTGGAAGCCAATGTGAATCAAAAAATTGCTTAACCGTGAGAACCATGCCCTAGGTGACCGTTTTAGGCCGTAGAGGGACTTGAGAAGCTTACACACATGGTGAGGGTAGTCAGAGTGAACAAAGCCAATGGGTTGTTGAATGTAGACATCCTCCTCTAATTCCCCATGTAAAAAAGCGTTGTCTATATCCAGCTGTTGAATGGGCCAGTGTCTAGCAGTGGCAATAGATAGGACAGTTCTGATGGTTGACACCTTGACCATAGGGCTAAAAGTTTCAGAGTAGTCAATACCGTAGGTTTGGCCAAAACCTTGGGCAACAAGACGTGCCTTCCTCCTTTCAATTGAACCATCTGCATGTCTCTTTGTTTTAAGTATCCATTTTGTTCCTAAAATATTCATGTGTGGTTGAAAAGGAACAAGAACCCAGGTTTTGTTTCTCTGCAAGGCATTATATTCTGCATTGATAGCATCTTGCCATTCTGGATACTTAATTGCTTGTTTGTATGTGGGCTGATCTGGGACAGTAGGTGTGATTTGTGTGTGATTCAACCAAGGAATGGTACCATCAGTGCGTACCTTAGGTTTTAGGCTCTGTGTCTTAGTCCTGGTGATCATAGGGTGGGCTGGAGGAGGAGAGGGAGGTTTATCAGAGGGTGTAGGGCTAGGAGAGTGTGTATCGGAGGGAGAGACTGTAGGGCTAGGAGAGTGTGTGTCTGAGGGAGAGACTGTAGGGGTAGGTGAGGAGGAAGATGCAGGAGATAATGTAGTTTGTGCTTGGGAACTGGTGCCTGCTGGGGAAGTAGATGTGGTGGGTGGTATAGGCAGGAGAAGGTGTGGGATGTATGTTGTTTCAGTGGGAGAAGGATCTGATGATGGTGGGGATAAATGTTTGGTGGCAAAGGGATAGGCAGTTTCTTGGAAGGTAACATCCCTAGAGATGTATTTGCGGTGGGTTTTAGGATCAAAACAGATATAGCCAGTGGAGTTATCTGGATAACCGAGAAAGACACACTCAGTGCTTCTGAAGGATAGTTTGTGAGTGTTATATGGTCTGAGGTTTGGCCAACAGCTGCACCCAAATATCTTCAAGTGAGAGTAGGTGGGTGGGGATGAGTGTAATTTAGAGAAAGGGGTTGAATAGGCAATGGCTTTGGTGGGTGTTCTGTTCATGAGGTAAACTGAGGTTTTGAAGGCATAGGACCAGAACATCATGGGAAGAGAGGCTTGGGAGAGGAGACAAAGACCATGGTCCACCACATACTTAATTTTGCTCTCCACGGAACCATTTTGCTGATGAGAGTGGGGGCATGTGTATCTGTGAGATATGCCATGTGTCTGGAAAAACTTTTGCATAGCTAGGAATTCTCCACCTCTGTCTGTTTGGATCTGTTTGATCGTGCTTTGAAATTGTGTCTTAACATAAGTACAGAAGATAGGTAGCACAATGGCAACATCAGATTTATTTTTAAGTGGGTAGATCCACATATACCTTGAAAAGTCATCAACAATCAACATAAAGTAACGATAACCATCCTCAGAAAAACAGTAAGAGGGACCCCATAGGTCTATAAACAGTAGTTCAAAAACCCTAGAAGAGGTAGAAGGGGAGGGATAGTGTGGTAGAGCATGGGATTTGCCCTGACAGCAGGCGGTACATAACTCAGTATCATCAAAAACAGAAACAGGTAAACTGAAGTTTCTAATTATTTGTTTGGTGACGGTGGTGCTGGGGTGTCCAAGTCTAGCATGCCAAATGGTGGAAGGGGCCTTTGTGGTGTAGTTGAGTTGTGGTGAGGTGGTAGTTGAAGAAGGAAAGCAGTAGACACCATCCTTAACACTCCCCTTGAGGAGAGTAGCATGAGTTTGAGTGTCCTTCAAGAGAAAGAAATTAGGGTGAAATTCAAAATAGGTTCCATTGTCTGTACAAAATTTACTCACAGAAATGAGCTGTTTATTTAGATCGGGCACATGTAGCATATTATTCAGAGAGAAGGACAGGTTGCCATAACGAATTGCACCTGATCCTTGATGCTGGATGCCAAGGGTAGATCCATCCCCGAGAGAGACTGTGTCAGTCCCTTGATAGTCAGATGCACCGAGATTTAGCTTAGAGAAGTCTCCCACAAAGTGATGGGAAGCTGCTGTATCTGGCATCCAATCAGTAGAGGGGGTTTTTCCAGTGGCATTGGCTTGAAAAGAGGGAGGGGGTTTAGGCTGATAGGAGAAATTGAATCTGTGATAGCAGGCATCTGCCTCATGTCCCCGTTTCTTACAGATCTGGCAACTTGGTCTGTTATCAGGTTTTCCAGTGAAATTGGTGTTTGATGTGGGTTTTGACTGGGAATAGTAAGAGGAATTCCCCCTTCCTCGTCCCCTAGAGGATCGCCCCCTAGAAGAGTATCCAGATCTGTTGTTGTTGTCAAAAGTGCTGGGAGAGTGAGAGGTAGCATTGACTGTAATATTTTGTGTGTTCTGATTTTGTTGTTGAAGCCAGCATTCATTTGAGAGCATGAAGTGGTAGATCTGAGAGGGAGAGCATGGATCTGTTCTAGTGAGGATGTTTGAAATCATGGCATGGTAATCGGAGGGAAGGCCATTTAGAATATAGCTTTGAAATTCCCTGTGTGACACAGTATGACCTGTGACAGCCAGAGAGTTGACAAGGGCTTGGGCTCTGTTGTAGTAGGCAGTAATCGATTCAGTTGAGGATTTGTGAATGGAGGATAATTGTCGATGGAGATGGCCAACCTGGGCATTGGTTTGAGAGGCAAAGGTCTGATGAAGGTAGGACCAAGCCTGGGCGGAGGTGGTCATGCCAATGACCTGTCCGATGATGGAGTCACTCAGGGATGCATGTAGAACAGATAGGACCAGTTGATCCATTTGGATCCAGCGCAGGTAGTCATTGTTGGATGGATCTACATCCGGACAGGTGTAACTGCCGTCTACAAATTTGTAGATGTCGTTTCCTCTAAGGAATGTAGTCATTACTCCTTGCCAGATCCTAAAATTTTCTGGTTTAAGTTTTATGAGGTTTGCTGCGGCAGAAACTATGGATTGTGATGAAGTGTGTATTTGTTGTGCAGGGGTAGATAGCAACGGGGATTTGCCTTTGGCGGCTGGTGTATCATTGGCTGGTGGATCATTGTTGCTGTCGTCGGTGACAGAACCTTCAGGCGGAAGATTGGCCATGGATAGAGAAGCGAAGCGGAAAAAGAAGGGTTATCGCCAGTGATCTGCTCTTGATACCATAGTTGTGTGAATAGTAAAGGAATGTAACAGTAGAAATATCTGTATTGTGATATGTATTGATATCAGTAAGTGGGATATTTATACAGTCGTAAGGAACATACTAGAACTATTGTGTACTGAATGGGCTAAGCTATAACAAGATAATGGGCTAAGAGACATAACTGGGCCTAAGACTAATACGGCCCTCTAGTGGAAAGAGGGTAATTTAAATGCTTACATTGCACCACATAATTAAACAGACATCCAGCAGATTAGATCAGATCCAACTTTATATACCAGAGGAGACCACAACAGCAATATGAACTAGAAATAAGGTTTCGAGAAAACTTCAGCTCTGTTGGACAGTAATAAACATGTTTTTACTGAAGCGTTTTTACCATGAGATGCCCAAATTGATTCATTATTGCAGCGGAAATCATGTTTTCAAGCGTGAGAAACAAAAAACGTTAACTAAAAGCACAAAAATCAGTCATGAATTCAGAAATTGAAATACCACTTAGCAATCATCAGTAATGGACAGACGCAGAGAAAAGGCCTGCTATGGCTCTGATACCATAGGAGAATGAGAGAATATCGAGACAAATTCACTGTTGTATTGATTGTATGAATGACGGCTGAGCCGATTACAAAGGATATACCCTAGTGCTTTATATAGATAGTGTACAAATGTAAAGGATATTGGACTGTAGATAAGAAATAAGACTGTAAAGGGAATGGGCCTTATTTCTATCTATAGTGGGCCTCTATTTATTCTTCTTCTGTGATGGTTGCTTTATGTTTGTCGGGAGTGGGCTCGTCTGGCCCAAGAGAGTGCTCAACTGCTTATTTTTAGTCCCATTTGACTCAACAGACCTCAAACCTACTCAATACCACTCAAATATCTGTTAATGCTACTCAAACTAACTCTTCTAGAGGAAGAGGCAACAGAGGAGGCAGATCCTCCAGAGGAGGACAACGTGGAGGTGGAAGAAATTCTAACAGAGGAAACTATCAAGGTCAGGGACAGCATCTTTCTGGTAAGAGTGACCCAAGAATACAGTGCCAAGTATACAGTAAATATGGTCACTCTGCTCTCTCCTATTATAACAGGTTCAATCATAGTTATCAGGCCCTAACCACATCTCATTTTAATGCTAATGCCACCACTACTGATCAACCTTGGTACCCAGATAGCTGTGCTACAAACCACTTCACACATGACTTTTCCAATCTAAGCCTTGACTATCAACCACACAATGGGACAGATGAAGTTCAGTTTGGCAATGGCAACTCTCTGCCTGTTAAGTCTCAAGGCACTGGTCTCCTGCCTACTCCCACTGGTTATCTCTCTCTACCTAACTTATTATATGTACCTAAGCTCAATAAGAATTTAATATCAGTCAAACAACTTGCTGCAGACAACAAAGTCTCTATTGAATTCTTTCCTACTTTCTTTGTTATCAAGGATCTGGCCAAGAGGAATATTCTGCTCAAAGGAGGGGTTGATCAAGGGCTATATCAGTTTCCTGGTGTTTCTAGCTTACCACTCAATAAAGCCACACAAGCTCATGTTGCAGAAAGAGCATCATCCCAACTCTGGCATCAAAGATTAGGACATCCTTCTACTAGGATTACTAATCAGACTATTAAGTTGTTTAATTTACCAGTTACAGCTTCTAAAGCTAATTTTGATAAATGTGACAGTTGTATGGGGAAAATGCATGCTTTGCCTCACCCCTTATCTCCCTCTACATTTGGAAAACCCTTTGAACTTCTATTCCTTGATGTGTGGGGTCCTTCACATGTTATTTCTCACTCAGGCAGTAGGTACTATCTTTCTATTGTGGATGATTATAACAAGTTTGTCTGGATTTTTTTCCTGTCTGCTAAGTCTGAGGTTGTTAAAGTCTTCACTGCTTTCATGAATTTGGTTCATAATTACTTCCAGACTACAATCCAGAGTATACAGGTTGATGGTGGTACTGAGTTCAAACCTCTAAAACCTATTCTCAGTAGTAAAGGAATAGCCCGACGGATCACCTGTCCCTACTCACATCAACAGAATAGTTCTGTTGAAACCAGACATAGACAAATTGTGGATAAAGGTCTCTCTATGCTAGCCCAGGCTTCTCTACCTCTCATGTTTTGGGAAAAGCATTTCATACGGCTACTTTTCTTATCAACAGAACACCCACCCTCATTCTTTCTCATCAAACCCCTTTCCAGAAGCTATTCAAAGCTCCACCTAACTACTATACCCTCAAGGTCTTTGGCTGTGCCTGTTGGCCAAACATGAGACCCTACAACCACAATAAGCTCAATTACAGATCCACCCTCTGCACCTTTCTTGGTTATGCTCCCAACTACACTGGTTATCTATGTTTGGACATGCTCACCCACAAAATCTATACTACCAGAGATGTTCTTTTTAATGAGACATCCTTTCCCTTCCATCAACTGTCCAACCCCACACACTCTGCTACACACCCCACCTATACTCCTACACCCATTGTCTCCAACCCTACTGCTCCCACTACCCACCAGTCACTCCCCTCACCTCCTTAAACACCACATACTACCCCCTCAGATTCTCCTACTCCTATGAGCACACCTGCTACACCCTCCACTACCTCTACACCCACATCTACCTCTACTCCCACATCTGAATTAGGGACTTCTCCCTTTTCTCAACCCAGTCCCTCAGCTACTGCTCCTACCCCAGAACCACCACCTCCTCATCACATGATCTCTAGGGCCAGAGCCAACATTAGAAAACCCCTTATCCGCACTGATGGAACTATGCGCTGGCCCTCTGCTCTCACCAGTACCCTCATCCCAGAAGAGCCTACCTTTAACCAACCTGTTAAACATAAGGAATGACTTGCAGCCATGCTAAAAGAATTTCATGCCCTCCAACACAACAACACCGAGACTCTTGTCCCTAGACCAACTCATATTACACCTTTGGGAGTCAAATGGGTCTTGAAAACTAAAAAGAAGGCAGATGGCACTATTGACAGAAGGAAAGCCAGGCTTGTGGCTAGAGGATATTCTCAAACAGAGGGAGTTGACTATGAGGAAACATTCAGTCCAGTCATAAAACCTACTACTATCAGGTTGGTTTTCACTATAGCAGTTCTCAAACAATGGCCCATCCATCAAATTGACATAGACTGTAACGCCCCGGTTTACCACCACCATTTACTTAGTCATTTTTTTTAATTCTTTAGAGACATGCCATAACTGAAGTAACATCATAAACGTTAGTTTATATTATACATGCGTCAGTTTACAAAAGGTCCCCTAATACTATCCCCGGGGGTTACCGCCACCCTTACTAAAGACTAGTAAGTGTAAGGCTATTACCACCACCACCCCTATGTTAGCTATCTTACATTGCTGTTCTACTACCAAAAGAGTGACACAACCAACCCGTCACTTTACACCTTAATACCAAAAGACCCCTTCCAGCCAACTACTATGTTAGCTCCTACTCCTATTTTACACCAAAAGCAAGGGGTATCAAAGATTATTACATCACTAGCATCTTAGCATGGGACTACTTCCATGTACTCATAAACAGTGGAAACTTCATAGGTGATGGACTGACTACTGCCATTCTCCGGGTGCCTAAAACCCTGTATCTTCTTGTTCCACTCCTCAAGCACTATCTCGGTGACCCCAGGCTGAATACTTCTACGATAGGTGACAAACATGAAAATATAGAAGGTATCGGTGGACTCGTCCTCAGTGCAGAGAAGGTGACCATCCCAGTTACCCTGAACACATAGTTCATATACACAGGAAAACAAAACAAATAAAATCAGTAAAAACTGAGTAACACTACCACACCCCGTAAAAACTTATTTTCTCTTTAAAACCTTTGTTTTCAACAAATATTAACAATATAACAAATCAGAATAGATCACACACCGTTTACCTGTACCAAGAATTATCAAGAGATAATTAATATCATATACAAGATATTTCCAAATGAAGTCCACCACCACCACCCACCCTATGTCCTTAAGTGTGCACACCCCCTATTGAAAACTTCTGCCCAATAGGAGTAGATCATAGTGGCAGCTCTAATTCATTAGTAGGAGCTTATATTGTTGCCGGAACGTCGGCTTGGCCTTAAAGGCTCTCACAAGAGGCATAGCCTTAGGATAACCATGATATCAACATCACAAAATACTTTCCACCACCACCAAAAGAGGTTATCCTTAAACACATTTACGAACCATGAGTAAGATATCATAAACCAGCTTAAGCACAAGCAACACAAGTAGTAATCCACACATCAAGTTCAACCACTTGTAAAATCACCTTAATAACAACATAACAATACCATTCAAGCGTCAATAAACTATAGAATCAAACAATTTCCAAGAAACCAACTTAGAAAGCTTAAAAACTCATTTTTGACCAAAATCACTATTCACCAACTTAAATAACTTCCCAAAGAAGTCTCGGCCTAAAATTTTATTCATGATCCAATATAAACAACACAAGTATCTCCCTAAAATTTCAGCACAATAGCAATTCGGAAACCCATTCAACCACTCAGAAAGGCTTAAAGCACATTTTCTCATTTTTAGATTCTTTACCTTGTCTAACCTACTTAAATTTCTCCATTCGACTTGATTTTTCAACCATAATCATTTATACACTATTCAAGACTACCCTAAAAATTTTAGCTCAAACCCATGTCGGAAACCCATCCAAACAATTCCTAAAGCTTAAAGCTCATTTTTCTCCATTTTCAAAGTTCTTTAGAGTTTTCCTACTTCCCAACCTTATTTAGACTTGATTTTCTAGGATAATCACTAAATATTGATCCATAGTTTACTGTAGAAATTTTAAGAAAATAGGAGATGGGATTCGTAGGTAACCAAATAGAATGACTTAAGAAGGAAAATAAGCTTTAAAGGTGAAAATGATGTGCATAGATGTTACCTGTCCTCTCCTAGCCATTTTGGTGCTCTTCTACCTTTATTATAGGTTTCTTGAACTCAAAATCTCCACCAACCAAGTCGCCCTCCTTGGAGTTTGGCTTCCACTCCTTAAACTTGCCTCTTTTCTTGATTTTAGCTTAATTACTACCTTAAACTTGTGTTTCTAATGAAGGAGTATTGTTGCCTAATCTCCAATGGTGTTTTCTAGCTTAGGAGAAGAAAGGTAGATGAAGAAGAATGGCCACCTTGCTCACCTACCATGACCGACCTCCACCCCCCCTTTTTATACTAAATTTCATCCTTATCCTTCAACTTATAATCATTACTTCTAGAATTGTCCATAGCCATTGATTTGTGCCAAGTGTCCAAAACCAATCCTAACCATCTATATGCAACCGCCCTTGAATGGATAAGGAGGGAGCAAGTTGCCTTGATCATCATTACAAATAGTAAGGAGGTGTGAATAGTGGTGAATAGTAACCGAGATATTTTTCTCCTCCTTTCCTTGATATTTTTGGCCACCACCTTAGGCCATGTTTGGCTTGAGCTTTTCATGGGTATTAAGACTATATGTGTAGGTATGTTAATACTAGTGTGGGTTATCAAGTTTCAGGAATTTCCTCGGGTCACTTCTGAGCTCTTCCGAAGCCTCGTTTGCCCAGAACCATTAAATACTGAAAAATGTAACTGGATTGTCTTATATTAAAAGAAGAAAGATATGATTGTTTCTTTCCTCAAAACACTCTCAAAAGTATCTAACACTCCTCCTAATGTTGATAACCACTCTCAGTTCCCGAGGAATTTAGTAATTTTTGGGAATTTCAGGAATCCTACGAAACTAAGGTTTACCGGGTGATACTCCGGGAACTAGAGTTTCTAATGTTCACCATGCACTTCCAACTAATTAGAACCTTCTCAATCTTTTGAAATTAAGGTTTCCTAAGGTTTACAGTTAAGTAAGGCCCTAATCACATTTTAAGAAATTTGGGGTATTACATCCTCCCCCGTTAAACAAAGCTTTGTCCCCGAAGCTCAAAACAGTACATTCCAAGAAACTAAAACAATACTCCACACAGTAATTCTCAAGTGGCTTTATCAACCACAAATGATTCAGCAACATCACACAAACCTCAGACATACCAATCCCATCCACCACACAATAAAATCATTCACAAACTCAGATACCGCATATATAAAATCATTAAGAAGACAACTCCTAAAATAGCATTCAAGTATCACCGACCATTTCTGGCACCAACAAACATTCACAATCACCAACAAACATTCACAAACACTAACAGACATTCACCACATACCATACGATTCTCCCCCCCCCCCTAAAAAGAAAGTTTCCATCTAAAGCTTAATAATTAACCTTAACCGTGATAACTTCCTGAATCCTATGAAGATTCATTAGTATCTTCACAACCTTTCTTCTGGTTATGGGTCCACAACGTTTCCGCTGCGCTACTCTGATAAGCGTTTCCACCACTCTTACCTCCATTATCCTTCCCGTACCTACACTCGAAGGCTCTATGTCCTAACCTTCCACAATTAAAACACTTCACAAACCTTCCTTCACAATCTTCACCTGGATGGTTCTTTTCACATATCTTGCAATAAAAGTGTCTAGTTCCTTTATCATTGATTCATCGTCCCGAGTAATTAGGTCTGGCTTCCCCACTTGGCCTAACCTCTACTTTAGTCCTCTTATCAAAACTCTCAGCCTTACGTGACTCCATTCTCCTTTTCCGCCCATTTGTACTTCCTTCCTCCTCTGTTGTACCCTATAAAGATTAGCAGTTTTATCGTACGCCTCATGTAAAGAACTTATAGGTATTACACTCAGAGCTTCTTGTAAATCCCAATTTAACCCCTCCAAAAAACGTTGAACCTTAGCAGTCTCATCAGGTACCACATGCGGAGCAAATCTAGCAAGCTCCACGAACTTAGCATGGTAAGTTTTAACATCATCTGTCCGCTGCCTCAATCCAGTAAATTCCTGATATTTCTGCAACCTTACATGCTTCGGATAGAATCTTTTCCTTATTGCATCCTTCAACATATTCCATCCAAAACCTGGATTTCCTTTGAGTCTCTCCTCCTTCACAGATCAGCTTCTCCTTTTAAGTAAAATACAGCCCCACTTACCTTCTTTTCTTCAGGGCAATCAATAATATCAAATATTTTGTCAAACTCTTTGACCCACACCTCCAGAATCACTGGATCCTCTTCTCCCGAATAAGTACTTGGTTTCATAGTTGCTATCCTTCGGGAGAAATCCTTGGGTACCTCAGCTCTAGCCTCATGCTGCTCCAGGATTCTTCCCATGCTCAGTGTCAACTCCCTCAGTTCATCCATCGGTCCTCTCCCCTCTCCCTACTCTGTCCTCTCCCCTCTCCATTACTCTACACACAGATATGTTAGTTACAATATAAATAGTTAACTATAATCAAGCACACAACACAATATCACAGCAAGTCACATTTTCAGAACCACATGGTTCTGCCTAGACTCCTAAACCTAGACCTGGGTCACCTTGCTTCCTAGACAAACTCGAATTTTCCGTTCCAACTAACCTATAGCTCTGATACCACTCTGTAACGCCCCGGTTTACCACCACCATTTACTTAGTCATTTTTTTTAATTCTTTAGAGACATGCCATAACTGAAGTAACATCATAAACGTTAGTTTATATTATACATGCGTCAATTTACAAAAGGTCCCCTAATACTATCCCCGGGGGTTACCTCCACACTTACTAAAGACTAGTAAGTGTATGGCTATTACCACCACCACCCCTACGTTAGCTATCTTACATTGCTGTTCTACTACCAAAAGAGTGACACAACCGACCCGTCACTTTACACCTTAGTACCAAAAGACCCCTTCCAGCCAACTACTATGTTAGCTCCTACTCCTATTTTACACCAAAATCAAGGGGTATCAAAGACTATTACATCACTAGCATCTTAGCATGGGACTACTTCCATGTACTCATAAACAGTGGAAACTTCATAGGTGATGGACTGACTACTACCGCCATTCTCCGGGTGCCTAAAACCCTGTATCTTCTTGTTCCACTCCTCAAGCACTATCTCGGTGACCCCAGGCTGAATACTTCTACGATAGGTGACAAACATGAAAATATAGAAGGTATCGGTGGACTCGTCCTCAGTGCAGAGAAGGTGACCATCCCAGTTACCCTGAACACACAGAGTTCATATACACAGGAAAACACAAACAAATAAAATCAGTAAAAACTGAGTAAAATTACCACACCCCGTAAAAACTTATTTTCTCTTTAAAACCTTTGTTTTCAACAAATATTAACAATATAACAAATCAGAATAGATCACACACCGTTTACCTGTACCAAGAATTATCAAGAGATAATCAATATCATATACAAGATATTTCCAAATGAAGTCCACCACCACCACCACCCACCCTATGTCCTTAAGTGTGCACACCCCCTATTGAAAACTTCTGCCCAATAGGAGTAGATCATATTGGCAGCTCCAATTCATTAGTAGGAGCTTATATTGTTGCCGGAACGTCGGCTTGGCCTTAAAGGCTATCACAAGAGGCATAGCCTTAGGATAACCATGATATAAACATCACAAAATACTTTCCACCACCACCACAAGAGGTTATCCTTAAACACATTTACGAACCATGAGTGTAAGATATCATAAACCAGCTTAAGCACAAGCAACACAAGTAGTAATCCACACATCAAGTTCAACCACTTGTAAAATCCTTAATAACATATAAAAATACCATTAAAGCTTCAATAAACTATAGAATCAAACAATTTCCAAGAAACCACCTTAGAAAGCTTAAAAACTCATTTTTGACCAAAATCACTATTCACCAACTTAAATAACTTCCCAAAGGAGTCTCCGCCTAAAAATTTAACCATTATCCAATATCATCAACAAAAGTATATCCCCAAAATTTCAGCTCAAGATAAATTGGGAAACCCATTCAACCACTCAGAAAGGCTTAAAGCACATTTTCTCATTTTTAGCTTCTTTACCTTGTCTAACCTACTTAAATTTCTCCATTCGCTTGATTTTTCAACCATAACCATTTATACACTATTCAAGACTACCCTCGTATTTTTACTCAAACCCATGTCGGAAACCCATCCAAACAATTCCTAAAGCTTAAAGCTCATTTTTCTCCATTTTCAAAGTTCTTTAGAGTTTTCCTTCTTTCCAACCTTATTTCTTCTTGATTTCTAGGATACTCACTAACTATTCATCTCTAGTTTACTGTAGAAATTTTAAGAAAATAGGAGATGGGATTCGTAGGTAACCAAATAGAATGATGTGCATAGATGTTACCTGTCCTCTCGTAGCCATTTTGGTGCTCTTCTACCTTGATTATAGGTTGATTGAACTCAAAATCTCCACCAACCAAGTCGCCCACCTAGGAGTTTGGCTTCCACTCCTTAAACTTGCCTTTTTCCTTGATTTTAGCTTAATTACTACCTTAAACTTGTGTTTCTAATGGAGGAGTATTGTTGTCTAAGCTCCAATGGTGTTTTATAGCTTAGGAGAAGCAAGGTAGATGAAGAAGAATGGCCACCTTGATCACCTACCATGGCCGACCTCCACCCCCTCTTTTTATACTAAATTTCATCCTTATCCTTCAACTTATAATCATTACTTCTAGAATTGTCCATAGCCATTGATTTGTGCCAAGTGTCCAAAACCAATCCTAACCATCTATATAACCGCCATTGAATGGATAAGGAGGGAGCAAGTTGCCTTGATCATCATTACAAATAGTAAGGAGGTGTGAATAGTGGTGAATAGTAACCGAGATATTTTTCTCCTCCTTTCCTTGATATTTTCGGCCACCACCTTAGGCCATGTTTGGCTTGAGCTTTTCATGGGTATTAAGACTATATGTGTAGGTATGTTAATACTAGTGTGGGTTATCAAGTTTCAGGAATTTCCTCGGGTCACTTCTGAGCTCTTCCGTAGCCTCGTTTGCCCAGAACCACTAAATACTGAAAAATGTAACTGGATTGTAGAAAGATATGATTGTTTCTTTCCTCAAAACAATCTCAAAAGTATCTAACACTCTTCCTGATGTTGATAACCACTCTCAGTTCCCGAGGAATTTAGTAATTTTCGGGAATTTCAGGAATCCTGCGAAACTAAGGTTTACCGGGTGATACTCCGGGAACTAGAGTTTCTAATGTTCACCATGCACTTCCAACTAATTAGAACCTTCTCAATCTGTTTAAATTAAGGTTTCCTAAGGTTTACAGTTAAGTAAGACCCTAATCACAGTTTAAGAAATTTGGGGTATTACATCCTCCCCCCGTTAAACAAAGCTTCGTCCCCGAAGCTCAAAACAGTACATTCCAAGAAACTAAAACAATACTCCACACAGTAATTCTCAAGTGGCTTTATCAACCACAAATGATTCAGCAACATCACACAAACCTCAGACATACCAATCCCATCCACCACACAATATAAATCATTCACAAACTCAAGATACCGCATATATAAAATCATTAAGAAGACAACTCCTAAAATAGCATTCAAGTATCACCGACCATTTCTGGCACCAACAAACATTCACAATCACCAACAAACATTCACAAACACTAACAGACATTCACCACTTACCATACGATTCTCCCCCCCCCCCTAAAAAGAAAGATTCCATCTAAAGCTTAATAATTAACCTTAACCGTGATAACTTCCTGAATCCTATGAAGATTCATTAGTATCTTCACTACCTTTCTTCTGGTTATGGGTCCACAACGTTTCCGCTGCGCTACTCTGATAAGCGTTTCCACCACTCTTACCTCCATTATCCTTCCCGTACCTACACTCGAAGGCTCTATGTCCTAACCTTCCACAATTAAAACACTTCACCAACCTTCCTTCACAATCTTCAGCTGGATGGTTCTTTTCACATATCTTGCAATAAAAGTGTCTAGTTCCTTTATCATTGATTCATCGTCCCGAGTAATTGGGTCGGGCTTCCCCACTTGGCCTAACCTCTACTTTAGTCCTCTTATCAAAACTCTCAGCCTTACGTGACTCCATTCTCCTTTTCCGCCCCATTTGCACTTCCTTCCTCCTCTGTTGTACCCTATAAAGATTAGCAGCTTTATCGTACGCCTCCTGTAAAGTACTTATAGGTATTACACTCAGAGCTTCTTGTAAATCCCAATTTAACCCCTCCAAGAAACGTTGAACCTTAGCAGTCTCATCAGGTACCACATGCGGAGCAAATCTAGCAAGCTCCACGAACTTAGCATGGTAAGTTTTAACATCATCTGTCCGCTGCCTCAATCCAGTAAATTCCTGATATTTCTGCAACCTTACATGCTCGGATAGAATCTTTTCCTTATTGCATCCTTCAACATATTCCATCCAAAACCTGGATTTCCTTTGAGTCTCTCCTCCTCCGCAGTCCACCACAGATCAGCTTCTCCTTTAAAGTAAAATACAGCCCCACTTACCTTCTTTTCTTCAGGGCAATCAATGATATCAAATATTTTGTCAAACTCTCTGATCCACTCCTCCAGAATCACTGGATCCTCTTCTCCCGAATAAGTACTTGGTTTCATAGTTGCTATCCTTCGGGAGAAATCCTTGGGTACCTCAGCTCTAGCCTCATGCTGCTCCAGGATTCTTCCCATGCTCAGTGTCAACTCCCTCAGTTCATCCATCGGTCCTCTCCCCTCTCCACTACTCTGTCCTCTCCCCTCTCCATTATTCTACACACTGATATGTTAGTTACAATATAAATTGTTAACTATAATCAAGCACACAACACAATATCACAGCAAGTCACATTTTCAGAACCACATGGTTCTGCCTAGACTCCTAAACCTAAGCCTGGGTCACCTTGCTTCCTAGACAAACTCGAATTTTCCGCTCCAACTAACCTATAGCTCTGATTCCACTCTGTAACGCCCCGGTTTACCACCACCATTTACTTAGTCATTTTTTTTAATTCTTTAGAGACATGCCATAACTGAAGTAACATCATAAACGTTAGTTTATATTATACATGCGTCAATTTACAAAAGGTCCCCTAATACTATCCCCGGGGGTTACCGCCACACTTACTAAAGACTTGTAAGTGTAAGGCTATTACCACCACTACCACCCCTACGTTAGCTATCTTACATTGCTGTTCTACTACCAAAAGAGTGACTTAACCAACCTGTCACTTTACACCTTAGTACCAAAAGACCCCTTCCAGCCAACTACTATGTTAGCTCCTACTCCTATTTTACACCAAAAGCAAGGGGTATCAAAGACTATTACATCACTAGCATCTTAGCATGGGACTACTTCCATGTACTCATAAACAGTGGAAACTTCATAGGTGATGGACTGACTACTGCCATTCTCCGGGTGCCTAAAATCCTGTATCTTCTTATTCCACTCCTCAAGCACTATCTCGGTGACGCCAGGCTGAATACTTCTACGATAGGTGACAAACATGAAAATATAGAAGGTATCGGTGGACTCGTCCTCAGTGCAGAGAAGGTGACCATCCCAGTTACCCTGAACACAAAGAGTTCATATACACAGGAAAACACAAGCAAATAAAATCAGTAAAAACTGAGTAACACTACCACACCCCGTAAAAACTTATTTTCTCTTTAAAACCTTTGTTTTCAACAAATATTAACAATATAACAAATCAGAATAGATCACACACCGTTTACCTGTACCAAGAATTATCAAGAGATAATTAATATCATATACAAGATATTTCCAAATGAAGTCCACCACCACCACCACCCACCCTATGTCCTTAAGTGTGCACACTCCCTATTGAAAACTTCTGCCCAATAGGAGTAGATCATATTGGCAGCTCCAATTCATTAGTAGGAGCTTATATTGTTGCCGGAACGTCGGCTTGGCCTTAAAGGCTATCACAAGAGGCATAGCCTTAGGATAACCATGATATAAACATCACAAAATACTTTCCACCACCACCACAAGAGGTTATCCTTAAACACATTTACGAACCATGAGTGTAAGATATCATAAACCAGCTTAAGCACAAGCAACACAAGTAGTAATCCACACATCAAGTTCAACCACTTGTAAAATCACATTAATAACAATATAACAATACCATTCAAGCTTCAATAAACTATAGAATCAAACAATTTCCAAGAAACCACCTTAGAAAGCTTAAAAACTCATTTTTGACCAAAATCACTATTCACCAACTTAAATAACTTTCCAAAGGAGTCTCCGCCTAAAAATTTAACCATTATCCAATATCATCAACAAAAGTATCTCCCCAAAATTTCGGCTCAAGATAAATTGGGAAACCCATTCAACCACTCAGAAAGGCTTAAAGCACATTTTCTCATTTTTAGCTTCTTTACCTTGTCTAACCTACTTAAATTTCTCCTTTCGACTTGATTTTTCAACCATAACCATATATTCACTATTCAAGACTACCCTAAAAATTTTAGCTCACACCCATGTCGGAAACCCATCCAAACAATTCCTAAAGCTTAAAGCTCATTTTTCTCCATTTTCAAAGTTCTTTAGAGTTTTCCTACTTCCCAACCTTATTTCGACTTGATTTTCTAGGATAATCACTAACTATTCATCCCTAGTTTACTGTAGAAATTTTAAGAAAATAGGAGATGGGATTCGTAGGTAACCAAATAGAATGACTTAAGAAGGAAAATAAGCTTTAAAGGTGAAAATGATGTGCATAGATGTTACCTGTCCTCTCCTAGCCATTTTGGTGCTCTTATACCTTTATTATAGGTTGCTTGAACTCAAAATCTCCACCAACCAAGTCGCCCACCTTGGAGTTTGGCTTCCACTCCTTAAACTTGCCTCTTTCCTTGATTTTAGCTTAATTACTACCTTAAACTTGTGTTTCTAATGGAGGAGTATTGTTGCCTAAGCTCCAATGGTGTTTTCTAGCTTAGGAGAATCAAGGTAGATGAAGAAGACTGGCCACCTTGCTCACCTACCATGGCCGACCTCCACCCCCCCTTTTTATACTAAATTTCATCCTTATCCTTCAACTTATAATCATTACTTCTAGAATTGTCCATAGCCATTGATTTGTGCCAAGTGTCCAAAACCAATACTAACCATCTATATGCAACCGCCCTTGAATGGATAAGGAGGGAGCAAGTTGCCTTGATCATCATTACAAATAGTAAGGAGGTGTGAATAGTGGTGAATAGTAACCGAGATATTTTTCTCCTCCTTTCCTTGATATTTTCGGCCACCACCTTAGGCCATGTTTGGCTTGAGCTTTTCATGGGTATTAAGACTATATGTGTAGGTATGTTAATACTAGCGTGGGTTATCAAGTTTCAGGAATTTACTCGGGTCACTTCTGAGCTCTTCCGAAGCCTCGTTTGCCCAGAACCACTAAATACTGAAAAATGTAACTGGATTGTCTTATATTAAAAGAAGAAAGATATGATTGTTTCTTTCCTCAAAACACTCTAAAAAGTATCTAACACTCTTCCTAATGTTGATAACCACTCTCAGTTCCCGAGGAATTTAGTAATTTTCGGGAATTTCAGGAATCCTACGAAACTAAGGTTTACCGGGTGATACTCCGGGAACTAGAGTTTCTAATGTTCACCATGCACTTCCAACTAATTAGAACCTTCTCAATCTTTTGAAATTAAGGTTTCCTAAGGTTTTCAGTTAAGTAAGGCCCTAATCACAGTTTAAGAAATTTGGGGTATTACATAGACAATGCCTTTTTACATGGTGAACTCAAAGAAAACTCTACATGGATCAACCTCCTGGTTTTATCCACCCCTACTATCCTAATCATGTGTGCCTTCTTCATAAGTCCATCTATGGACTTAAACAGGCCCCAAAGGCCTGGTTCTCTAAACTCAGTGACACTTTGATATCTTTTGGGTTCCACCGCTCAAAGGCTGATACATCACTGTTTATTTATCACTATGCTCAAGAGACCTTCTACATTCTCATCCATGTAGACGATATTCTAATCACAGGTTCCTCACTCTCTCTGGTTCAACACTTCATTCACAGAATTTCCTCAGTTTTCCCAGTTAAGAACCTAGGCCCTCTTCACTATTTCCTAGGTATGCAAATTACTAGAAACCCTAAAGGACTGTTCCTAAATCAATCTAAGTATATCTCCTCCATTCTACAGAAAGCTCACATGGCCAACTGTCGCCCAGTTCAAACTCCCATGAGTCTACCCACCTCCACCTCTATGTCAGACTCTAGCCCTTATGAAAATCTTACCCTTTTCAGAAGCATACTGGGTGCTCTTTAGTACCTTTCTCTCACTCGGCCAGACCTAAGCTTTGCAGTGAATAAACTCTGTCAGTCTATGCACTCCCCCACTCAATATCATTTTCAATCCCTCAAACGTGTACTTAGGTACCTCAAACTCACTCAATCTCTTTCCTATCATATTGCTCCTCACTCGCAACCCCTTCTATCAGCCTATGCAGACGCTGACTGGGCTAGTGACACTCTTGATCGAAAATCTACAACAGGATACTGCATGTTTCTCGGTAAAACCCTAATTGCTTGGCAATCCAAGAAGCAACCTACTGTTGCTTGCTCTACCACACAAGCCGAATATAGATCTATGGCCTATGCTACACGCGAACTCATCTGGATACAGAATATATTAGGCGAGTTAGGTATTTACTTACCTGATGCACCAACCCTCTAGTGCGATAACCTTGGAGGAACCTATCTCGCCACTAATCTTGTGCTCCACGCTCGCGCCAAACACATCGCCTTGGACTTCCACTTCATTCGTGAACGGGTTCAAAATGGCACCTTGCGCATCTCCTTCATTCATGGTTCCGACTAGCTTGCCGACATTTTAACAAAGCCACTGACAGGAACTAGGTTTTTTGTACTTCGTTCCAAACTCAATCTTCATCAGCTTGGAACGTGGGGGGCTAATGGACAGACAGACTCTCTTGGGCCAGACGAGCCCACTCCCGACAAACATAAAGCAACCATCATAGAAGAAGAATAAATAGAGGCCCACTCTAGATAGAAATAAGGCACATTCCCTTTACAGTCTTATTTCTTATGTACAGTCCAATATCCTTTACATCTGTACACTATCTATATAAAGCACTAAGGTATATCCTTTGTAATCGGCTCAGCCGTCATTCATACAATCAATACAACAATGAATTTGTCTCGATATTCTCTCATTCTCCTAATCAATGGAAAATATGCGCCGCATCTTCTGCAAACTCAAGCTACTAAAAGTACTTGCTTAAATTTTATCTCAGTATTGTATAGATTAGAAAAATAGTCGGGCCTGTCCCTGAAGACGCCATAATAGCTGTTATCAATATTGTGGGGGAGGAATAGGCCCAACGGAGGGAATTATATAAAATACCCATATAGACTAGCAAGGCCCAATAACCCATGAGGTTTCATCCTAAAACCAATTGGCATTAGGTGGAGTAGCTCTAGGCTATATAAGCTACTTGCTAGCTACATAATTTTTCAATGTGGGACTCACACTTGATCTCCAACATCCCCCCTCAAGTGTGAGTCTCTTACCTCCGCGGCCTCCCACATTGCACCCTGTTTGGACCCCACTTGGGTATCCATTAGGCAGTGGTGCATTACCCAAGGCAGCACCCTGTTTGGAGGCAGTGGTGCATTACCCAAGGCAGAACCCGCGCTCTGATACCATGTTAGAAATATTGTGGGGGGAGGAATAGGCCCAACGGAGGGAATTATATAAAATACCCATATAGACTAGCAAGGCCCAATAACCAATAAGGTTCCATCCTAAAACCAATTGGTATTAGGTGGAGTAGCTCTAGACTATATAAGCTACTTGCTAGCTACATAATTTTTCAATGTGGGACTCACACTTGATCTCCAACAGTAGCTGAAAGACAAAATCATAAATGTATCATGCTACTACTATTTGGGTAACTTTTAGCGCAGAAAATATGCTAATCTTGATTTTAACATAATACTCTTTTTTTAAACATTTAAAATTTACAAAAGTGATAGAGGCCACGGTAATGTCTTAAAATCAAAGCTGTATCGTCTCTGTAATGACTTATGATCAAAGCAGGTATCACAGAGACGATCAAGATAGATTTAGGTAGAGAGTATAGTGGGTAGGTTTTGAACCCAGAACCTTTGGTTCTCGTACACCACTCCTCTACCGACCAAGCCACAGGGGCTTGGCTACTTGCAACTCTAGATTTTGATGGTAGTAGTAGTACTCCCGGTAGTTCTTGTTCCGACCGGCTGTGCCACTCTGCACCCGGTCAAATTAAGCTGAGACAATGCCCGGTCACAACCAAGATGATGCTCGGACCTGAGATGTTGTGCCCGGTCAAAGACACCGCCTGGCTTTGAGTTGAAGACGTTGCCCGATCTTGATCGAAACGGCTTCCTAGGACTAAATGTATTGCAGTCGCCATCACCGCCCGGCCTTGAAGAGAAAGGGACACTGCCCGGTCTCAAATGGGGAAATGTGCCCGGACAAGAGGGGAAACTCTGCCCGGTCGAGAGGGGAGAATGCACTGCGTCTGGTCCTGGAATTTAGATGCCACCCGTGTTTAATTAGCGTTGCTCAGTCTTGAATATGGCAAGCGTCGCTCGGTCAATTCCTCGTCGCCTAGTTCCGTGCGGGTTGAAAAGAAACCTAAAACGTCGATTTGGAGCTCGAATATAGTTTTGCTCGGTAGTCAGAACCTCGCTTTTCCCGGTCGTTTGAAACAAAACGCCGCCCGGTTGTGGATGAAGTGGTCTACTCCTGGAACTGAAATAAGACGATGATGCTGTTAGAGCCCTTACACACATGGTTTAAGATGCCGCTCGGGCACGTCTGGGCATAGTGCAACCATCATTGCTGATCAAGCTTGGGTCGGGTCTTTAACTAAATCTTGGATTCCCGCTGTATACTCTCTGCTGCTGGAAATCATATTTCTACTCGCTCCTTCTTAAGGCTCCAGATCTGGATCTTCGATTTTGTCGATTCGTCCCAGGGGGAACGTGGTTGTGCTCTTCAAATTCCTTATGTTCCTTTAATGTTCCATTTGTTGTTGAGCTCCGATTTCCCCTTCAAAATGTAGTTGAAGTATCATACGTGTAGACTTCGTTGTTGTTTTCTCGAGCATCCAAAGTCCTTGCCTCTGATGAGCTTCATTGACTAAGCTCTGGCTTATCTTCTCGAATCTTCTATGAGTTGTTGGAACCTTGATTTTGTGAGGTGCTTGGGTTTAAATTATCTTCCCTGGCTTTCGTTGATTACTTCCGACAAACTTTGATCGAACAATTACCAAGTAGTGGCGTAAAGATCCAAGTGAAAAATATACAAGATATAATGTTTGTAAGCAAAAAGGACAGGAAGATTTAGGGAATTAGCTGAAATAAAGTACTCGATCCTTTCCCACTTTGATCCTTCATGACTACCCAAAGCATGTTACCTTGTTGAGAACGCGAATAGAGTGAGAGAGAGAGCGCGAACGACTTTGCGGAGAGCTAACTCGAGTTATGTTGGTATTGAAGCGTATCTTATTTCATGGGGGTGTACCCCTATTTATAGTGTTTTTACATTAGTCCTAAGGTTGCCAGCCTGTCTTTGTTCTCTTCCTGCCAGGCTGGCTCTCATATGTATAGATATAACTTCTAACCCTTATTTACCGGACCGAGATGACCGGACATTTCTAACTTCTAACTATCTTGACCGGACGTGAACGCCCGGCCACCATTTATCCTTTCTCTTGACTATCCTTGACCGGTCACAGGCGACCGGTCGTTTTATATTCTACCTAGCCTATTCTGTCCGGTCACAGATGACCAGACGTTTTATGCTCTATTTTAGCTTTACTCTGTCTGGCCTCATGGCTAGTTCCTTTTCTTCCCTTCTCATCAGTCCCACAAGTTCTATCTTTTTGAATCTTTGATGAAGAAAGTAGAACTTTTTGTTTTTTTGAAAGCCAGAAAAAATTTGCGGTTGCGATTACTTCTGAAACCTTCAGGTTGCTTATCAGGGCTTTTCCGGCTTTGCTTGTTCTTCTTTATCTTCTCTTATCCCAGTCCCACAAGTTCTTTTTCTTTAAATGAAGGAAAAGAACATGACAGTCCGTGCTGAATTCATGTCGAGCTCGTGCCTCCTTTTTTTTAAAATCTAGCGCGTGTTTTCGATGTAGAATACACAGGGTTCCCTTTTCAGTTAATGTCAGAGTCTCTTAATTAAGAAGGCGTAGAGCCTTTGCTTTTTCCTGTAAAAAGTGGATTTTTGTAGTATGTTTTTTTATTAAATAACCTTTGAGCGGGAATAGTCCCCCTTTATATTCCTGAATTTTGGATACTTTCTCTTTCCTTCTTCCGCTCTTCGACTTCGCAGTTTTTTCCTCCTCATGTTTCTCTGTTTTCTTGTTTTCAAGCTTTGTTCTTGCTCCTTCCGTTTCGTATTTTGCTCGCCATCTCCTTTCAATGGCTTCTTCTAGCACAAAGAAAGGTAAAGCGGCCACAAATTTCTCTCCTGCTGTAGAAGCAATTCAAGGTACCCCTTCCTCGAAGGGTTTTCGCCCTTCTTACCCGCGTTTTGTAAAACCCTTTACGACCGATCCCGAACCTTTTCCATCTTCTCTAGATGTTTCTTCGCTTTCTAATTACCTTAAGAATGTTGAAGTTCCACTGGACACCCGCCTTCATCTCCCCTCTTCCGACTCCCATCCCTATGACGATTTCGGGCTAGGGTACGTTGTTTATGCGGACTTTTTCCCTCGTGGTCTGACTGTACCCCCACATCTCTTTGTCTTGGGCTTCTTAATTCGCCGCTGCTGTTTACTTGCCCATCTATACCCGAAGGCCATATCGTACCTTCATGCCTACGTTATTCTTTGCGAGGAGAACAAGATTTGGGCAGAAGCGACCGAGTTCGCAGAATTTTTCTTGACCAGGTTCGACCCCGACAACTTGACCATTATGGCAAAGGCCGGGTTTTCGCTTTTGATTATAAAAAGGCGTCTTCTGGGTGGAACTCTCGATGGTTTGTTATTACTCCACCATCCGGACAATTCTTAGGAGTCCCTTACTGTTCTTCGATCAGAAAGGGCCAACTTGGTTGCCCTTCAACTCCTCCTGCTGACATGCCTATTTCAAAGGTTCTGAAGGCGCAGAGCCGTATACAGTTGAGAGTTGAAGAATTCTTCACTAATGCACGCCTGGACCTGCTGAAAAAATATTACTGTAAGTTTTAATTATGAAATTTTTTACTTTGGCCGCAGCTTCTCCTTACTTTTTGTAATGACCTTGGCAGATTTCTTTCGAAAGGGGGATAAAATAGGTCCCTTCAATAGCTAGAACTTTGTCAACTTCAAGGTTGGGGATGAGAGGGTCGATTACTATGCCTCTGTTGATGCGGTTGCTGGTGAGGCTGAAAAGCTTTTAGGGGATACATCTTCTTCTAAAAAGCGGGAAAGAGGTAGTGGCGATGATGACCAAGCTAGGCGTCAGAAAAAGAATAAGAGTAATGAGTCTCCTAACCGGTCAAACTCCGATTTTCCAGGTACTTGGCACGTGAGTCCAGAGTCTGGGCATCATTTTTTTCTTCCCCTCACCCCTGGTCCGGGTCTGGACTATAGCTCTCGTTCGGGACGGGAGTCCGGTCACCCGACTCCAATTTGTGATTTTTTTCCTGACTTGCCAGCCCACTTCTCTTCAGATCCGGCCCGAGGCAACATTTTGGAGGAAACGAGCTTATGTACTGATCTTCCGGCTAGAGAAGGTTTTACTTTTGCCAATAGTTCTTCTTTCTTTGCATGCCTTTCTTCAAATGCGTTTCTCTTGCATCAGGTTCTGAAGGTGCCCCAATAACTGTGCCTGATAATGATGTCGTGTCCAGTCTCTGCTCCCCTGTTGCTGCAGCGCAAACTTCTGGCACACAGAGATTATAAAAGAAAATTGTGTCTAAACCGAAAGTTAATTTACCAGAGATATCAGAAGAAAAACAAGGCTCTGCAGATCATGGAGTCTCAATTTTGTGTGATGTTGCTAGGGCTAGAGACGCGGTGCATGAAAAGGTGAGGAAATACCGAGCAGCCCCTGAGAATCCTAAACTTCAAAGTAAACAGAGAGAGGATATTGTCGCTTCCTCCTCCTCCTGCTCAGTGGACTTTTACTGGTCCTTCTCAAAAGGAGGGTTGGTTTTATCACCTCGGCCAACCTTTGCCTACAATTTCTTGTGAATCTGCTAAGTATTCTGAAGTTTGGAAGGAAGCGATAAGGAGGTCCGGTCACCCTGATGGGATCTTTGCTCCACGATCGATTACCACCGCAATTAAAGACAAGCTGAGAATAGGGGATGGGGGAGCTGACGCTATCATGCGTCATTCTCTTCCCATAAAGGAGGTGTTCGACTTCATGTGGCAAGGCATCTTTCGGGTTAGTATGGGTCTCCTTTTCTTTCTGATGAGAATTTTTAGTCATGCTTCCGGTACCTAACACCTGATAATATGTGCCTTTTAGGTGATGTCCATGGCCCAAAGTGCTGAGGTCCACACAAGTGACCTTCAATCCAAGCTACGATATGAAGAGAGTCATGCCAACAATGCTCAGGAAGAGTTGAGGTGGACCCGGTCTACCCATGACGCTTACATCGATCAAATACACTACAAGATCGATCTTAAAGTGAAGGAAAAGACGGACACACTGAACAAGGAACTGCGGTCATCCCGACAAGAATGCATCCGACAATGCGATGAATATGAGCTGAAGTTAAAGAGTTTACAGGAGGAGAACTTTACTATTAAGAGCTGGAACCTCCAAGATGATGCTGCTCTAAAACAGGTGCCTTGTTACTGAAAAGGATGAGTGGGTGCAGGTTTTTTCTAACTTGGAAGTTTTGCTGAGGCAGGTACAAGTTGCTCATCAGAAAGAGGTAAAGTCTCTTATCACCGATAAATCTTTCCTTTTTGAGGCCAAAACAGCTTTTAAAAAGGAGGTTGGGGTCCTCGAGCTTGAGAAGAAGGCCCTTGTCCGTGAAAATTAGGCTTTGGTGGAGGATAAAGCCAAGCTTATCCAAGAACTTAACTGTTCATCCGAGGAGAAGGCTGCTCTGGAGGAGCAGGCTAGGACTTCTTTTGAGCAAGAGAAGCGGGCATTGCTCCAAGATCATGCCATGCTAGAGGAAGAGAAAAAGGTCTCTCCCAAGAGAATACCATCCTTGCGGATGAGAAAGCCAAGTTGAAGGAGAAGGTGAAAGATTTGGAGAATTTTATATCCCATCTCCAATCTGAAAATGCAGAGTTGTCAACCAAGGGTAAATTTATATTAGATTAGTGTCTTTTAGATACCTTTTGCTTTTTACCGGTCCTTCTGATTTTTACCGATATCTTTGCCAGGAACGGGTTCTGAAAACCTTCTGAAGCAAGTTGAAAAAATAAGTGACCGGATTGACAAGCTTAACGAGGAGCTTTCTGTGGTCAGCTGGCACCGTGACCGGTACCGGGCTCAAGTCTTAACCCTCGAAGGACAAGTTGCTAAACTTACGTCATATTCTCGACAGAGTCAGGAGGAGCTGCAAAGACAGGATACCGTTATTGCTTACCTCAAGGAGACCTTTGCCTCCCAATGCCAGAAGATAACCAACGTCTGCCGTCAGGTCATTTCAAGGCATTTCTTGAAGAAAAGAGAGGTTTTAGACGATGGTTTGTACACTGAGATGGAGTTTAATGCGGTTGCCCAGAAATCTAATTTCTTCGAGGAATTCGAAAGATTTGGCTGTCTCCCTGGTGAGACGTGTTTTGGTCCTGGTCAGGCTTCTTTTCTTCCACCAGGGAGTGATGCACACCAAGCTATCGGAGGCGTTCATCATGCTGCAAAGATGTCTAGGTTTGTAGAGAGCGTTTCTAATCCTGCTGAGAGATCTGTTGTAAAAGAACCTTCAAGGCATGTAGCCTGCGGCACGTTGGTTGGATATTACTTTCAAGACATGATAGCCTGCGGCACATTGGCCAGATGTTACTTTCAAGGCATTATAGCATGTGGCACATTGGCTGGATGTTACTTTCAAGGCATGATAGCCTGCAGCACGTTGGCCGGATGTTACTTTCAAGGCATGATAGCCTGCGGCACATTGGCCGGATGTTACTTTTAAGGCATGATAGCCTGCGACATGTTGGCCAGATGTTACTTTCAAGGCCTGATAGCCTGCGACACATTGGCAAGATGTTACTCTTCGGTTCAAAAAATGATGTTTCCTCTTTTTTATTGAAGAGACCATAGTACTTTATACAAAAAAAATCCAGACATTCTGCATGCCAAGAATGCGGCAACTCATATCCTTCACTATTCTTGAGGCGGTACGAGGCTCGCCCGGTTCGTTGATGTATGATGTATGGTCCTTCCCACTGAGGTTCAAGTTTTTTGGGCTGCTTAACTTCACGGAGAACTAATTCTCCTGGAACAAAACTTTGCTCTTTTATTATTCTATTGAAATACCGCTCCACTTTGGACTTGTCCCTTGTCATCCTTACTTCTGCGGCAGTTCTTGTCTCTTCAAGAAGATCCAGGTGATCCTGAATTCCTTCATTGTTATATCTGTAACACCCTGGATTTTACCTCAAATGATAGCTTATAAAAATACAAATCTAACGGCGCAAACAGAATCGAAAACCGACATCAAACGAGTCATAAAAGTACAAAATAGAGTTGGTCCGAACTTGTGTCCGAACATAGTAAGTTCGGACACAAGCCGAAGAAAACAGACTGCAGGAAACCATTTGTCCGAACTTGTGTTCGGACATCGATGTTCAGACACAAGTCGAGAGTTAAAAAACTGGAAAGCGACAAAGTCCGAACTTGTGTCCGAACTTCGAAGTTCGGACACAAGTCGAGTTTCAAACTTCGGAAAATCCCTTACGTGGTCCGAATGTTGGTCCGAACTTGCAAGTTCGGACATAAGTCGAGACTTGCAAGCTGGACCCGTCCTTGCATGCTGTCCGAACTTTGATGCTCGGACAGATGTTCGGACACAGCCAAACAACGAAAACCTTTGAAATCCTTCGGGGCCTGTCCGAACATTGATGTCCGGACGGACGTTCAGACAGGTCCTTAAGTGCAATTCCCAGTGCGTAAACAGGGACCCAAAACATCAAAATGCATATATAAACCACAACAACAACTAGGAAAACATTTGGAGAGGTAAAGTTAAAAATAAGTACCTCAAAATAGTGTTCAAACTTCATAAGATCAATTCATAACTATCAAGAATGTCGTTAGTAATACCAAGATGAATGTAACCTTAAAAACAGCAGCGGATTCAAAACATCCAGGGCATTACCGCCACACCCAAACTCCCTGGGTGCTGAGGCTAATGAACTAAATAAACATCAAGAACAGAAGTTAATTCAACTTACGCGGAAGCCAAAATAAATATCCAAAGTGTAATATCTTGAAAGACGACACAATAACTTTTAAGCGTAGTAACTCAAACATTGTCTCAATGACTCAAAATTCCTAAACTATGTGATTTCTCCATCATGTTCCCCACACTTAGTCATCCATACCTGTGATCATAAAACATAGACAAAACACAGAAAGGATCGCACAAATCAGAAAAACTGAGTAAAGACTACCTCAATCTGTAAAATACATTTTATGAACTCGTTTGCCATTTGTCAATCAGGTGAGAATGATTTAGCGAATTACAGAGGAACTTCCAGAATCCATAGAGACATCAAAAACACAGTAGCAAGCTTTCAACATGAGATCACCACGATACCAGACATGGGGTCACCTATGGGACCCCAAACAATAGGACAGTCACCTATGGGACCATCAAACAACCACCTCACCCTAAGTCCTTAAGTGTGCACACCCGCTATGAGACAGCAGTAACATAGAGTAGATCAAATGGCTTTTAACTGCAACATTGTGTGCAACACAAATATTAACAACCATGGGGAGCACCTATGGGCTCCCAAACTGATATACCCCAGATTTTTTTTAATTTCCTTTCTGATTCGCAAAGGAAGTTGTGCTATTTTGTAATCTTATATTAGATTGTCTATGACATTCTCCTAATGTCATATGTTAGCTTGTGGAAGGAGGGCTAAAGATGTCCTTTTGCATTCTGTTAGTAATTAAAGAGTTAAGGACTTATTTCTTATTTTTTATTTCCTAACTCTCCTTTCTCAAATTTCTATTCACGATCAATTCCTCCTTCCACTATCCTGACGTTCTCTCGCACGACGGTTCTTCCTCGCTCTCCATAACCTCCCTTTGCTCTTCTCCCCTCTTTCAATCTCCTTCCTGTAAATTGATTGCTAGAGATCCACCAATGGAATTCTGTTTGTCTGTCAGTCGTCAATCAGGTTTGGTTTGTAAATTCTGGTTCTCTTCTCCGTTGAGTTTTCCATTCCCTTTTCTGATTTTGATTTTGTATTTTGGGGGTGGTTCAATTCGAGGGATTGTCATTTGAGTGGAGATTCGAGGAGGGCGTTTCGTAGAGTCCGCAGAGATAGCATTGCTACGGATGTGAGGTAGGTGGTAGATGGATTCGGTTGTGTATGTTCACCCACGGGGGTTCCTTTTCGGTTTCTGTATGTGAATTCTTTGACTCTCTGATTGGTGATGCTTCTTGGTTGATTTTGATGTGCTTTTGATGCGTTAAAACCCCGTGGATGTATGTTTTCGATTGGCTATTTTGATACTATAAGTTATGTATGTTTTGTGGGGGATTTATGGCTTGGTTCTGGCTGTTTTCCGCAATCGATTTTGCAGTTTTCGCAGTGTCCGAACATCAGTCCGAACATTGAAGTTCGGACATCATGCGCGGGTGGATTTTTCGACTCTCGGCGAATGTCCGAACATGCAAGGTCGGACGCATGTTCGGACATGCCTTTGTTTTTGGTATAACTTCTTCATCTGAACTCCGTTTTGAGTGCCGTTTATGGCGTTGGATTCCTCTTTTCGAGTACTATCTGTTCAGTAAAGTTTTAGCACATGTATATGTGTAATTTGATTTTAAAATCTTCGATAAGCCTTTGAACTCTTATTTGCTCTGAAAGTGAGTTTCAGCTTCTGACTTTGGTTTTGATTTTCGTATTTCATTGGTCTTAGCTTAAGACTTCTGTTTCATCTTGTGGATTCTGTTTTTGATTGTATTAAACCTTGGGCTTAGGTGTTAGCACTCAGCAACGCCCTCTGTTTTGTTTTGATTAAGCTTATGCTTTCTGCTCTGGTCTGATAAAGATTCCGTTATATCATGTATAAGGCTTTGATCTGCTTTGAAAGCTTCTATTTTGGGACCTAGTATCTCTGTATCTGAACCTTTGGAATGCTGGTTTAGCTGTCTCGTAGCGCGCTATGTAGGATATCCTTCTGCTTCACGGGTGATGTTCCCCGTTCTGTTCACAGGTTCCCACCTGTTCAGTTTACGAGTGAGGTTTCCTCATTCTGTTCACGGGTTGTTTACCTGTTCTGTCTGTATGCTTTGAATGCTAGTGTCCCACTTCTGTTCGGATTCTGTTCTGCTATTTTGACAGACTGTTGTGTGCTTTCTGTCCTTTGAACGCCTCTGTTTGTTTGTACTGCTTTCGCCTACTATGTCTGTTTGCAAACTCAGATAGGCAGTTGTGTGCTTCCTGTCTGTTGAGGATTTCTGATTTTGTAAGTGCTCTGCTTCTTTTGCTCTGTCTGTATTTGATTTGAGACGGTTTGCTGTGTGCTTACTGTCTTCTGCTAAGTTCCGGATTTTGCTAAGCTTTTGATTTTGCTAAGCTTCTGACTGTGTTTAAGCTTTTGAGTTTGTTAAGCTTCTGATTTCGTCAAGCTTTCAGCTTTAGTTTTCTTCTGCTATTAAGTGTATGTTTTGACCACCGCTTAGCTCCTTCTGCTTTAGACTTCTGTCTATTTGAAAGACTTCCGCTTTGTCTTTGATTTTTCTCTGGCTAAGCGCTTTCGTATATGTATATATATGTATATTCAGTATCTGTTTTGAGCATGCTCAGCTGAGGAAGTTTATCACCTGCTGAGCTATAGTTTGGCCCACCCCTATCTCCGTCTGATTTGCAGGTTTTAGTTTGTGCTTGGAGATTCAGTTTCTACTTTTTGTCTTGGCTTTTGAGTTTTGTATTCAGCTTGTTTGGCCATGGTGCCCAGTTGTAATTAGATCATGCTGTGTATTTCAGTTTGGCTTCCACCTATGTATTTGTAAAGACAAGTTGTACGTTATTTAATTAATATATGAGTTTTAATTCTGGTTTGGGGTTTCGATAGTGTAGCCTTGCGTGTCTTAGGTAATAAGCGCGCGGCGTGTAACGGTCTCTCAACCAGGGTGGTTTTGGGGTTGTTACATTTAATGGTAACAGAGCTAGGTTTGGCTTTCGTTGGGATTTGTTGGGTGTCTGCATGTCTACGCTTCCGTATCGTTGCTTGTGATATTGCTATGTGTTATCTGCTACGTGAATTGTCTGCTATCTGCTACTTGATTTGATTGATGCCTGGAGTCTGTTGAGTGTGTCTGCTCTGTGGTTGTCCACTATCAGAGTGGTGCAGCGGAAGCGTAGTGTCTGTCTGTGTATTTGCTATGTTCGAGTCTGAGTCTGGGTCTGAGGGAGTCGGGTCCATTAGGAAAGGATGACCGAATGTGAGTTCTGGTTTGCCAATGATGTGTGCTTCAGTTGCGAGCTTGGTTTATGTGCTCTGCTTGTATGTTGTGTTCTGGTGTGAGCTTGTGAGTGTGCTTGGTCCTTGGGTTATGATGACTTCTGAGAGTTCCTGTGCCTTGGGCCGAGAGTTACTGATCTTCTGTTCCACCTCTTCTGTCAGTAAGTCAACCAGTAAACTTGAGTGTTAGCTCTTCGAGGTTAGAGCTTCTGAAATGAGTGAGTGTTCTTTCTGTGCCTTGTTCTAAGCATTAATGATCATCTGCTTTGTTGCATCTGTCAGCCAATAAGCCAGTGTATTCTAAATGTTAGCTTTGTGAGTGTTCCCTTCCGTGTCTCAAAGCTATGTGTTAGTAATCTTCTGTTTGTCCTTTTGTCAGTCAATCAGCAGTGAGTCCTGAGTGTTGGCCTTGTGAGTGTTCATTGTTTTCTGGCACTAGAAGTGCATTTGTTCACATTCTGGTTTCGTCAAATTTCGAGGACGAAATTCTTTTTAAGGGGGGTATATTGTTATACCCCCGATTTTTTTTGAATCTCCTTTCTGATTCGCAAAGGGAGTTGTGCTATTTTGTAATCTTATATTAGATTGTCTATGACATTCTCCTAATGTCATGTGTTAGCTTGTGGAAGGAGGGCTAAAGATGTCCTTTTGCATTCTGTTAGTAATTAAAGAGTTAAGGACTTATTTCTTATTTTATTATTTCCTAACTCTCCTTTCTCAAATTTCTATTCACGATCAATTCCTCCTTCCACTATCCTGACGTTCTCTCGCACGATGGTTCTTCCTCGCTCTCCATACCCTCTCTTTGCTCTTCTCCCCTCTTTCAATCTCCTTCCTGTAAATTGATTGCTAGAGATCCACCAATGGAATTCTGTTCGTCTATCAGTCATCAATCAGGTTTGGTTTGTAAATTCTGGTTCTCTTCTCTGTTGAGTATTCCTTTCCCTTTTCTGATTTTGATTTTGTATTTTAAGAGTGGTTCAATTCAAGGGATTGTCATTTGAGTGGAGATTCGAGGAGGGCGTTTCGTAGAGTCCGCAGAGATAGCATTGCTACGGATGTGAGGTAGGTGGTAGATGGATTCGGTTGTGTATGTTCACCCACGGGGGTTCCTTTTCGGTTTCTGTATGTGAATTCTTTGACTCTCTGATTGGTGATGTTTCTTGGTTGATTTTGATGTGCTTTTGATGCGTTAAAACCCCGTGGATGTATGTTTTCGATTGGCTTTTGATACTATAAGTTATGTATGTTTTGTGGGGGATTTATGGCTTGGTTCTGGCTGTTTTCCGCAATCGATTTTGCAGTTTTCGAAGTGTCCGAACATCTGTCCGAACATTGAAGTTCGGACATCATGTGCGGGTGGATTTTCCGACTCTCGGCGAATGTCCGAACATGCAAGGTCGGACGCATGTTCGGACAGGCCTTTGTTTTTGGTATAACTTCTTCATCTGAGCTCCGTTTTGAGTGCCGTTTACGGCGTTGGATTCCTCTTTTCGAGTACTATCTGTTCAGTAAAGTTTTAGCACATGTATATGTGTAATTTGATTTTAAAATCTTCGATAATCCTTTGAACTCTTATTTGCTCTAAAAGTGAGTTTCAGCTTCTAACTTTGGTTTTGATTTTCGTATTTCATTGGTCTTAGCTTAAGACTTCTGTTTCATCTTGTGGATTCTGTTTTTGATTGTATTAAACCTTGGCCTTGGGTGTTAGCACTCAGCAACGCCCTCTGTTTTGTTTTGATTAAGCTTATGCTTTCTGCTCTGGTCTGATAAAGATTTCGTTATATCATGTATAAGGCTTTGATCTGCTCTGAAAGCTTCTGTTTTGGGACCTAGTATCTCTATATCTGAACCTTTGGATGGCTGGTTTAGCTGTCTCGTAGCGCGCTATGTAGGATATCCTTCTGCTTCACGGGTGATGTTCCCCGTTCTGTTCACAGGTTCCCACCTGTTCTGTTACGAGTGAGGTTTCCTCGTTTTGTTCACGGGTTGTTTACCCGTTCTGTCTGTATGCTTTGAATGCTAGTGTCCCACTTCTGTTCGGATTCTGTTCTGCTGTTTTGACAGACTGTTGTGTGCTTTCTGTCCTTTGAACGCCTCTGTTTGTTTGTACTGCTTTCGCCTGCTATGTCTGTTTGCAAACTCAGATAGGCAGTTGTGTGCTTCCTGTCTGTTGAGGATTTTTGATTTTGTAAGTGCTCTGCTTCTTTTTCTCTGTCTGTATTTGATTTGAGACGGTTTGCTGTGTGCTTACTGTCTTCTGCTAAGTTCCGGATTTTGCTAAGCTTCTGATTTTGCTAAGCTTCTGACTGTGTTTAAGCTTTTGAGTTTGTTAAGCTTCTGATTTCATCAAGCTTTCAGCTTTAGTTTTCTTCTGCTATTAAGTGTATGTTTTGACCACCGCTTAGCTCCTTCTGCTTTAGACTTCTGTCTATTTGAAAGACTTCGGCTTTGTCTCCGATTTTTCTCTGGCTAAGCGCTTTCGTATATGTAATATATGTATCAGTATAGTATCTTTTGAGCATGTCAGCTGATGAAGTTTATCACCTGCTGAGCTATAGTTTGGCTCACCCCTATCTCCGTCTAATTTGCAGGTTGTAGTTCGTGCTTGGAGATTCAGTTTCTACTTTTTGTCTTGGCTTTTGAGTTTTGTATTCAGCTTGTTTGGCCATGGTGCCCAGTTGTAATTAGATCATGCTGTGTATTTCAGTTTGGCTTCCGCCTGTGTATTTGTAAAGACAAGTTGTACGTTATTTAATTAATATATGAGTTTTAATTCTGGTTAGGGGTTTCGATAGTGTAGCCTTGCATGTCTTAGGTAATAAGCGTGCAGCGTGTAATGGTCTCTCAACCAGGGTGGTTTTGGGGTTGTTACATTTAATGGTATCAGAGCTAGGTTTGGCTTTCGTTGGGATTTGTTGGGTGTCTGCATGTCTACGCTTCTGTATCGTTGCTTGTGATGTGCTACGTGTTATCTGCTGCGTGAATTGTCTGCTATCTGCTACTTGATTTGATTGATGCCTGGAGTCTGTTGAGTGTGTCTGCTCTGTGGTTGTCCACTATCAGAGTGGTGCAGCGGAAGCGTAGTGTCTGTCTGTGTATTTGCTGTGTTCGAGTCTGAGTCTGGGTCTAAGGGAGTCAGGTCCATTGGGAAAGGATGACCGAATGTGAGTTCTGGTTTGCCAATGATGTGTGCTTCAGTTGCGAGCTTGGTTTATGTGCTATGCTTGTATGTTCTATGTTGTGTTCTGGTGTGAGCTTGTGAGTGTGCTTGGTCCTTGGGTTAGGACAACTTCTGAGAGTTCCTGTGCCTTGGGCTGAGAGTTACTGATCTTCTGTTCCACCTCTTCTGTCAGTAAGTCAACCAGTAAACTTGAGTGTTAGCTCTTCGAGGTTAGAGCTTCTGAAATGAGTGAGTGTTCTTTCTGTGCCTTGTTCTAAGCATTAATGATCATCTGCTTTGTTTCATCTGTCAGCCAATAAGCCAGTGTATTCTAAATGTTAGCTTTGTGAGTGTTCCCTTCTGTGTCTCAAAGCTATGTGTTAGTAATCTTCTGTTTGTCCTTTTGTCAGTCAATCAGCAGTGAGTCCTGAGTGTTGGCCTTGTGAGTGTTCATTGTTTTCTGGCACTAGAAGTGCATTTGTTCACATTCTGGTTTCATCAAATTTTGAGGACGAAATTCTTTTTAAGGGGGGTATATTGTTATACCCCAGATTTTTTTTTAAATCTCCTTTCTGATTCGCAAAGGGAGTTGTGCTATTTTGTAATCTTATATTAGATTGTCTATGATATTCTCCTAATGTCATGTGTTAGCTTGTGGAAGGAGGGCTAAAGATGTCCTTTTGCATTCTGTTAGTAATTAAAGAGTTAAGGACTTATTTCTTATTTTATTATTTCCTAACTCTCCTTTCTCAAATTTCTATTCACGATCAATTCCACCTTCCACTATCCTGACGTTCTCTCGCACGACGGTTCTTCCTCGCTCTCCATAACCTCCCTTTGCTCTTCTCCCCTCTTTCAATCTCCTTCCTGTAAATTGATTGCTAGAGATCCACCAATGGAATTCTGTTCGTCTGTCAGTCGTCAATCAGGTTTGGTTTGTAAATTCTGGTTCTCTTCTCCGTTGAGTTTTCCATTCCCTTTTCTGATTTTGATTTTGTATTTTGGGAGTGGTTCAATTCGAGGGATTGTCATTTGAGTGGAGATTCGAGGAGGGCGTTTCGTAGAGTCCGCAGAGATAGCATTGCTACGGATGTGAGGTAGGTGGTAGATGGATTCGGTTGTGTATGTTCACCCACGGGGGTTCCTTTTCGGTTTCTGTATGTGAATTCTTTGACTCTCTGATTGGTGATGTTTCTTGGTTGATTTTGATGTGCTTTTGATGCGTTAAAACCCCGTGGATGTATGTTTTCGATTGGCTATTTTGATACTATAAGTTATGTATGTTTTGTGGGGGATTTATGGCTTGGTTCTGGCTGTTTTCCGCAATCGATTTTGCAGTTTTCGCAGTGTCCGAACATCTGTCCGAACATTGAAGTTCGGACATCATGCGCGGGTGGATTTTCCGACTCTCGGCGAATGTCCGAACATGCAAGGTCGGACGCATGTTCGGACAGGCCTTTGTTTTTGGTATAACTTCTTCATCTGAGCTCCATTTTGAGTGCCGTTTACGGCGTTGGATTCCTCTTTTCGAGTACTATCTGTTCAATAATTTTTAGCACATGTATATGTGTAATTTGATTTTAAAATCTTCGATAAGCCTTTGAACTCTTATTTGCTCTGAAAGTGAGTTTCAGCTTCTAATTTTGGTTTTGATTTTCGTATTTCATTGGTCTTAGCTTAAGACTTCTGTTTCATCTTGTGGATTCTGTTTTTGATTGTATTAAACCTTGGCCTTGGGTGTTAGCACTCAGCAACGCCCTCTGTTTTGTTTTAATTAAGCTTATCCTTTCTGCTCTGGTCTGATAAAGATTCCGTTCTATTATGTATAAGGCTTTGATCTGCTCTGAAAGCTTCTGTTTTGGGACCTAGTATCTCTATACCCGAACCTTTGGATGGCTGGTTTAGCTGTCTCGTAGCGCGCTATGTAGGATATCCTTCTGCTTCACGGGTGATGTTCCCCGTTCTGTTCACAGGTTCCCACCTGTTCTGTTTACGAGTGAGGTTTCCTTGTTCTGTTCACGGGTTGTTTACCCGTTCTGTCTGTATGCTTTGAATGCTAGTGTCCCACTTCTGTTCGGATTCTGTTCTGCTGTTTTGACAGACTGTTGTGTGCTTTCTGTCCTTTGAACGCCTCTGTTTGTTTGTACTGCTTTCGCCTGCTATGTCTGTTTGCAAACTCAGATAGGCAGTTGTATGCTTCCTGTTTGTTGAGGATTTCTGATTTTGTAAGTGCTCTGCTTCTTTTGCTCTGTCTGTATTTGATTTGAGACGGTTTGCTGTGTGCTTACTGTCTTCTGCTAAGTTCCGGATTTTGCTAAGCTTCAGACTGTGTTTAAGCTTTTGAGTTTGTTAAGCTTCTGATTTCGTCAAGCTTTCTGCTTTAGTTTTCTTCTGCTATTAAGTGTATGTTTTGACCACCGCTTAGCTCCTTCTGCTTTAGACTTCTGTCTATTTGAAAGACTTCCGCTTTGTCTCTGATTTTTCTCTGGCTAAGGGCTTTCGTATATGTATATATATATGTATATTCAGTATCTGTTTTGAGCATGCTCAGCTGATGAAGTTTATCACCTGCTGAGCTATAGTTTGGCTCACCCCTATCTCCGTCTGATTTGCAGGTTTTAGTTCTGTAACACCCCTACCGCTAATACCGTCATTACCGTACCATACTTACCTTCGCAGCGGATATTACTTACTCGACGGCGGGTGTACAATGCCGTTAGTCACCCACGTGACTAACAAGGCGGTTACAATACTACTTACTATCGGTCTGATGGACATGAACATACCGAGTACTCTACACATTACATTACTTCCCATTGCATACTCATCCATAATACATACACAACTCCATTATGATACTATACCGAGTATACTACAACCCTTAAATTACTGATACAGTTTAAACTTCCAAATTCGCATTACAATACAAGTACCAATCCCTACTATACAACTACCCATGCTTACGTAGCAGTCCCCGTCCTACTCTCTCGAACGGTGATCAGCTTCGGGTACCTGCACACTAAAAATGGTCCCCCGAAGGGGTCAGCTTACGCTGAATATGAAATTCGCATATACCGCGTGCTAACCGCGGTACATCGACTACTTTGGGTCGAATATACATGGAGTTCATTTACATGCATACGTACATACTCATACTACAACAATACATGCATTTACATACAATCCCAATACTTACCAAGGAAGACAGATCGATGGTCAACCATTCGTACTAGTTACTTACTCGTTGCTACTTCGGGGTTGTTCGATATTCATTACACTACTCCTAACTACTCCTCACTTGTTGCTCGTTACTTACTCTTACATACTCATCACTCCATGCTCATATCCTTACTCGTACATGCTCTTCACTCCATACTCGTTACTAATGCTTGTGCATACTCGCTACTCAGTACTCCTTACTTACTTATACGTACTCAATACTTACTGCTTACTCATACATACTCAATACTCGGTACTCATCACATACTCATACTCACTTCTTACTCAATACTCTTTACTTCTCATACATACGCAATACTCGTTACTCATACTTTGGTCTCTGGGCTGAGTCATACGGAAGACTCGCCACCGGACCTACAATACGAGGGCTGTACGATCAGCTCCTCAAATACTCAAATGTCCGTACTACCGGACTACTCGTATTCCCAACACTCTTCTCTCAGAGTATAATACAATCTTACAGATTAGCCTAGAAGTATCTCTCTCGATAACCTCCACTGGCTTAGGGAATTACTACTGTCTAGTATCCTCAGGTTTAAGGGTTTCCCCAACATATCGGATGCTCTCATATACGGGACATACTTACATTAGTCGGGTCCTCTCATAATGGGTCGACCAATTACTAAGGGGTTTGGAGATCCCTCATCCTTCTTCACTACTCTCATGGTTCATGTTTGTACCAAGATTAGTTCCTCTACCAGAGGTTACTTACTTACTTCCACTACTTATTGTATGTGGATTATTCATTTCGATTCTTCTATCGTTATCGGGAGGTTGTTACTCCCGTACACTCTCTCACATTCTAGTGAGTTTATTGGGTTGCGTTATCGTTGTGATCCGATAGTTTAGTGCGTTGTTATTGTTCCATTGTCTCACAATAAGACTCTTACTACGAGTCATTACATACAAGACTCATCTATGAGTCGATCTACGCACCAAGTAAGCCACACAATCAATTCAAGAAAGGTTAGCTCATGCAACATACAGCAAGACATGCAAAGAAAGGCAATAAACCGTTTTCATGCTTTAGTCTTGATTAGCCGGCATACAGCACACAAATCAATGTAACTCGGTTAGCACGTGGGGCATGAGAAAATCATACCTTTCACCGGAGTTAGCTCTACCGTGTGTTCCCTCGTTCCTTGGTTCACACTTGTTCCACTGATAATGTTTTCAACGTTATCATCAATACTATACTCATACCATATACAAACAATTACTACTCCCTTACTCACCCCGTTATCCCGGTGTAATTAATGTCCTTATACTCACAACTTCCTCAACTTGTTTCCTTACTCATTTACTTACTTTCTTACCATTATTATTTCATTAATGGTGTATTACTACATATATTTGCACCTATGCTTATAGGCATATATATATGTATATATGATTACTATGATCATATAATTAAAACATTTTTTTTTTTTTTTTTTGACTGGACCGGACTTGCGACCGACCTTGCAAGTCCGGTCCATTCCAGTAGCTCAAGTTACGGAAAATTTTCTGTCTCGACCGGACTTGCAAGTCCGGTCGCAAGTCCGGTCGATTCCAGTAGCTTACTGTCGCGGAATTTTTCTGGCCGACCGGACTTGCAAGTCCGGTCGCAAGTCCGGTCCATTCCAGTAGGTTGCAGACGGGGAAATTTTTCTGGCCGACCGGACTTGCAAGTCCGGTCGCAAGTCCGGTCCGGCCCAGTAATTCAGTTTTAAAATTTGTTTCCAGTCCTCTCTTTTACCCATTGTTTCCCCAATCTTCCTACATGTAATCCCACATGTTTTAGTGCCATTTAGGCCTCCTAATATACCTTAATTCATCCACCAAATCCATTACTAAATCCTTCAATTCACTTACACAATTTCCTCACTTCTTTTCCAACACTTGTAACAGTTTTTCGTTACATTAATGCTACAGATTTTACCATTCCATTCTCCCATCCAATACTTTCTCAACCAATGTCATTCCTAGCATTCTAAATACTTCTCCTTACCATACCAATTCATTTCCAAACCATTGCACTACCTATACCCAAGTTCCAACACTCATCTTACAAAATCCTGCACATTAATTCTCCTAACTTCTCCAATGTATTCTTATATACTTTGCTACAGATTTTACACTTCTTACTTCTCATACTACAATTACCTTTCCATAGCTACTAAACCTCTCTACTAATCCCAATACACACCTTGGTTCTCCCATTCACCAAGCCATTCCTTAATGCACAATTCCTACCAAAAATTTGCCATAACTCATCTACTTTCCTTACTTATCCACACACATCCTTTCTCATCAAATTCATCCCTATTCTAGCCAAACCACAAGGGTTCTACCAGCACACACAAAATCTCAATACATCAATATTTCCTCAATCCACATTACCAATACACCATTATTCCTCAAATAGCATTACTAATATACACACACCATCCTTTCGGCCCTAAGGCCTACAAATCCACACATTTACTTGCTAGTACTCAAACTTCCACAATTACAACACCACTGCAACAATTTTGGTTCTTTAAATATTTTACCCTTTCCCATTACCCTAATGCAATAGAATTTTCATTAAGAAGGAGCTCTTACCTTGAGCTTTTGATTCCTTCTAATCTTTTCCATTTCTTCTTCTCTCTTTCTTGCACAATCGACCACATGGGGAATGGAGTTGCCAAACTCCATTCCCATCACCCAAAGCGCATCAAACAAGTATAATTAACACACTAACCCTTAGATTTATGCTAGTTCATTGAAGTGTTCAAAATACAAATTTCTAGGGTTTACCTTTGGAGTGCTTTAGGAGGGGTTTTAGCCCTTGGTTCAAGAAGAAGAATCCACCACCATTGCTAGGTGAAGTTAATGCTCAAAAGGAGAGAGAAAAACAAGGCATTACAAAGGGGCTAAAATCGGTTTCCAAGGAAGATGGAGGAAACTTAAACCTTTTAGAGATTTTTACCTTGTTGGAAAGAGGAGACCCCAAGCTTCACAATGGTGTGCTTTTCTCTTCAAATGGGGAAAACCCATGGAGATGAAACTCATCCTTTTCGAATTTTGAAAAGATAGAAATGTAGAGGAGGATGAGGGGATTACAAATATGTAATTTATTTTTGATTTGGAGCTCACATGTGGATGGAGCAAGGGGAGGAAGAAGAGGAAGCCATTGTTGTTTCCTTTGGGCTTCAAAATCGCCACCAGCAGAGAGAGAGGAGGGAGGAGCCGATGGAGAAGGAAGGAGGGAAGGAGAGAGAAGAGGAAATGAGGGGGAGAGAGAAGGTAAGTTACTTTTGTACTTTTTATTTTTTTTGCTTTTTGACTCATTATTTGTCTAGCTAGTGTGGTGTGTGAGAGGGGTTTTTTACCTGTTAAAACCGGCCCTCCACTGTATTACTAGCTGGAGCGTTTTTTCGTCTTTTACAGAAGACGCTCGTTATTTCACCCGGTTTCGATACTATTCACTAACCGGGTCCGTTTTCCGGAATTTTCTCGTTTAGTCATGTTTACTTTATTAACTTCCGTAATTGCTTAATATTTATTATTTAATGATTTACAATTTTTACAAGGTCTGTTCGACCACTTAAAATCACGTTTTCGAGTTTCCTCGTGAAACGTGCGCTAATGCTCTATTAGCGTTTTAAAATACTTTCTTGGGATTCGTTTTCTTCGGGAATCATTCCCGTATACTATTAGGCATGAATAAGCCTTAGGAATCCTTACAATACTATAACCGAGGTCTCGTGCCTCTTATGGTTAATTAAACGCTCATTTTGGCGTTTTCCGCTTTCTAAGCGTTTTTCTCGTTTCTTTTGGATTTATTTTCCTTACCAAAAATTACTTAGGCACCTTTAGGCCCTTAAATACTATATTAAAATAATATAATCACCATATTTAAGTTCGGGGTATTTCAATCTACCCCCCTTAAAGAACTTTGCCCTCAAAGTTGGTGAATCTAATACTGTTACTCGTACCAATACTCTATGTTAAGGTTATGACCTCTACATATAATTTGTCAAACTCCAAGTGTCTGACATGATGCATACTACGCATCCAAACAGCATGTCACTGCATGCATAGCAATCAAAAATATCCGTTTTACTTCTCTCCAAGGGGGTCCACCCGAAGGCAATTAGGTACCATCCTCCCCCAATGGAGAGTGATCCCTCAGGTACCGGTCACGTTTGAACACTTACGCTTTCTGGTTCACGGCCGTCATGACTTGAGCACTTACGCTTTCTGGCTCTACGGTCCTTTGGTTCTGATCAAATTCATTTGCACATATAGAGATCCTCCGGCACTTACTCATACTTACTTACTCATACTGTACTCATACTTACTCATACTTACTCGGGACTACGCTGCCCCAGTGCCTTTGGAAAAATACAAACACACACTGTTACCGTACCATCGGTGTAGTGGTTTCAAACTACTCTACACTTCCACGGACTCAAAACTAGCTTCTCCTCCTATGGTTTCGACCGGATACCCGTGCCTAGGCATGGAGGTCCACTAGCGCCGTGGGAGCGGTTTCAAAACCGATCCTCATTCTCAATTTTGAAGAAAACATTGTACCAAAATAGTTTGGAAATTCATTTTGAAAACTTGCATACATCTCCCAATATTCATTTATGATGATTATACCTATTACTAGTGTCATTGTTGTGACCACTTAAGGGAGCTTCCAGAGTCCTTCAACCACAATGTGATCAGCATTGGTGTTGAATTATCCTTCCACCCCAATTTGTGTTCGGCTTCCATTGATCGCTAGCAAATCAAGTTCCACTTCCCACCTCAATACAAACAGACAGATTGTCAAGCATTATTTCATTTTCTATCTTGTTAGTCTTGCTACTCGTAATCATACACATACATTTTCCAATTTATATTGCTCACTTACTTGCTTACTAATCATTCCATCCGTCATTACTACATTTCCTCCAACTACTATACTCAAGAAATTCGTGGGTATACCATCCCATTAAGTTGCTATACTCCAATTTATACTCATAAAATACATCGGTTGTACACCGATTCATACTCATTACATACTTCGGTTCCATACATACTCATTCTTCATACTGTTACCAGTCGGGGTACTCATTCCCCTGGAGTTTCTCTACTCCTTTTTCCTATACTTACTTCCCAATTTACCACAATTATACAATGAGTGAATACAATGTTTATGTAACATAAGTATCAATCATTAAAACAAATACCTTTGCGCTATGCGCATTGTAGTTTACGCACCTATCACGTAAAACATACATTTCGCGGTTTTCGCTCTACCCCCCCTTAGAAGGGATTACGCCCACGTAATCTACCATGTGTCAACATTGGACATTGGTCGAGGGCATTCAGCCGTCAAGGAGTGGTTCAGCTTCCATGCGGTCTATTATACAATGTTTCTTGATCAACGGGTCTTACCCGTATTGTCGGTTAGTCCCTGCATCAAGAATTTTCATCGGAGTTATTCAACTCTTAACCGGATTCGGTTCTAGCCTAAATGGCTTTGAGGCATTGGTGATTAGCCTTTTATTCACTAGGTGTATAATTCTGGGCCCACTAGCTTCTGCTGCGCGACCCTGATAACTTAGGTGATTCGCCCTTCTCGTTATCCTTAACGTGTTACACATTACCTTTTGTCCCTCTTGATGTGGGAACAAGGTTTATTAACCAAGTGTGGTATTCCTTTACCGTGCTCGAACTCGATGAGTTTTAGATTTATAATCAGCTCTTTGGCAATCTATATGCATACTGTCGTGTCTGTAGTGATCATTCACTTGATTTCTCCGACTTATTGTCGGTTGAGGTTAAGTCACTACTGGGTTGTAGTGCTTCCTCTACTGTTAGTAGCTTCCGAATTGTACCAGTTTTTTTTCTGGTTCATTACAAGTGTTCTTTACTTGTATGACCTTGCATTCTCAATGCATCGGTCCTTGTGACTTTCTTAAGCCTCCTTTCACCTTTATTCCTGTGGAATTCACATCTTGTGATTGTTGGTGTTTGACACTCATCGTGTCTCCTTGGCCTTAGGTCGCATGGTTTGTTTCTAGGCTTTTGCTAGACTGGCTTAGGCCATGTCTACTGGTGAAAGGAATAGTTTACCACAATTTACCTTTCCTCATATTCCACTCGACCATTACCGCTCAAATGCAATACCAAAACACTCAGTCCTACAGAGTGCAGAGGCGTAAACACTTGACAGTAACTCTCTTTTGAGATCGCAATAGGACTGATTGCTACTCTTTCAAGTGGTGCTTCATCATTTGGTGCAGACTTCTGGCTTATTGCCCAGTCTGTCCACCATCTTGTATTAACAAGTCCATAGCGTTGGTGATTATTCATATACATTGGTGGCCTAATGCGCACCATGTTCTTACAGATTCCCCAATATTGGTTTACATGGCATCCACCGTTGCTGGCTTCAGCTCATGCATTTTTATCCTTTATACAATGGTTCCCCATGTATTTGGCAAATACAGAATATGGTATTCCTTTATTTTTCTGAGCTCTCTGAGCATCATTGGTTTTATAACCGGTTACTCCTTGGTTGTCACAATAGCTGTTGAAGCTTATTTCACATTGTTTGGCAATAATTATATGCTCAAGCTTGACTACGTTAGTAGTTCTGAAAGGAATATATTTCCCGACAGTTACTGATGGTATCCCTTTCTTGGGATCCATATGTTCACCGCTCTTGCGGTCTCACATTTATGAGGGGTATCCTTGCTTGTTGGTCACTAAACTTTATTAGTGTCGTCCTTGACTATTTTCCATGTGGTCCATAACTGGTTTTGCAACCGTTGAACTCTGTAATGTAATAGTTCCATGGCGTACTGGCCATATTGCCTAGAGCTCTACTCATCATAGGCTGTTCCCAGGTGGTTACTTCTCCATATGCCATAGAATAGCTTGGAGGTGATACTGGGCTCCATGATAAGATCGTTGCATCACGCTTCCGTTCGTTGGAGGCCCTTTCGTATCCTGGTATTGATTGATACCGTTATTAATTTGGGGTATCCCCTGTCAAGTGGGATCCCTTCGGTGTTCTAACCGAATGTTCGTTCCAATTGTGGTGTTCTTATCACGATATTTCGTTCAACCTTGTTGACTTGATACCCTTTATGGATTGCTCCTGGGTATTACCGATTATGCTATTGCATCTGCTTGATGTTTATGAGTATGTTCAGTTTGTTATCCCACCTTGCGGTTCTGGATCTGAGTTATCCGTTGAGGGTTACAGTGGCTCCCGTTCCTAGGGTAGACCATTGGTGTTTTTCCTTGTGTTATAACGGATTTGGTATTCCTTCCGGCGATGAATGGTATTTCCGGTACCTTGCCACATCACTCTGTGTGTTTGTGGTAGTTGTTCTGGGAATCCTATCCCGTTCATTGAACACTAAAGTGTTAGTGTTAGGCATTGCCTTACTGTGTTTAGACTGCGTATTCCTTCCAGTCGTCATGTTTTACTTTAGTATATTCGAGACATGTCCAATGTCTTTATTCAGTTGTTGGTGCTTCTCGCACTTTAAACTCTTCATTGTTCTCCTGGAGTGAGTTTCTGACTCCTTAGCATGTAGCTTACCTGAGTTTCCTTTGCTCGTTTGAGGTATCTAACTATTCCGTTTTGTATTTACTTATGGTCCGTAGAACAGAGTTGACTACTTCCCGTGTTTCGTACACTACATGTATACATACGTGGGGTACCGTCTTGGCACGTTACCACTTACCTAACTATTTGTCAGGCCCGCAAGCTCCTTCGGAGTGCGGTCGTCCCACATCCCGTATTTGGGTACACTAGTAGTGTTCGTCACACGCCTAGGTGAAGTATTCTATTGTCAACTCTTCTTGTATCACTCTATGATACTCACCGATATTCCATCTGTTGGGTTTTAAAATCCAATGTTTTGAAAGAAGGTTTGTGGTTTTTGGAGAAAAATTTTGGTTTTTGAAATAACGGTTCGGTGTTAAAGAAATTCTTCATGGCGTTGCCAAGTTTGTGGTCTTGACCAAGTTCAGCTTCTTGCTGACTGGTATGCTCTTAATACAATGGTCGGGCCTTTAGGCCTTCCCGAGGGTTCGTTATTTAAATCCTTAGGATTGGTAGTCCTATATTTGTTCCATTCGACGTAGCGATACTGTAATAAGTATTTGCGGGTTGGTAACATTATTCCAATCGTCCTGTAGTTGCTGCACTTGCCCTAGGCAAGTGCGCGGGTAGGTTGTTTTTCAGTTAACGTATACCGGTCACGGTATCGTTGCATCCATATGTGATGGTTTATTGGATCTTCCTTTGATCCTTTGATCTTGGTGATCGATCTCCTGAGTCGCTTCTCAGTATACTTGACATGGTTGTCGTCAATCCCGGTGTCTCCCACCTTTACTGTGGTTAACGAGACTTGACTTATCCTTAGGAACCAGGTTGTGGTCCTATAGGTGTATGTGTCATGATTTCTTTCATAGTTGTCTGAACTATGTTGTTCGGTTATTGCAGCCTCTTGGCATGTAAGTTTGGTGTTAATCCAACCTCGACTAATTCCTTAGTCGGTTCGTATACCGTTGTTGGTATCATCAAAGATTACGGTCCGTAGACTCTCTTGTCTCGGCTTGTTACTCCATTTCCCTTGCTTCATTGCACGACTGTGCTCTCTTCTTGCTAGCTACACATGGTTCTCGCGACTGCGAAGCATGTCGCCCCATGGTGCCATAAATTTCATCATCCTCGTGTTTAGGATCTTCATTCCTCCGCCATTAAGTGCGGTCCTTGTCATTTAACGGGAACCGTCTTCCGGACTTCCAGTTCTTGGACTCGACCGTATGACAGGTTCTTTTCTAATAAGGTTTACTTTTGCAACTGCCAGATCGGGTTTTACCCGAGTGTGAGAGGTCTTTCCATCTCTCTGGCGTTATTGTTCCATCTTTATACCGGGGGTTGCGGAGGGCGGGTATGGTTACTGTAGGTATCCAGATCACACTGGAAATTCCTATCTAGCGTCCTCACACACTAGCACTCAACCCATAGCCCTAAGTCTCTACTTCCTAACTCGGTATTTACCTAAGCTCGGTATTTCATCCATCAGAGCGATACTTCGCTCTGATACCACTTTTTGTAACACCCCTACCGCTAATACCGTCATTACCGTACCATACTTACCTTCGCAGCGGATATTACTTACTCGACGGCGGGTGTACAATGCCGTTAGTCACCCACGTGACTAACAAGGCGGTTACAATACTACTTACTATCGGTCTGATGGACATGAACATACCGAGTACTCTACACATTACATTACTTCCCATTGCATACTCATCCATAATACATACACAACTCCATTATGATACTATACCGAGTATACTACAACCCTTAAATTACTGATACAGTTTAAACTTCCAAATTCGCATTACAATACAAGTACCAATCCCTACTATACAACTACCCATGCTTACGTAGCAGTCCCCGTCCTACTCTCTCGAACGGTGATCAGCTTCGGGTACCTGCACACTAAAAATGGTCCCCCGAAGGGGTCAGCTTACGCTGAATATGAAATTCGCATATACCGCGTGCTAACCGCGGTACATCGACTACTTTGGGTCGAATATACATGGAGTTCATTTACATGCATACATACATACTCATACTACAACAATACATGCATTTACATACAATCCCAATACTTACCAAGGAAGACAGATCGATGGTCAACCATTCGTACTAGTTACTTACTCGTTGCTACTTCGGGGTTGTTCGATATTCATTACACTACTCCTAACTACTCCTCACTTGTTGCTCGTTACTTACTCTTACATACTCATCACTCCATGCTCATATCCTTACTCGTACATGCTCTTCACTCCATACTCGTTACTAATGCTTGTGCATACTCGCTACTCAGTACTCCTTACTTACTTATACGTACTCAATACTTACTGCTTACTCATACATACTCAATACTCGGTACTCATCACATACTCATACTCACTTCTTACTCAATACTCTTTACTTCTCATACATACGCAATACTCGTTACTCATACTTTGGTCTCTGGGCTGAGTCATACGGAAGACTCGCCACCGGACCTACAATACGAGGGCTGTACGATCAGCTCCTCAAATACTCAAATGTCCGTACTACCGGACTACTCGTATTCCCAACACTCTTCTCTCAGAGTATAATACAATCTTACAGATTAGCCTAGAAGTATCTCTCTCGATAACCTCCACTGGCTTAGGGAATTACTACTGTCTAGTATCCTCAGGTTTAAGGGTTTCCCCAACATATCGGATGCTCTCATATACGGGACATACTTACATTAGTCGGGTCCTCTCATAATGGGTCGACCAATTACTAAGGGGTTTGGAGATCCCTCATCATTCTTCACTACTCTCATGGTTCATGTTTGTACCAAGATTAGTTCCTCTACCAGAGGTTACTTACTTACTTCCACTACTTATTGTATGTGGATTATTCATTTCGATTCTTCTATCGTTATCGGGAGGTTGTTACTCCCGTACACTCTCTCACATTCTAGTGAGTTTATTGGGTTGCGTTATCGTTGTGATCCGATAGTTTAGTGCGTTGTTATTGTTCCATTGTCTCACAATAAGACTCTTACTACGAGTCATTACATACAAGACTCATCTATGAGTCGATCTACGCACCAAGTAAGCCACACAATCAATTCAAGAAAGGTTAGCTCATGCAACATACAGCAAGACATGCAAAGAAAGGCAATAAACCGTTTTCATGCTTTAGTCTTGATTAGCCGGCATACAGCACACAAATCAATGTAACTCGGTTAGCACGTGGGGCATGAGAAAATCATACCTTTCACCGGAGTTAGCTCTACCGTGTGTTCCCTCGTTCCTTGGTTCACACTTGTTCCACTGATAATGTTTTCAACGTTATCATCAATACTATACTCATACCATATACAAACAATTACTACTCCCTTACTCACCCCGTTATCCCGGTGTAATTAATGTCCTTATACTCACAACTTCCTCAACTTGTTTCCTTACTCATTTACTTACTTTCTTACCATTATTATTTCATTAATGGTGTATTACTACATATATTTGCACCTATGCTTATAGGCATATATATATGTATATATATGATTACTATGATCATATAATTAAAACATTTTTTTTTTTTTTTTTGACTGGACCGGACTTGCGACCGACCTTGCAAGTCCGGTCCATTCCAGTAGCTCAAGTTACGGAAAATTTTCTGTCTCGACCGGACTTGCAAGTCCGGTCGCAAGTCCGGTCGATTCCAGTAGCTTACTGTCGCGGAATTTTTCTGGCCGACCGGACTTGCAAGTCCGGTCGCAAGTCCGGTCCATTCCAGTAGGTTGCAGACGGGGAAATTTTTCTGGCCGACCGGACTTGCAAGTCCGGTCGCAAGTCCGGTCCGGCCCAGTAATTCAGTTTTAAAATTTGTTTCCAGTCCTCTCTTTTACCCATTGTTTCCCCAATCTTCCTACATGTAATCCCACATGTTTTAGTGCCATTTAGGCCTCCTAATATACCTTAATTCATCCACCAAATCCATTACTAAATCCTTCAATTCACTTACACAATTTCCTCACTTCTTTTCCAACACTTGTAACAGTTTTTCGTTACATTAATGCTACAGATTTTACCATTCCATTCTCCCATCCAATACTTTCTCAACCAATGTCCTAGCATTCTAAATACTTCTCCTTACCATACCAATTCATTTCCAAACCATTGCACTACCTATACCCAAGTTCCAACACTCATCTTACAAAATCCTGCACATTAATTCTCCTAACTTCTCCAATGTATTCTTATATACTTTGCTACAGATTTTACACTTCTTACTTCTCATACTACAATTACCTTTCCATAGCTACTAAACCTCTCTACTAATCCCAATACACACCTTGGTTCTCCCATTCACCAAGCCATTCCTTAATGCACAATTCCTACCAAAAATTTGCCATAACTCATCTACTTTCCTTACTTATCCACACACATCCTTTCTCATCAAATTCATCCCTATTCTAGCCAAACCACAAGGGTTCTACCAGCACACATACAAAATCTCAATACATCAATATTTCCTCAATCCACATTACCAATACACCATTATTCCTCAAATAGCATTACTAATATACATACACCATCCTTTCGGCCCTAAGGCCTACAAATCCACACATTTACTTGCTAGTACTCAAACTTCCACAATTACAACACCACTGCAACAATTTTGGTTCTTTAAATATTTTACCCTTTCCCATTACCCTAATGCAATAGAATTTTCATTAAGAAGGAGCTCTTACCTTGAGCTTTTGATTCCTTCTAATCTTTTCCATTTCTTCTTCTCTCTTTCTTGCACAATCGACCACATGGGGAATGGAGTTGCCAAACTCCATTCCCATCACCCAAAGCACATCAAACAAGTATAATTAACACACTAACCCTTAGATTTATGCTAGTTCATTGAAGTGTTCAAAATACAAATTTCTAGGGTTTACCTTTGGAGTGCTTTAGGAGGGGTTTTAGCCCTTGGTTCAAGAAGAAGAATCCACCACCATTGCTAGGTGAAGTTAATGCTCAAAAGGAGAGAGAAAAACAAGGCATTACAAAGGGGCTAAAATCGGTTTCCAAGGAAGATGGAGGAAACTTAAACCTTTTGTAGAGATTTTTACCTTGTTGGAAAGAGGAGACCCCAAGCTTCACAATGGTGTGCTTTTCTCTTCAAATGGGGAAAACCCATGGAGATGAAACTCATCCTTTTCGAATTTTGAAAAGATAGAAATGTAGAGGAGGATGAGGGGATTACAAATATGTAATTTATTTTTGATTTGGAGCTCACATGTGGATGGAGCAAGGGGAGGAAGAAGAGGAAGCCATTGTTGTTTCCTTTGGGCTTCAAAATCGCCACCAGCAGAGAGAGGAGGGAGGAGCCGATGGAGAAGGAAGGAGGGAAGGAGAGAGAAGAGAGAAATGAGGGGGAGAGAGAAAAGGTAAGTTACTTTTGTACTTTTTTTTATTTTGCTTTTTGACTCATTATTTGTCTAGCTAGTGTGTGTGTGTGAGAGGGGTTTATTTACCTGTTAAAAACCGGCCCTCACTGTATTACTAGCTGGAGCGTTTTTCGTCTTTTACAGAAGACGCTCGTTATTTCACCCGGTTTCGATACTATTCACTAACCGGGTCCGTTTTCCGGAATTTTCTCGTTTAGTCATGTTTACTGATTATTAAGCTTCCGTAATTGCTTAATATTTATTATTTAATGATTTACAATTTTTACAGGTCTGTTCGACCACTTAAAATCACGTTTTCGAGTTTCCTCGTGAAACGTGCGCTAATGCTCTATTAGCGTTTTAATACTTTCTTGGGATTCGTTTTCTTCGGGAATCATTCCCGTATACTAATTAGGCATGAATAAGCCTTAGGAATCCTTACAATACTATAACCGAGGTCTCGTGCCTCTTATGGTTAATTAAACGCTCATTTTGGCGTTTTCCGCTTTCTAAGCGTTTTTCTCGTTTCTTTTGGATTTATTTTCCTTACCAAAAATTACTTAGGCACCTTTAGGCCCTTAAATACTATATTAAAATAATATAATCACCATATTTAAGTTCGGGGTATTCATAAGTTCGTGCTTATTCATCTACTTTTTGTCTGGCTTTGAGTTTTGTATTCAGTGTTGGCCATGGTGCCCAGTGTAATTAGATCGATGGGTATTTCAGTTTGGTTCCGCCTGTGCATTGTAAACACAAGTTGTACGTTATTTAATTAATATATGAGTTTTAATTCTGGTTTGGGGTTTAGATAGAGTAGCCTTGCGTGTCTTAGGTAATAAGCGCGCGGCGTGTAACGGTCTCTCAACCAGGGTGGTTTTGGGGTCGTTACATTTAATGGTATCAGAGCTAGGTTTGGCTTTCGTTGGGATTTGATGGGTGTCTGCATGTCTACGCTTCTGTATCGTTGCTTGTGATGTGCTATGTGTTATCTGCTGCGTGAATTGTCTGCTATCTGCTACTTGATTTGATTGATGCCTGGAGTCTATTGAGTGTGTCTGCTCTGTGGTTGTCCACTATCAGAGTGGCGCAGCGGAAGCGTAGTGTCTGTCTGTGTATTTGCTGTGTTCAAGTCTGAGTCTAGGTCTGAGGGAGTCGGGTCCATTGGGAAAGGATGACCGAATGTGAGTTCTGGTTTGCCAATGATGTGTGCTTCAGTTGCGAGCTTGGTTTATGTGCTCTGCTTGTATGTTCTATGTTGTGTTCTGGCGTGAGCTTGTGAGTGTGCTTGGTCCTTTGGTTAGGACAACTTCTGAGAGTTCCTGTGCCTTGGGATGAGAGTTACTGATCTTCTGTTCCACCTCTTCTGTCAGTAAGTCAACCAGTAAACTTGAGTGTTAGCTCTTCGAGGTTAGAGCTTCTGAAATAAGTGAGTGTTTGAAATACCCCAAATATTATTATCATTATAAAACCATTATTTAATGGAAAATAATCCAAACATAAATCATTTCACGTACGCATGCAAACCCATGCATGAGAATGTTACGTAAAAATAGTCGTTTCACCATAAACGCTAAAACGCCTTAGAAACATATGATCAAGCATGACCTTCTAAAACTCAAACCAAATGGTCATACACTCATTATATGAATATGTAAACATATTCCCTAAGCTATATTAGTCAAAAACGCAAACGCTCGGGTGCTCATGCACGCCCCTTAAAGCACGAAAAGCCCGGAGGAGTGCCGAAGTGGCACGAACTCCTATAAAATTAATTCTTAGAGTTCCTAACATCAATATTAACCATCCTAAAGAGAACCCACAAAGTGGTTTCTCAAAATTCAACAAAAACCTCAGGAGGATTTCTTAACGCTCCTTTTTGCCCGGGAGTGTCCCGATGGCCTGTAAATTATGTCATGGGTTGATGTAACCCCATATAACTCAATGTAACATCTTAATATATCATTATTTACTATAATAAGTGTTTATAAACACTTGGAACTCATAAAGACAAGTTACTTCCCCAAAATTTCCTTAGAGCACAAAAACGCACCTTCGGATGTCACTAAAACGCGTCTTATGCGATTACCTTGTAGTTTTTGACATGCCACGAATTAAGAATATTAAATAGGGTTAAAATTACCCTCTAAATCAATTAAAGGCAGTGTCAAAACAATGCTCTATAGGGGCCGATTTTCAGTCCAAAAACTAGTATAAAACTTACATTAAAAATTTATAAAAGGCATAAGACATGGTGACTCACCTTCCCATGTGCTATAATAAATAATGTCAAAGTATGTAGGTCTCATTTGGACTCCATGCTGTCGAAATAATGCCATGGGACAAGGCCATGTTAGCTAGACAAAAACAAAATGCTAAAAGCAAAAAGTAGATTCTTATTCCACCTTTTTCATTTCTTAAATTCATGTGACCAACCTTTGCTTGTCCTTGGCTCTTAATGGCCGATTGAGAAGCTCCATTTGACACTTGAATTCGGTCAGCCAAAATAGAAGAAGAAGACAAGCATAACATAGAGAAATCAAAAGAATAAAACTTACCTAAATTTCCTTGTCTTTTAGCTCACATTATTTTCTTCCACCATGCCTTGTCACACCACATGGCCGAAATCATGCATATAACATGGGCATTTATTGAGCCAATAACACATGGAATAAACTAATGAAAAGACTAGTCAAATGACATTAAAAATTAACAAAACAAAAATCAAGCAAACATACCTTATGTTATACGGTTGCACTCATTCTTTCCCTTGCCCACTTCATTTCTGAATTGGTAAGGTTCCTAACTCTCTCTTCTTCCGTCATCTCCTTCCTTTGAAGCTCCTAAGTCCATTAATGGAGTTTTAACTTCTATTTTCATCTTTAAGGTAATTTCCTAGCATTTCTTGTCAAGCCTTGGAGCAAAACTCTTCCTAGTACAACCATAGCATTTCGGCATCAACTAATACTCCAAGGAGGTTGTCCAAACCAACATTAATCCAAGGAGCATCTCAAGGTTATCTTAAGGTAGTTTTCATGCTTGAAAATCCTTAAAGCACATTTTGTTGTGTAACCGATTTCTACCTCTTCTAAGGTTCTTTTCTTCTTCATTTTCATGAAGGAAAGTGTTATACCCAAAATTTCAGCCCCCCGGAGTAGTCTCTAAGGCATACGTGTTACAAAGGGCAAAAGGGGTCAAAAAACACCAAGGCGGGATTTTCCAAGGACATTATCGGGATTTTCTATTTTTATATGACTTGTTCATTATCTCCAAAACACTTCCAAATATCATAGTCATTATGAAAGGTATTCATGATTCTTGTAATATTTATTCTAGAAATTTAGCTTTTAATTCATATTATAAGCTAATTTCTTTAATAATTAACACATGAAATAACCTCAAAATAGAAATAAAAGGGTTTCAAAATTAAAAAAAATTGTCACATGGTTAGCATGACTACACAGTCATAAACTGAAATTATTTTATTTGGAACCTTACCCAAAATTTAAAAGAGAAATTCAATCATTTTTGCAATTTTCTCTCTCCTCTGGAAAATATCGAAATCAAAACAAAATGCATGAAATTTTAACACAAGATAGAGGGTTATTATTAGAGAATAATGCTGTTGGAATTTCGTTTTTCGACTTTCCAATAGTAAGTTATGAATTATGGGAGGTTCCAGATTGTAATATTTTATCTAATTGGTTATTTATCGAAATAACCTGATTCCAACTCTCAAAATTCCTAAAAATCTTATTTTATCTTTGGTTAAAATTTCGGAATTTTTATCAACCTGTAGCACTTTTAAAAAATCAGATTCTCTTAGAGCACAAAATCAAGGTTTTAGATAAAAATCTTGTTCTATCAACTTGGCCATGCTTTTTCTATAAAAGGCCTTCCAAAAAACGACCTAGGGCAGAGTAGATCATCCCCAAAGTCAGAGAACTCAGCCGTCAACCTACTTCCAACGTTTTTGCAACCCCGAGCCTCGAATCTATACCGAAATCGTCCCGAAATCACCAAATAACACATTCCTTCTTCTCCCATTGAGATTCCTAGCACCAAAACACAGAAAATACAGAAGCAAACCGTGGCTAACAATACAAGGAAGAAGGAGCCAGAAGCTTGGGTCAAAGTCGAACCGGATCGGCCACCAACGAGGCTTTCAGAGATTCCCGACGTGAAGGAACAACAAGTTTTCGAAATCAAAACAGGGTAAAAACCAAATTCTCTAACCCTTCTGGTCTAAATACACTTCTGGTTGAAATTGCTAACCGAATTGACTTTTCTTTGCTTCTGAATTAAGGTTTGTTTGTGTTTCTGTCCACTAACTTGTTCAATAAGTTTCGTCCTTAATTCGTAGTCAAATTGAAAACTTTTGATCACTAACATGTTTAGAATCTTTCAGGCTACGTACCCATAAATTTTGAGCCAAAAACACCGCCGGGAACAGCCTTAACGCCGCCGTCCGAGGTCGGTCCGCACCCACGGACGCTATGTCCAGGTCCCGGACGCTCTGTCCGAAAGCCGGACGCCCCCGGACGGTGGCGGGATTTTTATTTTCAAAAGTTAGGGTTTTATAAAACATGTCCGGGCCCACGGACGTCTTGTACGTGGCCCCGGACTTTTCAAAATCTCGTTTCTGTTTAAATTTGACTTTTTTGTGTAATTAGGTTAACTGGGGTCCGTGGGTTCGGACATTAGGTCCGTGGCCACGGACGGAATAAAAATTTGACCTAACTCTGCCTCCGAAACCCTAGTTTAGGTAACTTTCAATTTCACTTTAATTTTCTGTCAAAAAACATTAAAAAATAAAAAAAAAACAGAAGCGCGCACCTAGGTTAAAAACAACTTTGTAGAAAGCCGTAAACGAACCAAGTAGAGGAAAAACGACCTAGGAAGGGTAATGAAAGTAATTGAACCCTAATTAAGTCGAATATCAAGCCCCCGAACCCGAACTCTCCTTTCCTAATTTGATCTAGGTTAAAATTAGGTGGCGACTCGTAATAGGTTCCAGTGAGCTAGCTTAGGTCTTAATAATTATTGTTATATGACATAGTTATTAATCTTAGGCATAAGTGGACCTAAAACCCGATTAGATCCCAATCAAGTTAATCCACATAGGATAGGGTTTAAAATCGAGGCTCACAGACTGGCGACTCTGCTGGGGACGAATTCTTAACTTTAACCTGTTTAATTTTAAGAAAGAGGGCTTAACTTGAAAAATTGTTTATTTATGGCTTTATTACTTTGTTTGTTTACTTTCGTGCGCACTTTAAATTTTTGCACCCCTGCATCATATGAGAGCGAGGGCCCACACAAACCAGTTTCACCCCGGGACCCATCTAGGGTCCCCTGTATGGGACTCACACCTTTTAGGTGATGTGAAAAGCGGGGGAAAAGAGGAGGATGTCGTCTAACCACATCCCCTTAATACCTGGGCTTTAGCCCCAAGCGTTTTCCTGGCAGTGTCCTTACCAAGCCCATTGTTTGGTCAGTCAAAGACCCGGCCGTAGACGTACACCTTCAGGTGATGTGAAAAAAGTGGGGAAGCCCAAAGAGAATAGCGTGCAAGCCCTATTCCTTTGTGGTGACCTGGGCCCAAGCCCCAAGCACCTCTCCGGATCGATCCATACCGGTTGAATTTAAACATCTAGTGAGGACATGTTGAATTTGTGTGAGCCCTGTTTGCTTGTATGATCGGTCCATTACCTAGCCTAGAGGTTGATAGGAACTTCTCCTACATTAACCTAGCCCAACCCGAATTGGCGGCTCTACTTGTTTGCGGCCCAGAGGTCCTGTTTGGTTTAATATGTGAGTCGTTCGGGCTTCAGCCCAAAAGCTTAGACTTAGGTGATTTCTCTTCTGGCCCAATTTGAATTATCCAATTAGTTCTAGGCCCAAAAAAGAAAATCCACATGAACTTGAAATAAAATCTTTTTCGGTTTAGCAACCATCTTCTCTGGCCCAAAGAAAGTTAGGCTCATTTGTGATTTAGGGACCACTCCAGCCCATGTGCTTTGCTCTAGGCCCAAACACATTCCGGCCCAAGGGCTCATTCTAATCTAGGCAGACTTCTTATTCGGGCCCTGGCCCAAAACCCTAGATCTAGGTGTCACCTCTCAGGCCCAATCAAAGCCATCTGTTTACATTTCAGTCCAAATTCCAGTTCATAGCCTGAGAGATACTTCAGCCCAAGCACCTCATTTTCTGGGTATCTTGGCCCACTTGCTTTCAGCCTAAGCCTGTTTCGATCTACCTTGTGAAGTGTCATTATCACCTTAGTGTCTTTCAACCCACTTCCTCTTGTTAGCTAATAATGGACTTCTTGGAAACAGGCAAGCCCGAATCCAAATATGGCAGAAGGAGGAAATCCGATCAACACCGAGGCCCAGTTGGCCGCTGTGCTGCAAGGGTACAAGGTCTTGGAGTCCATTGTCGAGGAACTGAGGAGTAAGGCTAATCTCCAGGAGACAAATCAGCACACTCTGGAAAAGCTTGTGGATGAAAATCTTAATCGTAGTTACATCGAGATTGACTCTGTTAGGGCCCAAGATCCTCAAACACGTATGGGGAAGGATGTTCCTGACAACCAGCTAGCTGCAGAGGTCAAAAGGGTTTTGAAAAGGATTGAGCGCATAGAGAAAACCAACAAACCAGCTGGCTTCGATTATTTCTCCACGGCGTCGTATCCCGAAGTTGATCTTCCCCTAAAGCTGAAGCTGCCTGCACTCGCTTTGTACAAGGGTTCCTCGGATCCACAGATTCACTTGGCTATGTTCGACCGAGAAATGTCCATCTTGGGGCTCAACGATATGCAAAAAGCCAAAGTTTTCGCACGCTATCTAGACGAGACTCCTCAGCGTTGGTATCTCACTCAGAAGATGAATACCAAAACCTACGAGGAGGTTTGCGAGGCTTTCCTAAATCATTTCGAGTATGCTAAAACCTCGAGGTCACCAGAATCGATCTGGCAGGAACTCGACAGAAAGACGGTGAGTCCATGTCTGACTTCATCAAGCGTTGGAGGAGAAAGGCTGCAGCCATGCCTACCAGAATGGACGAGCAGGAGCAAATCCGCATGATAATTGAGAACATGCGAAAACAACACAACCATGAGCTAAAATTTATGTACTTTCCGAGTTTGGACATGTTGATGGGACAAGTCGGTATTCTAGAGGAAAGGATCATAAGGAAGGTTTGGAGCTTGAGTGCTCAAGAAACTCCGGCAGTGGCTCCAAATTATCTAAGCCAGGACCAGAAAAGGCTTATCTTCAGACAGTAGCTTGCGCTCAAAGCAGTTTCCCAGAAGTGAATATGGTCTACGACCTAGATCTCCGCATCAAAACCTTAGGACAGTACCCTTACCACGCCGGGACTCATCGCAAAGGGAGTTCACCAACATTGGCCGAGCACCAAGTCAGGCGTTTGAAGAGCTTCAGAAGAGAAACCTGCTACAGCCCCTGGCCCCTCGGCCAGGAACCACTCATTTGGGGAGGCATCTTAATCAATTTTGCCACTACCATCAGTTGCCTGGCCATTATGCTGACAATTGCCGAGCATTGAAGCACAAGATTCAAGACCTCCTCGAGCAAGGAGTCCAATTTTTCTAAGTGTGCAGATCATTTCCTTGCATCTTCAAATTTCCTAGTAGCTTATTAGTTAGTTTTCAGTCACCTCTGATTGTAATCTTTACGTTCCTTTCATGATTCATAAATAAAATCATAGTTCCATTTTCACAACTCCTGTACAAACCATTTTTCATTCATCGAAAAAAGAAGGAAAACAAAATAGTTTTTTTTTTAAGGAAAAGGATCACGAAGCAATCATTTCTGACTATGCAATGGAACGGCTTGTCTCTTGTTTCTAAAAATTTGAACATGCCTAACCAAACACCACAACTCACCCTATAATATCCAAACAACCCACAAAGAGGTTCAAAGTCCACATCTATCGAATTGTTGTCACAAACCCCAAATCAATACTGGGGGCAATCTAAGTTTAAGTTCGTCGTCTTTTATCTTTTGTTTAAATGTGCGAACGAGTTTCCAAGTGAAAATCTCACGAGAGTGTCTTGAGTGGGAAAACCATGAGTGAACGAGCGTGTCATTTTTACACGACTCTGGTAAGACCACATTCAAAGGTGAGATAAATGGCATAACTCTGACCGAAGGAGATAATTTGTAAATTTACTCTTAGATCTGCGAAAAGTAACAAAGAGCGGATACACAACTATCAGGAATGACGAAGCACCTAGGTACAGCACCACATAGCCAAAAAACTTGTGAACCCTGACATTAAACCCTAGGCACCCCCGCTGAGCCTTTCATATATCCCTTTTCGATAATATGAACACCACAAAATAACCCAGCCAATGATGAATGCCCGACCCGGTGGCCAAAGGAAGCAAGGAGCCCGACTCTCGCAAACATTATCATCAGTCCGAGAAGCAATGCCGCTATCAGCATGACGAAGTGATCCGTAAATGGTCCCAGAGTGACACAGGATCAAAAGAGCTCACATCAAAACAGCTCTCGAAGCCCAAAACCGGGAAACACAAGAACCCCAAGGGCAAAGTCAAGAAAGGATAAAACAAAAAGGCGAACCCAAAGTGCCTCGAAGAAGTCCAAATGACAAAAAAAGAGAAATGGGTGTAAAGGACAACTCCAAAAGTCCAGGTCCAGAAGCTCAAAACCAACGTCAACATAAAGCAGTTAGACGACTTCAAGACAAGGAAGATGAATCTGAGAGAAGACGCAAGTTGCAGCTTGGTCACCATTTAAGCTCCACATACCTCAAATATCCCTCCATGATCCCGTCGTCTTTCATCACACCCTATGGCCACGTTATAAGCTTTAAAGACTTCCGACTTGATAGTTGTGTGTCCAGTCACGTGAAAGTAACAGATCAAATGCGTAAATCCATCAAATATTGAATTCAATGGTTTAGAAGTTATGACCATGAGCGAGAAATGAGTGCAAACACCGACCACATCGAGTGTAGGTTAGGGAGCACCACATCAAAGCATAAGCCTCGACCCTGTGAGGGTGAGACTTGTTCGCATGTTTAATTAAAGAAAATACTGGGGGCAATCGATCGTCTCGATCGATTGCCATGAACTCTAGCTCAGATTGTCCTAAGGAAAAAATACTGGGGGCAATTGTTGGTTCCAACAATTGCCATGTCAGCACCAATTAAAACCCAAAGCTCGAGCACCACCATCCCACCACAGGCACACATAAGCCCCTACCACCACACACACTCTCAAACTCGTCATTGGCCTTACCTCCACAAAAACATCAGGCCCGTCATAACCCTGACCTCCATCCAAAATCACAACCCAATCCTGAACACCGGCAAAAGCCTTCAGCACCACAACAAACACCACACACTTCCACCAATGGCATGTTCATTTTTCAAGAAGCAAATTGCAGATTTGAAATTTTTAGTCAGGAAATGATCATTTCACTTTCCTTTTTCAGCAGGGTTTTTCACAAGCATTGCCAAGTTCGGCACCTTTTCCAACAGTTTCCTGTTTTGAACGAGTATCTTTCATATATCTTGATTGCATACATCTTATCATCATTGCCATGTTTGGCACTCCAGTAATCAGTTCTCATCATTTGCACGAGACCATTATCTTCCTAACTCATTTTTAGTTCGAGACCCAAAACAGTGCGAGGCCCTGCAGTTTCCTCATTCAGTACGAGACCTAGCATCTTCATTCAGTGCGAGACCCATCATTTTCAAGACTTTAGTACGAGACTTCAGTGCGAGACCAAGCATCTTCATCAGTGCGAGACCATCATCTTCATTAGTGCGAGACCCATCATCTTCATTAGTGCGAGACCCATCATCTTCATCAGTGCGAGACCCATCATCTTCATCAGTGCGAGACCCATCATCTTCATCAGTGCGAGACCTATCATCTTCATCAGTGCGAGACCTATCGTCATCATCCAGTGCGAGACCAGTACGAGACCTAGTATCATCTTCAGTGCGAGACAAGTACGAGACAGAGCGTGATCTAAGTTGGCGGGGCAGAGGCAATAAGTCCCCATCTTCATGTCAACTTCTTGGGAGAAACAACTAGTGGGCAGTGGCAATAAGTCCCCTTGGTAATCTAGAAGTTATCCCTGCACACGGCTTGGGGGGCGATGGCAATAAGTCCACATTGGGTCCAGCCAGGAGCATCGGCACGGGTTTCGGTCCCCAGAAGCATCCGAGCATCATCAACATCATCAATATCATCAGCATCATCAGCATCATCATCAACATCATCAACATCATCAATATCATTAGCATCATTAGCATCGCTAGCATATCAGCATTCCTACATCTACACATTATTTAGCTTTCATCATCTTCAGGTAGTCAACGCCTTAGAATAGCTTGACATCATTTCATTTTTAGGTAGTCAACGCCTTAGAATCGATTGACATTTATTTCATCATTTCATTTTTAGGTAGTCAACACCTTAGAATCGCTTGACATCTTTTCATTTTCATTCTCACTCATAGGTAGTCAGCGCCTTAGAATAGCTCGACACAATCTACATGTAGGGTCTTTTAAGATCCAAAATTTTGGGGTATCACTCAGGCATCAACTAGTCTTCTCATCTTCATTACAAAGCCTAGTTGACGGGGGGCAATCTGTTATACCCAAAATTTCAACCCCCCCGGAGTAGTCTCTAAGGCATACGTGTTACAAAGGGCAAAAGGGGTCAAAAAGCACCAAGGCGGGATTTTCCAAGGACATTATCGGGATTTTCTATTTTTATATGACTTGTTCATTATCTCCAAACACTTCCAAATATCATAGTCATTATGAAAGGTATTTCATGATTCTCTGATAATATTTATTCTAGAAATTTAGCTTTTAATTCATATTATAAGCTAATTTCTTTAATAATTAACACATGAAATAACCTCAAAATAGAAATAAAAGGGTTTTCAAAATTAAAATAAAATTGTCACATGGTTAGCATGACTACACACAGTCATAAACCTGAAATTATTTTATTTGGAACCTTATCCCAAAATTTAAAAGAGAAATTCAATCATTTTTGCAATTTCTCTCTCCTCTGGAAAATATCGAAATCAAAACAAAATGTCATGAAATTTTAACACAAGATAGAGGGTGATTATTAGAGAATAATGCCGTTGGAATTTCGTTATTTCGACTTTCCAATAGTAAGTTATGAATTATGGGAGGTTCCAGATTGTAATATTTTTATCTAATTGGTTATTTATCGAAATAACCTGATTCCAACTCTCAAAATTCCTAAAAATCTTATTTTATCTTTGGTTAAAATTTCGGAATTTTTATCAACCTGTAGCACGTTTTAAAAAATCAGATTCTCTTAGAGCACAAAATCAAGGTTTTAGATAAAAATCTTGTTCTATCAACTTGGCCATGCTTTTTCTATAAAAGGCCTTCCAAAAAACGACCTAGGGCAGAGTAGATCATCCCCAAAGTCAGAGAACTCAGCCGTCAACCTACTTCCAACGTTTTTGCAACCCCGAGCCTCGAATCTATACCGAAATCATCCCGAAATCACCAAATAACACATTCCTTCTTCTCCCATTGAGATTCCTAGCACCAAAACACAGAAAATACAGAAGCAAACCGTGGCTAACAATACAAGGAAGAAGGAGCCAGAAGCTTGGGTCAAAGTCGAACCGGATCGGCCACCAACGAGGCTTTCAGAGATTCCCGACGTGAAGGAACAACAAGTTTTCGAAATCAAAACAGGGTAAAAACCAAATTCTCTAACCCTTCTGGTCTAAATACACTTCTGGTTGAAATTGCTAACCGAATTGACTTTTCTTTGCTTCTGAATTAAGGTTTGTTTGTGTTTCTGTCCACTAACTTGTTCAATAAGTTTCGTCCTTAATTCGTAGTCAAATTGAAAACTTTTGATCACTAACATGTTTAGAATCTTTCAGGCTACGTACCCATAAATTTTGAGCCAAAAACACCGCCGGGAACAGCCTTAACGCCGCCGTCCGAGGTCGGTCCGCACCCACGGACGCTATGTCCGGGGTCCCGGACGCTCTGTCCGAAAGCCGGACGCCCCCGGACGGTGGCGGGATATTTTTATTTTCAAAAGTTAGGGTTTTATAAAACATGTCCGGGCCCACGGACGTCCTGTCCGTGGCCCCGGACTTTTCAAAATCTCGTTTCTGTTTAAATTTGACTTTTTTGTGTAATTAGGTTAACTGGGGTCCGTGGGTTCGGACATTAGGTCCGTGGCCACGGACGGAATAAAAATTTGACCTAATTCTGCCTCCGAAACCCTAGTTTAGGTAACTTTCAATTTCACTTTAATTTTCTGTCAAAAAACATTAAAAAATAAAAAAAACAGAAGCGCGCACCTAGGTTAAAAACAACTTTGTAGAAAGCCGTAAACGAACCAAGTAGAGGAAAAACGACCTAGGAAGGGTAATGAAAGTAATTGAACCCTAATTAAGTCGAATATCAAGCCCCCGAACCCGAACTCTCCTTTCCTAATTTGATCTAGGTTAAAATTAGGTGGCGACTCGTAATAGGTTCCAGTGAGCTAGCTTAGGTCTTAATAATTATTGTTATATGACATAGTTATTAATCTTAGGCTATAAGTGGACCTAAAACCCGATTAGATCCCAATCAAGTTAATCCACATAGGATAGGGTTTAAAATCGAGGCTCACAGAAAGTTTGTTCTTCATCCACCCTAAGTGTGCCGAATTTATAAGGAGAAAAGCTTAAGGTAAATCCTTGAAAAACTACTTACAAATCTACTTAAGATCCTTGTTAAAGATCTAACTCCTAAACTCCTTCACCTCTTGCATAAAACCGAAGTGGAGCATCAAAGATTCCTTGGAGAAAGCTTGGAGATTCAAGAAGAGTCCAAGCACTTAACCATCCTTGTTAAGAAGTAAGTTTACTAAGCAAATCTTTATGTTATAAGCTTTGTTAAGCTTCTAAAAATTATACAAAAATTATGTACACCTCCTAGGGTACCTAAAACCGAAACTATATGGTATAATATACCAAAAATATAATCTATAACATATATGGAAAATATTTACCTTAAGACACATTTTAATGTCATAAAAATTACCTAGGTTACATCCTTGTTCATACCGAATTGTCTAGGGTAAAAATGCTCTATTTTGAGCTATGAATCAATATAAGACATTCCAATAATTTTTACATGAGTTATATAACTCATATGAATTTATGTATAGTTATTTTTACATATAAATATACTTTTACATACTATATGGTAACTATTTAATTATAGCCGAATGGTCTAAGTGAAAAATAGGTTTTAATGAACTACTTATGTATATAAACATATTATAAAGTTTGGAGAGTTAAAAATATTTTATTAGTGCTTAAATGGCTAATTAATTAAGTTATGTGGCTAAATGTAATTTTTACAAAGTTTGGTGTTATATTGTGAAAGCCGAGAGTTAAGGGTGTGTTTTGGAGTAACTATGATATAATATAAGGTTAGGAATTAAGTTTATGAATTTTAGATAATTTAAACAAGTGTTAAAGTAGCAATTTATAAAGTTTTGGGCTATTATGTTTTATAAAAGTTGTTATCAAAGTTTGGAACTTATTGTTGGGCGAATTCATAATTAAGAGAATTATGAAGTTCACTTTCGAATTTTAAGGAATTAAATATTTAAACTATAGTTTATAAGTTATTAAGTAACTATTACAAAGTTTTGGGGTGAAAATGTAATTAATGGAAAGTACATGACCAAAGCCGAATTACTTTGGGTTAGTTTTGTAATTTAAGAATTTATTATATATATTCGGCAATTATGGAGAATTAAAATTAAAACTATAGTTTATAAGGCATTATGTAAAGATTATAAGGATTTGTGGTTAAATTGTAATTATAGAAAATATTATATATATAGGCCGAGAATTTAAGGGGCTAAATGGTAATTTTTGAAAAGTTATAATATTCCAAAAGAATATACCAAAATATTAATGGTAGTTTTGGAATTTAATTAAATAAGGAAGTAAACAATATAATATAATGAGATTAGAATTTAAATATAAAGTTTATGAATTATTGTGGTTGTTTTGTAAATAACCGAATATAAGGGTAAGAATTTAGATTTAAATATATAGTTCCATGTGGATATTTGGAGGAATTGAAAGAAGAATTTTGATTTAAGGAGTTATGGAATTAAAACTATGGCTTATATAGTTTATAAGGAAATTAAGGTAACCAATATTATTATTTATGGTTAAAGGAGGAATAATAAAACTATAAGAATTTTATGTCCATGTATGGCAAATAAATATAGTTAAGAGATTATAAGTTGCTAAGTCACCTAGACAATTAAAATAAATAACAAATATAGTACATGAATAAATAAATACATATATGTACATTAAAGGATTTATAAATAAAACAAAAGGGAATAACAAATAAGTTATACATTAAAACATGAGGTAATAAAAAGAAATAACCTCACATAAAATAACAAATACGAAATTTGTTGAATGATCCAATAAAATTATTAAATAAGGGTAACATAAATTAACCCTCTCAGTTAATCCTATTCTAGGACTTTGTTTGACCAGACGTTGACCGGGAACTAAACAAGTACAGTCAACGGTGAACAGTATGGGATTCTTGCAACCTGTTGCCTACCGGATTACACCGGCTTGTGTGCTATCTGTTGTTTTAAAATAACGACCAAGATAATTAACATAAACTGTTGTTTTACTCTTGCGCACTGTTGTATTATTTTATGTGCACAAATGATGCTAACTACAACGTGTATGTCCCACGCATACAACACTACAATACCAGTGGATTAAATACCTGCGTTTTATTATACCGAGAACTTGTACTCAAGTCTCTCACTAACTTCACTTTATAACAAACGTCATTATCCTAAACGTGATAACTGACAATACCCATTGCGTTCTTGATTAACGTCCTTGTATGACACCTAACAATTCTATACTATGAGAACGAGGAGCCCAGTTGGATCTGGCCATGCATGCTACAGGAGTTGTACCTGTCTCAGGTCGTCTCCTATTCAATTTACGTCGCGACGGGAGTTCTGGGTGCACTATGTCACTCACCGGCTGCGTACCGGAACAGTTCAAGTGGAGAGGAGTTCTGGGTGCACTATGTCACTCACCCTGCGTACCGGAACAGTTCAAGTGGAGGGAAGACTTCATTCCTCTCGAGGGTTCGATTCCCACCTCTTTTAAGTACAGGAGTTAACTACGTTATCTTCTGGGGACTAATTACCCACCTTTCTTTTAACGAGGTCACTATACCTTCACTATATTGACATACTCTTATACCTCTGTCAGTCCCACTGTGTGGACCCGACTATTATCAAATGATTACAGTTCATCTAACTTGACCTTCTGAAGTCTTGTTTTATGTGACATTGTTGTCCTTGTATGGATACTTGTTATTATCATACTATGCTTGTCTACAGCTTTAAAAAAATGAACTGCATGTATTCGACAAAGTAGTTGGTGTGGCCCGGTGGCCGATGGGCTGCACGTTTCCATACCAGCATTGTTTGCTGAGCCCCTTTGGGGGCACCCCCATTTTTCAGGTACCTGAAGTAGAGAAGATTACCACACCGAGTGTTGGTGGGGTAGATTCAAGCTATGGGAGTCTCCTACTAGTTATTTGTTTTACTTAATTATTTAACCTTTGAGTTTGATTCCTAGTATCTCGGATTGTATTCGTATTCAGACCGTGACTTTTGGAGATTGTATTTGGAGTTAGCCTTGTTGGTCACAAGGGTGGCCAACGACATTGTAATACCGCCCGGTTGTTGTATATATTTCCGTTGCAGTTTGTGTTTTATTTGGGAGTGATCGTCGTACAGGTTATTGGATTTCGGGTTGGGGTGTTACAGTGTTCTTTCTGTGCCTTGTTCTAAGCATTAATGATCATCTACTTTGTTTCATCTGTCAGCCAATAGGCCAGTGTATTCTAAATGTTAGCTTTGTGAGTGTTCCCTTCTGTGTCTCAAAGCTATGTGTTAGTAATCTTCTGTTTGTCCTTTTGTCAGTCAGTCAGCAGTGAGTCCTGAGTGTTGGCCTTGTGAGTGTTCATTGTTTTCTGGCACTAGAAGTGCATTTGTTCACATTCTGGTTTCGTCGAATGTCGAGGACGAAATTCTTTTTAAGGGGGGTATATTGTTATACCCCGGATTTTTTTTTTAAATCTCCTTTCTGATTCGCAAAGGGAGTTGTGCTATTTTGTAATCTTATATTAGATTGTCTATGACATTCTCCTAATGTCATGTGTTAGCTTGTGGAAGGAGGGCTAAAGATGTCCTTTTGCATTCTGTTAGTAATTAAAGAGTTAAGGACTTATTTCTTATTTTATTATTTCCTAACTCTCCTAACTCTCCTTTCTCAAATTTCTATTCACGATCAATTCCTCCTTCCACTATCCTGACGTTCTCTCGCACGACGGTTCTTCCTCGCTCTCCATAACCTCCCTTTGCTCTTCTCCCCTCTTTCAATCTCCTTCCTGTAAATTGATTGCTAGAGATCCACCAATGGAATTCTGTTCGTCTGTCAGTCATCAATCAGGTTTGGTTTGTAAATTCCGGTTCTCTTCTCCGTTGAGTTTTCCTTTCCCTTTTCTCATTTTGATTTTGTATTTTGGGAGTGGTTCAATTCGAGGGATTGTCATTTGAGTGGAGATTCGAGGAGGGCGTTTCGTAGAGTCCGCAGAGATAGCATTGCTACGGATGTGAGGTAGGTGGTAGATGGATTCGGTTTGTGTATGTTCACCCACGGGGTTCCTTTTCGGTTTCTGTATGTGAATTCTTTGACTCTCTGATTGGTGATGTTTCTTGGTTGATTTTGATGCGCTTTTGATGCTTTAAAACCCCATGGATGTATGTTTTCGATTGGCTATTTTGATACTATAAGTTATGTATGTTTTGTGGGGGATTTATGGCTTGGTTCTGGCTGTTTTCCGCAATCGATTTTGCAGTTTTCGAAGTGTCCGAACATCTGTCCGAACATTTAAGTTCGGACATCATGCGCGGGTGGATTTTCCGACTCTCGGCGAATGTCCGAACATGCAAGGTCGGACGTATGTTCGAACAGGCCTTTGTTTTTGGCGTAACTTCTTCATCTGAGCTCCGTTTTGAGTGCCGTTTGTGGCGTTGAATTCCTCTTTTCGAGTACTATCTGTTCAATAATGTTTTAGCACATGCATATGTGTAATTTGATTTTAAAATCTTTGATAAGCCTTTGAACTCTTATTTGCTCTAAAAGTGAGTTTCAGCTTCTGACTTTGGTTTTGATTTTCGTATTTCATTGGTCTTAGCTTAAGACTTCTATTTCATCTTGTGGATTCTGTTTTTGATTGTATTAAACCTTGGGCTTGGGTGTTAGCACTCAACAACGCCCTCTATTTTGTTTTGATTAAGCTTATGCTTTCTGCTCTGGTCTGATAAAGATTCCGTTCTATTATGTATAAGGCTTTGATCTGCTCTGAAAGCTTCTGTTTTGGGACCTAGTATCTCTGTATCTAAACCTTAGGATGGCTGGTTTAGCTGTCTCGTAGCGCGCTATGTAGGATATCCTTCTGCTTCACGGGTGATGTTCCCCGTTATGTTCGCAGGTTCCCACCTGTTCTGTTTACGAGTGAGGTTTCCTCGTTCTGTTCACGGGTTGTTTACCCGTTCTGTCTGTATGCTTTGAATGCTAGTGTCCCACTTCTGTTCGGATTCTGTTCTGCTGTTTTGACAGACTGTTGTGTGCTTTCTGTCCTTTGAACGCCTCTGTTTGTTTGTACTGCTTTCGCCTGCTCTGTCTGTTTGCAAACTCAGATAGGCAGTTGTGTGCTTCCTGTCTGTTGAGGATTTCTGATTTTGTAAGTGCTCTGCTTCTTTTGCTCTGTCTGTATTTTATTTGAAACGGTTTGCTGTGTGCTTACTGTCTTCTGCTAAGTTCCGGATTTCGCTAAGCTTCTGATTTTGCTAAGCTTCTGACTGTGTTTAAGCTTTTGAGTTTGTTAAGCTTCTGATTTCGTCAAGCTTTCAGCTTTAGTTTTCTTCTACTATTAAGTGTATGCTTTGACCACCGCTTAGCTCCTTCTGCTTTAGCTCCTTCTCCTTCTACTTTTTGTCTTGGCTTTTGAGTTTTGTATTCAGCTTGTTTGGCCATGGTGCCTAGTTGTAATTAGATCATGTTGTGTATTTCAGTTTGGCTTCCGCCTGTGTATTTGTAAAGACAAGTTGTATGTTATTTAATTAATATATGAGTTTTAATTCTGGTTTGGGGTTTCGATAGTGTAGCCTTGCGTGTCTTAGGTAATAAGCGTGCGGCGTGTAACGGTCTCTCAACCAGGGTGGTTTTGGGGTCGTTACACAAACAATAAGATACCTCCTGCGAAAAGACTCCCAAAATCAAGAACACAATTTCCACAACACAATCCAAGTTCAAAACGTGGGAACAATCCCCAATTTCCAAAACACAACTCAGAATCCTCGAAACTCAACAAAACCCTTTTCCAATGTTTCACAAAACAGTAGTCATCAACATTGAGCATAGAATTTACCTGGATCAACCAAATCCCTCAAGAGCCCAACTTCTCCGGACTATCGATAGTGCTCGTCGATGTAAACGGCGTCTAGGTAACCAAAATTAACAATCAGAAATCACCGAGCAACGAGTAAAATAATTACACAACTAGGTAGAATACATTACCCAACAATTCGCTAACTGGCAACAGGGAATTTATTAGACCTCGTCGGTACTAGCGTGAAATCGTCAATAGTTTGAAGAAGGTAGATTATACTTAGCGTGGAGTAAAGGCGTGAATTTAGAGAAGTTGGAAGAAGAAAAGCGTAGCGGCGGCGTGAAGAGGATGAAGAATAGTGAAGGAAACCAGTCTTTAAATACAATTGTTTGTATAATAAAAAGGGATTATACTAATTAAGGATTTATATTAGAAGAGATAAATAAATCAGATACTAAGAAAGAGTTCTAACTCTTAATATTAAAATTATTTGCAAGGACAGATATTGTCAAGTTTGAAAGATCAGTAAAAGGAAATTAGTGACGTAATTCAGGAAGTAATAAATCAAGATTTAAATAACAGTAAAACGTGGTTAACCGTTGTAGTAAATAAAGATGAGGACAACACATCTAGGAAGTAAATATTAAACATTATTTGGAGGGTAGTAATTTAGGAATAAATAGGTATATTGTAAATGGTCTAAAAGTTCAATAGAAGGGAAAACAATCACGTTAAAAGGATAAGTCAAAATGCTAGTACTATAATTATTGAGAGAAGAATGAGGAGAGTTAATAAATAATATATTAAGTAGCCAAATAGGATTTGAACTCTTGAAATTAAATAGGAAAAATTACATTGCCTACCCATAAGGTATTGGGTAATTACAATGCCCACCCATGAGCTTTAAAAAATTACAATGCCCATCCATGAGATATTAAGAAATTACAATGCCCACCCATGAGTTTTTGAAAATTACAGTGCTCACCCATGTACTTATCAAATGAGGTGAAAATCAAAGATCTAAGTAAATTTTACATTGATTATTCAATTCAATATGTAAAGCAATAAAAAAATCTAATTTACACCATGCAACGTTAGAGTGATGAAATGAAGAAAAACCATGCAAAAATTACGAGGAATCACATATATGTTCACCTCATTTTATTTCTTTATTTTGTTCTTTTTAGGCATGTTTCATTTATTTGACTTCTAAGTGGTCATATAAGATTAATTTAGGGTTTCTAAATTTTTTTACCATTGTCTAAGTTGTTTCTTAAGGTAATCATTACTTTACATGTTCGATTTCACCTCTTTTTGATAAGTACATGGGTGGGCATTGTAATTTTCTAAAACTCATGGGTGGGCATTGTAATTTCTTAATATCTCATGGGTGGGCATTGCAATTTTCTAAAGCTCATGGGTGGGCACTGTAATTACCCAATACCTCATGGGTGGGCAATGTAATTTTTCCAATTAAATAACTACAAAGAGAAAGTCAAATTGAATTTGAACTCTAAGTATTTAAAATTAATAAGTTTAAGAAGACAATTCTAGAATTATATTTCGAAATTCAATACGGAAGGGAGTTAGGAAGATGATGATGTTATACTTAAGTAGAATAATATCTGAGATATGGCTAGGATCTATAAGGGCAAAACGTTACAAATAATTGTAAACATTTTAAGGATAATGCTTAATTTGGAAAGAAGATGTCGTTGAATTCCCTGGGCCACCTTAATATTATTGTTACAGACCTATACTTCCTTACTATATATTATACTATTCCTAGCTTGGAATTTCATGGGTATTTCATCTCATCCCCCTTAAAAGAAAGCTTCGCCCTCGAAGCTAAAACTCATCCATACGGCGAAAACTGCTAACTAGATACTGATTTGAGTGGTTACTTGATTGAAGAGTTGTAGGTACTTCTTCTTCATCTCTTCCTCTACCTCCCACGTAGCCTCTTCGGTTCCATGATTTGACCATAAGACTTTGACCATTCGGATGGACTTCGATCGGGTCTCCCTGGTCTTAGTGTCCATTACTCAAATGGGATACTCCTCATAGGATAGGTTCTACTCTAGCTCCAGGACCTCTGGCTACAACACATGTGAAGGGTCGGGAATGTATCTCTTCAACTGGGGCACGTGGAACACGTTGTGAACTTTCTCCAGCTCACTAGGGAGTGCTAGACGGTACGCCACCTCTCCAATCCTTTCTAAGATCTCGTAGGGCCCAACAAATTTGGGGCTGAGCTTCCCCTTCTTCCCGAACCTGGTTACTCCACTCACGGGAGATACCTTTAGAAATACTCTGTCTCCCATCTCGAATTCAACCGATCTGTGCTTGAGGTCGGCATAGGACTTCTGCCTGTCCTGAGCTGCCTTCATCCGACTCTGGATTACCCGAACCTGCTCCATAGTCTTCTCTATCAACTATGGCCCCAAAACAACAGTCTCGCTGATGTCGCTCCAGCACAATGGCGTTCTGCACTTTCTCCCATACAAAGCCTCGTAGGGAGCCATCTTGATGATGGTGTGATAACTGTTGTTGTATGAAAATTACACCAAGTGCAGCACATCAGCCCATGAACCCTGGAAGTCCACCACACACGCTCGGAGCATGTCCTCCAAGGTCTGGATGTTCTCTCGGTCTGACTATCAGTGGCTGGATGAAATGCAGTACTCAACTTCAGCTTGGTGCCCATCGCCTTCTGAAATTGCTGCCAGAAATGGGCTAAGAATCTCGAGTCTCTTTCTGATATAATGGTCTCAGGTACTCCATGATATCTCACCACGTTTCTGATGTAGGAATCTACTAACTGACTCATGGACCACGTATTCTTCATGGGTATGAATCGTGCAGAGTTAGTAAGTCGGTCCACTATCACCCAGATCTGATTGACTCCTCCCTTCGCCGGTGGTAAACCCATCACGAAATCCATAGAAATAGAGTCCCACTTCCACTCCAGGACCTCCAGCGGCTGCAATAACCCTCCCATCCTCTTATGTTCGAATTTGACCTTGTGACAGGTAAGGCACTTCGATACAAACTCTGCCACTTCCCTCTTCATCATAGGCCACCAAAACATCTTCTTCAGGTCCTTATACAATTTATCACCACCAGGATGAACCGAATAGGGAGTATTATGGGCCTCCCTCATCAGTCTCTCCTTTACCTCTGCACACCCCTGAGGTACACACCATCGGCCTCTAAATCTCAGGTTGCCGTCACTGTGGATCTCGAAACCCTCTGCTTTACCTTCCTTCATCTTCTCCTTGATATGCTCTAGCTTCACATCACCAGGCTGCCCTTTGAGTATCTCCCCATAGATGTCGGAAGAGACCCTCGTGTGGTTCAACCTCACCTCGCACTCCACTCTTCCAGCCTCCATCACCTCCAGGTTCAGCTTCTGGAAGTCACGAACCAACTCGTCTGGGAGAACACACATTGAATTCACGGAATGGCTCTTCTTCTTACTCAAAGCATCGGCCACCAGGTTAGACTTCCCTTCATGATATAGAATCTCCAGATCAGAGTCCTTGATCAATTCCAACCATCTCCTCTGCCTCATATTAAGTTCATTCTGAGTGAAGATGTACTTGAGGCTCTTGTGGTCGGTGTAGATCTTACAAGAGACCCCATAGAGGTAGTGCCTCCAGTTCTTAAGGGCGAAAACCACTGCTGCTAGTTCCAAGTCGTGCGTCGGGTATCTGGTCTCGTACTCTTTCAACTGCCTCGAAGCATAGGCTATGACCTTCTCGTGCTGCATCAACACACACCCTAAGCCATACTTGGAAGCGTCGCTGAAAACCTTGAATCCATTGTCCCTGAGGGCAAAGTTAACACTGGGGCTGTGGTCAACCTCTCCTTCAACATCTGGAACGCCTTCTCGCAGTCGTCATCCCACTGAAATTTGGTTACCTTCTTCATGAGGTTTGTGAGGGGTCTAGCAATCTTCGAGAAATCCTTCACAAATCTCCTGTAGTATCCTGCTAGACCCAGGAAGCTACGAACCTCTGTCAGATTGCTCGGTCTCGGCCACTCTTTCACTGCTTGGATCTTGGCCGGATCCACTGAGATTCCCTCCTTGGTGACGATGTGGCCTAGGAATGCCATTCGATCCAACCAAAAGTCGCACTTAGACAACTTGGCGTAAAGCTGCTGCTCTCTCCGAATCTACAGGACTGATCTCAGGTGCTCCTCATGCTCTTCCTCATCCTTGGAGTAGATGAGGATATCGTCGATAAATACCACCACAAACCGGTCTAGATATGGGTTAAAGATCCGGTTCATGAGGTCCATGAATACTGCCGGTGTATTCGTCAATCCAAAGGGCATCACCAGAAATTCAAAATGGCCATATCTAGTTCTGAAGGCTGTCTTCGGGATGTCCTTCTCTACCACACGTAGCTGGTGGTATCCCGACCTCAGGTCTATCTTGGTAAAGACACCTGCACCCTGAAGCTGATCGAAGAGGTCGTCGATTCTTGGTAAGGGGTACCGGTTCTTCACAGTGATCTGGTTCAGCACCCGGTAGTCTATGCACAGCCTCATGCTCCCATCCTTCTTCTTTACAAACAAGACAGGAGCTCCCCAGGCCGATACACTCGGGCGAATGTATCCCTTCTCCAATAACTCCTCCAATTGGACTTTTAGTTCTGATGTTGCCATGCGATACGGGGCCTTGGAGATTGGCGTTGCTCCTGGCACGAGGTCGACGCTGAACTCCACCTCCCTGCTTGGCGGCATGCCAGGAATCTCATATGGGAAGACTTCAGGGAACTCATTCACCACTCGAATCTCTTCTAATGAGCTTGGCTCTCGGCTCAGGTCCTGGACATGGCAAAGGTATGCCTGTTGTCCCTTCTTCACTTGGGAGAGAATCGACATGGCTGAGACTATGTTTACTCCTGGCTTCTTCTCCACGCTACTGTAGGAGACTCTTTGGCCCGATGGTCCTCTCAGGATGACCTTCTGCTCTCCACAATCGATCTTCCCCTGATACTTGCTTAGCCAGTCCATCCCCAGGATGATGTCGAAGTCGGGGAGGATGAACTGGATCAGGTCACTTTCAAATGTTTCCCCCTTTATGTCTACCCCCACAACTTTCAATACATGATTACCAGAGATAACCCGCCCTGAGGGTATAGATACTGCTATGGTAGGAGACTTACAAGTTACTAGACCCAGTTTCTTAACAAAATTCTCAGAAATAAACGAGTACGAAGCTCCAGTATCAAACAAAACACGAGCAGAAGTACCATGAACAGAGAAGGTACCTGCTAACACCTCTAATCCGGCCTTAGCCTCGTCCCGGCTCATAACGTTGATCCTCAGGAGCCTGACTGCTGCCCGGTTCTCCCCTTGGCCTCGGTTGCCTCCATTTCCACCCCCGCCGCTACCACGCTGGGGAGCATCCCCACGCTGGTTCTGATTCTGGTGCTGATCTCTGCCTCGAGGCTGGGAGTCTGCTGGTCTGTAGGTCCGATCTCTTCCATTTCCTCTCTGCTGAGCGCCTCCCTGAGGACTCTAGAAGCACTCAAAATCTCTATGGCCCTTTCTGCCACACCGGAAGCACGCCACCAGGTTTCCTTCACAATCATTCCACAGGTGGTCCTTGTGGCATCTCCTGCAGTGGAAATGCCTGTCTCGCCCAGTCTCTCCCCTCTGAACCTGCCCCTGGGGTCTATTATTCCTCCTCTGGTCATTCCTCTGGCTGTCATTGAACCTTCTCTGGTCATCGGAGTTAGGCCTCCACCTCTTCTCCTGGTTGGGCCTCTGATGTCGGTCATCACGACTCCGGGACTCCTCCACGTCCTCCACCTTCCTCTTTTGGCCCGCCTGGACCTCCCTCCTCTTCTACTGCACCCTATATAGGATAGCAGCCTTTCGATAAGCGTCCTGGAGGGTAGGTATCGTCAGCACGCTCAAAGCCTCTTGGAGGCTCCAGTTGAGTCCTCCTACAAACCTCTGCACCTTGGATACTTAATCCGGGACCATCGTCGGTGCGAACCTCGTCAACTCGAGAAACATGGAGTGATACTCCTTCACGCTCCGGGTCTGCTGCTTGAGTTCAGAGAACTCTAGATGTTTCTGCATTCGGACATGCTCGGGGTAGAACCTCCTTCGCATGGCCTCCTTCAACGCTTCCCATCCAAAATCGGGACCCGCCAGAAGAGTGTCCTTGTTGGCAGACCACCAGATGTCAGCCTCACTCTTAAAGTAATAAACTGCAGCATTGACTCGCCGGTCAGCAGGGCAATTGACCGCCTCAAAGATTTTGTCGAACTCTCGCAACCAATCTTCCAGTAATACTGGGTCCTCCTCCCCATTGATATAGTCGCTTCAGATGGGCGATCCTTTTCGTGTAATCCTCTGGCACATTGTCTCGCTGGGCTTGGCGTTGCACAATTTGGCCCAGGTTCAAGGCAAGCTCCTGGAGTTGTCTCATTGGGTCATTGGCTGCCATGATAGTTCTTCTACTTCGACTTCTGGTGTTGTAGAAGAAGTTCAATCGGTCTGCCAGTCTACCCTACTCAAGGTGGACTCCTGATTATGAGTCAAAATTTAAAGGTTCTTAAATCCCCCATAATGATCCCCCTAGTTATACTACAGTCTCACTACCCCAATCCACGAGTAGACAATTCAGATATAAACATATATATACAACGAGTATAATTACCAACATATAATTCACACATATGTGTAACTTGTAAATAATATTCCCTGTACAATATTCAAACACCACACAAAGATGTCCAATATAACTCGACAGACCACAACATACATTATAATCCACAGAACTCCCTCAAACGGCTTATCCCCAAGTTTTTAATCCGATTTACTCAAATTTTATCTTATTTCAAAAACACGGCTCTGATACCACCTTGTAACACCTTGGATTTCACCTCAAATGATAGCTTATAAAAATACAAATCTAACGGCGTAAACGGAATCGAAAACGGACTTCAAACGAGTCCTAAAAGTACAAAATAGAGTTGGTCCGAACTTGTGTCCGCACATCGACGTTTGGACACAAGTCGAGAGTTAGAAAACTGGAAAGCGACGAAGTCCGAACTTGTGTCCAGACTTTGAAGTTCGGACACAAGTCGAGTTTCAAACTTCGAAAAATCCCTTATGTGGTCCGAACATGCAAGTTCGGACATAAGTCAAGACTTGCAAGCTGGACCCGTCCTCGCATGTTGTTCGAACTTTGATGCTCGGACAGATGTTCGGACACAGCCAAACAACGAAAACCTTTGAAATCCTTCGGGGCCTGTCCGAACATTGATGTCCGGAAGGACGTTCGAACAGGTCCCTAAGTGCAATTCTCAGTGCATAAACAGGGACCCAAAAACATCAAAATGCATATATAAACCATAACAACAGCAAGGAAAACATTTGGAGGGGTAAATTAAAAATAAGTACCTCAAAATAGTGTTCAAACTTCATAAGATCAATTCATAACTATCAAGAATGTTGTTAGTAATACCAAGATGAATGTAACCTTAAAAACAGCAGTGGATTCAAAACATCCAGGGCATTACCTCCACACCCAACTCCCTGGGTGCTCAGGCTAATGAACTAAATAAACATCAAGAACAGAAGTTAATTCAACTTACGCGGAAGCCAAAATAAATATCCAAAGTGTAATATCTTGAAAGACGACACAATAACTTTTAAACGTAGTAATTCAAACATTGTCTCAATGACTCAAAATTCCTAAACTATGTGATTTCGCCGTCCCGATCCCCACACTTAGTCATCCATACCTGCGATCATAAAACATAGACAAAACACAGAAAGGATCCACAAATCAGAAAAACTGAGTAAAGACTACCTCAATCTGTAAAATACGTTTTATGAACTCGTTTGCCATTTGTCAATCAGGTGAGAACAATTTAGCGAATAACAGAGGAACTTCCAGAATCCATAGAGACATCAAAAACACAGTAGGGAGCTTTCAACAGGAGATCACCACGATACCAGACACGGGGTCACCTATGGGACCCTAAACAATAGGACAGTCACCTATGGGACCGTCAAACAACCACCTCACCCTAAGTCCTTAAGTGTGCACACCCCCTATGAGACAGTAGTAACATAAAGTAGATCAAAGGGCTTAACTGTAACAATGTGTGCAACGCAAATATTAACAACCATGGGGAGCACCTATGGGCTCCCAAACAATAAGATACCTCCTGTGAAAAGACTCCCAAAATCCAGAACACAATTTCCACAACACAATCCAATTTCAAAACGTGGGAACAATCCCCAATTTCCAAAACACAACTCAGAATCCTCGGAACTCAACAAAACCCTTTTCCAATGTTTCACAAAACAGCAGTCATCAACATTGAGCATAGAATTTACCTGGATCAACCAAGTCCCTCAAGAGCCCAACTGCTCCGGATTATCGATAGTGCTCGTCAATGTAATCGGCGTCTAGGTAACCAAAATTAACAATCAGAAATCGCCGAGCAACGAGTAAAATAATTACACAACTAGGTAGAATACATTACCCAACAATTCACTAACTGGCACCAGGGAATTGATTAGACCTCGTCGGTACTAGCGTGAAATCGTTAACAGCTTGAAGAAGGTAAATTATACTTAGCGTGGAGTAATGACGTGAATTTGGAGAAGTTGGAAGAACAAAAGCGTAGCGGCAGCGTGAAGAGGATGAAGAATAGTGAAGGTATCCAGTCTTTAAATAGAATTGTTTGTATAATAAAAAGGGATTATACTAATTAAGGATTTATATTAGAAGAGATAAATAAATTAGATACTAAGAAAGAGTTCTAACTCTTAATATTAAAATTATTTGCAAGGATAGATATTGTCAAGTTAGAAAGATCATAAAAGGAAATTAGTGACATAATTCAGGAAGTAATAAATCAAGATTTAAATAACAGTAAAACGTGGTTAACCGATGTATTAAAATAAAGATGAGGACAACACATCTAGGAAGTAATTATTAAACATTTATTTGGAGGGTAGTAATTTAGGAATAAATAGGTATATTGTAAATGGTCTAAAAGTTCAACAGAAGGGAAAACAATCACGTTAAAAGGATAAGTCAAAATGCTAGTACTATAATTATTGAGAGAAGAATGAGGAGAGTTAATAAATAATATATTAAGTATCGAAATAGGATTTGAACTCTTGAAATTAAATAACTACAAAGAGAAAGTTATATTGAATTTGAACTTATAAAATTAATAAGTTTATCGAAGAAAATACTAGAATTATATTTCGAAATTCAATACGGAAAGGAGTTAGGAAGATGATGATGTTATACTTAAGTAGTATAATATGTGAGATGTGGCTAGGATCAATAAGGGCAAAACGTTACGAATAATTGTAAACATTTTAAGGATAATGCTTAATTCGGAAAGAGGATGTCGTTTAATTCCCTGGGCCACCTTAATATTATTGTTACGGACCTATACTTCCTTACTATATATTATACTATTCCTAGCTTGGAATTTCATGGGTATTTCATCTCATCCCCATTAAAAGAAAGCTTCGCCCTCGAAGCTAAAGCTCATCCATACGGCGAAAACTGCTAACTAGATACTGATTTTAGTGGTTACCTGATCGAAGAGCTGTGGGTACTGCTTCTTCATATCTTCTTCTACCTCCCACGTAGCCTCTTCGGTTCCATGATTTGACCATAAGACTTTGACCATTCGGATGGACTTCGATCGGGTCTCCCTGGTCTTAGTGTCCATTACTCTAATGGGATACTCCTCATAGGATAGGTTATGCTCTAGCTCCAGGACCTCCGGCTACAACACATGCGAAGGGTCGGGAATGTATCTCTTCAACTGGGACACGTGGAACACGTTGTGAACTTTCTCCAGCTCACTAGGGAGTGCTAGACGGTACGCCACCTCTCCAATCCTTTCTAAGATCTCGTAAGGCCCAACGAATTTAGGGCTAAGCTTCCCCTTCTTCCCGAACCTGGTTATTCCACTCACGGGCGATACCTTTAGAAATACTCTGTCTCCCACCTCGAATTCAACCGATCTGTGCTTGAGGTCGGCATAGGACTTCTGCCTGTCCTGAGCTGCCTTCATCCGACTCTGGATTACCCGAACCTGCTCCATAGTCTTCTCTATCAACTGTGGCCCCAAAACAACAGTCTTGATGATGTCGCTCCAGCACAATGGCGTTCTGCACTTTCTCCCATACAAAGCCTCGTAGGGAGCCATCTTGATGCTGGTGTGATAACTGTTGTTGTACGAAAATTCCACCAAGTGCAGCACATCAGCCCATGAACCCTGGAAGTCCATCACACACACTCGGAGCATGTCCTCCAAGGTCTGGATGTTCTCTCGGTCTGACCATCAGTGGCTGGATGAAATGCAGTACTCAACTTCAGCTTGGTGCCCATCGCCTTCTGAAATTGCTGCCATAAATGGGCTAAGAATCTCGAGTCTCTGTTTGATATAATGGTCTCAGGTACTCCATGATATCTCACCACGTTTTTGATGTAGGCATCTACTAACTGACTCATGGACCACGTATTCTTCATGGGTATGAATCGTGCAGACTTAGTAAGTCGGTCCACTATCACCCAGATCTGATTGACTCCTCCCTTCGCCGGTGGTAAAACCATCACGAAATCCGTAGAAATAGAGTCCCACTTCCACTTCGGGACCTCCAGCGGCTGCAATAACCCTCCCATCCTCTTATGTTCGAATTTGACCTTGTGACAGGTAAGGCACTTCGATACAAACTCTGCCACTTCCCTCTTCATCTTAGGCCACCAAAACATCTTCTTCAGGTCCTTATACAATTTATCACCACCAGGATGAACCGAATAGGGAGTATTATGGGCCTCCCTCGTCAGTCTCTCCTTTACCTCCGCACACCCCTGAGGTACACACCATCGGCCTCTAAATCTCAGGTTGCCGTCACTGTGGATCTCGAAACCCTCTACTTTACCTTCCTTCATCTTCTCCTTGATATGCTCAAGCTTCACATCATCAGGCTGCCCTTTGAGTATCTCCCCATAGATGTCGGAAGAGACCCTCGTGTGGTACAACCTCACCTCGCGCTCCACTCTTCCAGCCTCCATCACCTTCAGGTTCAGCTTCTGGAAGTCACGAACCAACTCGTCTGGGAGAACCCACATCGAATTCATGGAATGGCTCTTCTTCCTACTCAGAGCATCGGCCACCAGGTTAGACTTCCCTTCATGATATAGAATCTCCAGATCATAGTCCTTGATCAATTCCAACCATCTCCTCTGCCTCATATTAAGTTCCTTCTGAGTGAAGATGTACTTGAGGCTCTTGTGGTCGGTGTAGATCTTACAAGAGACCTCATAGAGATAGTTCCTCCAGATCTTAAGGGCAAAAACCACTGCTGCTAGTTCCAAGTTGTGCGTCGGGTATCTGGTCTCGTACTCTTTCAACTGCCTTGAAGCATAGGCTATGACCTTCCCGTGCTGCATCAAGACACACCCTAAGCCATACTTGGAAGCGTCGCTGAAAACCTCGAATCCATCTGTCGCTGAGGGCAAAATTAAAACTGGGGTTGTGGTCAACCTTTCCTTCAACATCTGGAACGCCTTCTCGTAGTCATCATCCCACTAAAATTTGGTTACCTTCTTCATGACATTTGTGAGGGGTCCAGTAATCTTCGAGAAATCCTTCACAAATCTCCTGTAGTATCCTGCTAGACCCACAAAGCTACGAACCTCTGTCAGATTGCTCGGTCTCGGCCACTCTTTCACTGCTTGGATCTTGGCCGGATCCACTGTGATTCCCTCCTTGGTGACGATGTGGCCTAAGAATGCCACTCGATCCAACCAAAAGTCGCACTTAGACAACTTGGCGTAAAGCTACTACTCTCTCAGAATCTACAGAATTGATCTCAGGCGCTCCTCATGCTCTTCCTCATCCTTGGAGTAGATGAGGATATCGTCGATAAATACCACCACAAACTGGTCTAGATATGGGTTAAAGATCCGGTTCATGAGGTCCATGAATACTGCCAGCGTATTCGTCAATCCAAAGGGCATCACCAGGAATTCAAAATGGCCATATCTGGTTCTAAAGGCTGTCTTCGGGATGTCCTTCTTTTCCACACGTAGCTGGTGGTATCCCGACCTCAGGTTTATCTTGGTAAAGACTCCTGCACCCTGAAGCTGATCGAAGAGGTCGTCGATTCTTGGTAAGGGGTACCGGTTCTTCACAGTGATCTGGTTCAGCTCCCGGTAGTCTGTGCACAGCCTCATGCTTCCATCCTTCTTCTTTACAAACAAGACAGGAGCTCCCCAGGGCGATACACTCGGGCGAATGTATCCCTTCTCCAATAACTCCTCCAATTGGACTTTCAGTTCTGATGGTGCCATACGATACGGGGCCTTGGAGATTGGCGCTGCTCCTGGCACGAGGTCGACGCTGAACTCCACCTCCCTGGCTAGCGGCATGCCAGGAATCTCATCTGGGAAGACGTTAGGGAACTCATTCACCACTTGAATCTCTTCTAATGAGCCAGGCTCTCAACTCAGGTCCTGGACATGGTAAAGGTATGTCTGCTGTCCCTCTTCACTTGGGAGAGAATCGACATGGCTGAGACTATCTTTACTCCTGGCTTCTTCTCCGCGCTACTGTAGGAGACTCTTTGGCCCGATGGTCCTCTCAGGATGACCTTCTGCTCTCCACAATCGATCTTCCCCTTATACTTGCTTAGCCAGTCCATCCCCAGGATGATGTCGAAGTCGGGGAGGATGAACTGGATCAGGTCAGTTTCAAATGTTTCCCCCTTTATGTCTACCCCCACATCTTTCAATACTTGATTGCCAGAGATAACCCACCCTGAGGGTATAGATACTGCTATGGTAGGAGACTTACAAGTTACTAGACCCAGTTTCTTAACAAAATTCTTAGAAATAAACGAGTACGAAGCTCCAGTATCAAATAAAACACGAGCAGAAGTACCATGAACAGAGAAGGTACCTGCTAACACCTCTGCTCCGGCCTCAGCCTCGGCCCGACTCATAACGTTGATCCTCCCAGAAGCCTGACTGTTGCCCCTGTTCTCCCCTTGGCCTTGGTTGCCTCCATTTCCACCCCCGCCGCTACCACGCTGGGGAGCATCCCCGCGCTGGTTCTGATTCTGGTGCTGATCTCTGCCTCGAGGCTAGGAGTCTGCTGGTCTGTAGGTCTGATCTCCGCCATTTCCTCTCTACTGAGCACCTCCCTGAGGACTCTGGAAGCACTCAAAAGCTCTGTGGCCCTTCCTGCCACACCGGAAGCACGCCACCAGGTTTCCTTCACAATCCTTCCCCGGGTGGTCCTTGGGGCATCTCCTGCAGTGGAAATGCCTGTCTCGCCCGGTCTCTCCCCTCTGAACCTGCCCCTAGGGTCTATCATTCCTCCTCTGGTCATTCCTCTGGCTCCCATCGAACCTTCTCCAGTCATCGGAGTTAGGCCGCCACCTCTTCTCCTGGTTGGGCCCCTGATGTCGGTCGGCACGACTCCGGGACTCTCCACATCCTCCACCTTCCTCTTTTGGCCAGCCCGGACCTCCCTCCTCTTCTGCTGCACCCTATACAGGTTAGCATCCTTTCCATAAGCGTCCTAGAGGGTAGGTATCGTCAGCACGCTCAAAGCCTCATAGAGGCTCCAGTTGAGTCCTCCTACAAACCTCTGCACCTTGGATGCTTCATCCGGGACCATCGTCGGTGCAAACCTTGCCAGCACGAGAAACTTGGTGTGATACTCCTTCACGCTCCGGGTCTGATGCTTGAGTTCAGAGAACTCTAGATATTTCTACATTCGGACATGCTCGGGGTAGAACCTCCTTCGCATGGCCTCCTTCAATGCTTCCCATCCAAAATCGGGACCCGCCAGAAGAGCGTCCTTATTTTCAGACCACCAGATGTCAGCCTCGCTCTTAAAGTAATAAACTGCAGCATTCACTCGCCGGTCAGCAGGGCAATTGACCGCCTCGAAGATTTTGTCGAACTCTCGCAACCAATCTTCCAGTAATACTGGGTCCTCCTCCCCCTTGAATGCAGTAGGCTTCAGATGGGCGATCCTTTTCGTGTAATCCTCTGGCACATTGTCTCGCTGGGCTTGGCATTGCACACTTTGGCCCAGGTTCAAGGCAAGCTCCTGGAGTTGTCTCATTGGGTCATTGGCTGCCATGATAGTTCTTCTACTTCGACTTCTGGTGTTGTAGAAGAAATTCAGTCAGTCTGCCATTCTACCCTACTCAAGGTGGACTCTTGATTATGAGTCAAAATTTAAAGGTTCTTAAATCCCCCATAATGATCCCCCTAGTTATACTACAGTCTCACTACCCTAATCCACGGGTAGACAATTCAGATATAAACAAATATATACAATGAGTATAATTACAAACATATAATTTACACATATATGTAACTAGTAAACAATATTCCCTGTAAAATCTTCAAACACCACACAAAGATGTCCAATATAACTCGACAGATCACAACATACATTATAATCCACAGAACTCCCCCAAACGGCTTATCCCCAAGTTTTTAATCCAGTTTACTCAAATTTTATCTTATTTCGAAAACACGGCTCTGATACCACCTTGTAACACCCTGGATTTTACCTCAAATGATAGCTTATAAAAATACAAATCTAACGGCGCAATCGGAATCGAAAACGGACTTCAAACGAGTCCTAAAAGTACAAAATAGAGTTGGTCCGAACTTGTGTCCGGACATAGTAAGTTCGGACACAAGCTGAAGAAAACAGACTGTATGAAACCATTTGTCCGAACTTGTGTCCGGACATCGACGTTCGGACACAAGTCGAGAGTTAGAAAACTGGAAAGCGACAAAGTCCAAACTTGTGTCCGGACTTCTAAGTTCGGACACAAGTCGAGTTTCAAACTTCAGAAAATTCCTTACGTGGTCCGAATGTTGGTCCGTACTTGCAAGTTCGGTCATAAGTCGAGACTTGCAAGCTGGACCCGTCCTCGCATGCTGTCCGAACTTTGATGCTCGGACTGATGTTCGAACACAGCCAAACAACAAAAACCTTTTAAATCCTTCGGGGCCTGTCCGAACATTGATGTCCAGACGGACGTTCGGACAGGTCCCTAAGTGCAATTCCCAGTGCGTAAACAGGGACCCAAAAACATCAAAATGCATATATAAACCACAACAACATCAAGGAAAACAATTAGAGGGGTAAAGTTAACAATAAGTACCTCAAAATAGTGTTCAAACTTCATTAGATCAATTCATAACTATCAAGAATGTCGTTAGTAATACCAAGATGAATGTAACCTTAAAAACAGCAGCGGATTCAAAACATCTAGGGCATTACCGCCACACCCAAACTCCCTGGGTTCTCAGGCTAATGAACTAAATAAACATCAAGAACAAAAGTTAATTCAACTTACGCGGAAGCCAAAATAAATATCCAAAGTGTAATATCTTGAAAGACAACACAATAACTTTAAGACGTAGTAATTCAAACATTGTCTCAATGACTCAAAATTCCTAAACTATGTGATTTCACCGTCCCGATCCCCACACTTAGTCATCCATACCTGCGATCATAAAACATAGACAAAACACAGAAAGGATCGCACAAATCAGAAAAACTGAGTAAAGACTACCTCAATCTGTAAATCAGGTGAGAACGATTTAGCGAATAATAGAGGAACTTCCAGAATCCATAGAGACATCAAAAACACAGTAGGGAGCTTTCAATAGGAGATCATCACGATACCAAACACGGGATCACCCATGGGACCCCAAACAATAGGACAGTCACCTATGGGACCGTCAAACAACCACCTCACCCTAAGTCCTTAAGTGTGCACACCCCCTATGAGACAGTAGTAACATAGAGTAGATCAAAGGGCTTAACTGCAACAATGTGTGTAGCGCAAATATTAACAACCATGGGGAGCACCTATGGGCTCCCAAACAATAAGATACCTCCTGCGAAAAGACTCCCAAAATCTAGAACACAATTCCCACAACACAATCCAATTTCAAAACGTGGGAACAATCCCCAATTTCCAAAACACAACTCAGAATCCTCGGAACTCCACAAAACCCTTTTCCAATGTTTCACAAAACAACAGTCATCAACATTGAGCATAGAATTTACCTGGATCAACCAAATCCCTAAAGAGCCCAACTGCTCCGAATTATCGATAGTGCTCGTCGATGTAATCGGTGTCTAGGTAACCAAAATTACACAACTAGGTAGAATACATTACCCAACAATTCGCTAACTAGCACCAGGGAATTGATTAGACCTCGTCGGTACTAGCGTGAAATCGTCAACAGCTTGAAGAAGGTAGATTATACTTAGCGTGGAGTAATGGCGTGAATTTGGAGAAGTTGGAAGAACAAAAGCGTAGCGGCGGCGTGAAGAGGATGAAGAATAGTGAAGGAAACCAGTCTTTAAATAGAATTGTTTGTATAATAAAAAGGGATTATACTAATTAAGGATTTATATTAGAAGAGATAAATAAATCAGATATTGAGAAAGAGTTCTAACTCTTAATATTAAAATTATTTGCAAGGATAGATATTGTCAAGTTAGAAAGATCAGTAAAAGGAAATTAGTGACGTAATTCAAGAAGTAATAAATCAAGATTTAAAACAGTAAAACGCGGTTAACCGTTGTATTAAAATAAAGATGAGGACAACACATCTAGGAAGTAATTATTAAACATTTATTTGGAGGGTAGTAATTTAGGAATAAATAGGTATATTGTAAATGGTCTAAAAGTTCAACAGAAGGGAAAACAATCACGTTAAAAGGATAAGTCAAAATGCTAGTACTATAATTATTGAGAGAAGAATGAGGAGAGTTAATAAATAATATATTAAGTAGCCAAATAGGATTTGAACTCTTGAAATTAAATAACTACAAAGAGAAAGTCAAATTGAATTTGAACTCTAAGTATTTAAAATTAATAAGTTTAGGAAGAAAATTCTAGAATTATATTTCGAAATTCAATACGGAAGGGAGTTAGGAAGATGATGATGTTATACTTAAGTAGTATAATATGTGAGATATGGCTAGGATCAATAAGGGCAAAACGTTACAAATAATTGTAAACATTTTAAGGATAATGCTTAATTCGGAAAGAGGATGTCGTTTAATTCCCTGGGCCACCTTAATATTATTGTTACGGGCCTGTACTTCCTTACTATATATTATACTATTCCTAGCTTGGAATTTCATGGGTATTTCAATATATCTCATCATATGATTCCCACCGGATTGACGGAACCGTAATTTCTGCTGGGATGACGGCCTCTAGGCCATACGTCAACCTATAAGGTGTTTCTCCTATTGGTCCTTTTTCAGTCGTTCGGTATTACCAAAGGACTTGGGGTAGCGATTCCGCCCATTTTCCTTTTTTTCCATCTAGTTTCTTTTTTATCGCCTTAACTATTTGGCCATTCACATTTTCGACCTACCCATTGGCCTGGGGGTGAGCTACCGATGCAAACCTTAAGTCGGTGCTCCATTCTTCACAGAACATCCGGAAGCTGTCACAATTGAACTGAGCTCCATTATCTGTTATTATTATCTTTGGTATGTCAAACCTACATACCACATATTTCCAAATAAATTCATGCGATCTCTTGGCTGTGATGGACATAGTTGGCATTGCCTCCACCCATTTTGTAAGAAAATCGATGGCCACATACATAAACCTGAACCTTCCAGGAGACGCTTCTGGAAGAGGTCCAACAATGTCTAGTCCCCACATAGCAAAAGGGATTGGAGAGAGAATGGTTTTCTGTTCAGCCGGTGGATTATGTATCTTGTTTCCATGCTTCTGACACTTGACACATCTTTGTATGTATTCTTTGCAATGCTCCTTCATTTTCGGTCAAAAATACCCCAGCCTTAGGATTTTATGAGTCGTAGCTCGTTCTCCCTGATGGTTTCCGCAAAGTCCATCATGTACCTCTCTTATGAGTTTGGCTCCTTTCTCTGTGGTGATGCACTTTAGTGCCGGTCTGGCGAAAGATCATCTATTGAGTTGGTTATCTTCAATAAAAAATGATGCGGCCCTCCTTTTTATTGTTTTAGCTTCCTTTTATTCTATTGGTAATTTTCCATGATGGATATATTCAATGATCGGGGTCATCCAGGAGTCCACCGGTATATCCGGCTCTATAGCAAACATTTGAACCTCATCAAGGCTTGAAGTAGTTTTTACTTCCAGCCAAACTTTACTAGGTATTTTTCTACCATGCTTGCCAATTTCACCAGAGCGTCTGCCTCTACATTCTCTCTTCGAGGAAGATGTTTTAATAACATTTCAGGAAGTTTGCTTTTAGCTCTTGGACTTTGAGCAAATACTTCCAGAGTTTTTCTTCTTTGACTTCATAGATCTTGTCTCTTTGTCTTGCTACCAACATAGAATCCGAGTATACCTCTAATTTTGTTGCCCCTAGGGCAGTAGCGACTTCCAGAACCCGAATGAGAGGCTCGTATTCAGCCTCATTATTGGTAACATCAAAATCCAGCCGGAATATGTAATTCAGATCTTGTCCATCCGGCGTTTGCACCACAATTCCGGCGCCTGCCATAGTTTTGCACCGGGCACCATCAACTAATATGACATGAGGACTTTGGGATTTCCTTTCCTCTTGTGCAAAGCTTGTTTCCATTATGAAATCTGCCAAGGCTTGTGCTTTTATCGCTGTTCTAGGCAGGAAGTGGACTTCATACTGTGTTAACTCCACAGTCCAACTCACCATTCGGCCAGACTCATTTGGATTATTTGCTATCTACTTGAGTGGCCAATTGGTTCTGACAAAGATCCGATGTGATTGGAAATAAGGCCGCAATTTCATCAATGCCACTACCAGGGCGAACAAAATCTTTTCAATGTTAGTATACCGTGTTTCTGTTGGCGTTAATATCTTGCCAGTATAGTAGACCGGGATTTATTTCTTTTCTTCTTCCATTATCAGAACTGCGACAGCCGCCCAATCTGTCACAGATAAGTAGAGATAAAGATCTTGACCAGGAGCAGGTACGCCTAATTTTGGCAAATCCCAAAGCATTTCTTTGATCTTTTCAAATGCTTCCATACATTCTTGTCCCCACTGAAATTTACTGTTCTTTCTAAGGATGTTGAAGAAAGGTATTGATTTTTCTTGGAGTTTTGAGCAGAATCTACTCAAAGCTGTGAGTCTTCCATTCAAGGCCTGAACATCCTTAATGTTTTTCGGCGGAGAGAGATTGAGGATTGCCTGACTTTTCTCTGGGTCGACCTCGATTCCTCGTTGTCCAACGATAAACCCAAGGAACTTCCCTTTCGTTACACCAAATACACATTTTTCAGGGTTTAATTTGATTCGATATCTATCTAAAGTGTTGAATGTTTCCTCTAAATCCTTCATGTGCTGATCTTTTGACGTGCTCTTCACAACTATGTTATCAATCATTCGTTGGAAGGTAGCTCCCGCATTTTTTAGGCCGAAGGGCATTACTTTATAACAGAAGGTTCCAGCTGAAGTGATAAAAGATATTTTCTTTGAATCTTCCTCATTCATTTTTATCTGATTGTAACCAGAGAATGCGTCCAAAAAACTTAACACAGAGCTTTGGGCAGTCGAGACGACCAGCCTATCTATTGATGGTAATGGGTAAAAATCTTTGGGACACGCTTTGTTTAGATATGTGAAATCTACACACATTCTCCATTTCCCATTTGACTTTTTCACCATGACGACATTGGCCAACCATCTAGGATATGCCACCTCCCTGATGAATCCGGCCTTAAGAAGCTTCTGGACCTCGACTCGGGCTGCCAGATCTCTCTCTTGCCCTATTACTCTCTTCCTTTGCCTGACAGCTGGATGCTTTGGATCCACACGGAGATTATGCTGGATAACGCTTGGGTCTATCCAAGGCATTTCTGTGCTCCAAGCGAACGTTGTCCTTCATTTTTCCAAGAATCTCATTAAGTGAATTTGTTCACCACTGTCAAATGCATTTCCTATTTTAAAAAACTTAGAAGGATCAGATTTTAAATATACCTCTCTTGGTAAATCACCAGGCGCCTCATAGCTTTCCACCCTTTCTTCTGTTGCTAACGGGTAAGACAATTTCCCTTTAAATTCCTTGTCTGATCCTATTGTAACACCCCAACCGTTAATCTTGTCATTACCTCTTAAACTGTCACCAAGTGCTCTTACTCACGCAGTGGAACTCTAATTACAACGAGGGGTGAAACAACGCTGTTAGCCACCCATATGGCTAACCAGGCCTATCTTACATACCGTAACGGTCTGATGAGCTGGAACAACTGAGTATACAATACAAATACAATACTCAAATCACTTCTTTACTATACCGAGTCTACAATATATGGATGCCGACAACATATTCGGTCTTACACCTCTTTCAATACATAAGTAATTAAATCTAACTACCCACGCAACCCACCGACCCCGTCCTACTCTCGAACGGTAACATCTTCGGTGTACCTGAAAAAAAATGTTGCCCCTAGGGGCTCAGCTTAACGCTGCATATGAAATTCACATACCCCGAGCGCTAACCGGGGTACGCCGACCACTTTTGTCGAGAGCATGGAGTTCATTTTAATTCAACCAACATGCATATAGTAATACATTACATATGTACACTTCACAAAGATTCGACAATCAACCATGGGATACAATCCCTAACTAACATAACAAGGTTGTTAGTTGTATCAATTTACTCTTAGGCCATGAGGATTATGCCTCACTATGCCCTGGTTACTCACTTAATAGCTCACCCGCTCTCTCAGGATACTTATTCTTATCCTCACCCATTCTCTTGGGCTACTAATTCTATGCTCACCCATTCTCTCGGGTTACTTATGCTCATTATCTCACCCACACTCTTGGGTTATTCCTACTCGTTACCTCACCCACACTCTTGGGTTATTTATACTCAAGCTCTTGTAGAATCTCGAGACACTACAGGTCTCCTACGTCACGCTTGTGATAAGTGTGAAATTGATATGATTTATAGGTGCTAAATTCTTATTTATGCAACCTTTTTATGTGCTTTTTCACTCTTATCCTATGCTTTTCATGACTCTTGCTTTGGGCAAGAACGTATGCCAATATATGTTTAAAGCAGGGAATGATGGTAGAAATGCATAGATCTCCTCACAAGCTTTCCAACGCAGCAAACGGGGAACAAATCAGAGCTCATATGAAGAATTTAGACCCTGTCAAAGTTGTGTCCGAAGTGATATATTTATATATATATATATATTACGAGACTGCCGTGAAAGGATTGAGAAGAAGGGGGAGATTGGAAATATAAAAGAAAGGAACTCCAAAGGTTTCCAAGAGTTTGAGATGTGAAAGGTCTTCATTTATTTCGAGAAACTGAAGGGAATTAAAATAATATCATCAATGAGCTAAGTGAAGGGCCTTGAATTTAACCTATAAATATGGAGGACTTTTGCAAAGAAATCATCCACTCATCCACATCACATTCACGATTCAGGATTCAACATTCAGATTTCAAGACGAGGCATTTGGAAGACTAGCGCAGCGCCGTGAACCCTCTTCAACATCAAGAAGAGATTTTCTGCTCCGTTTTCACCAGTCCATTCAACCTGACTTCTAGCAAATCTTGAGATTAATTTGGAGATGACTTCTAAACCTCTCTCTCCTTTTATTTCTTCTCTAGATATGCTAGGCTAAGGGATTTTTCTCTGGGGGATGGTAGTTGTAAATAGTTAAACTTTACAGAATTATTATCAGTTGATTTGGGATTTATATTGGGTTTGTTTCAGATTATAAATTTTCTATGAGCTATTAATAAAAATTGCTAATTTATTTATAGCCTTGCGAAATCTGTCAAGAACTGATCGGTAATTGATAGATAGGTCAAAATCTGTTAGTCTGTGGAAAAAACTTTATCTGATTAATGAGTTTAGCCTTCAGATGCGATTAAAATTCTTGTGCTTATTCTCTCTGCATTTGTAGTAGGTTCATGATTTAATTTATCGCGTTCTATGCGGAGGAGTTCTAATTGGCTAGGATTTAGTCATATAGAAATTGTAAGAATTTGCCGAACCCTTTTCCCGAATCAACTGGGAATAAAACTGTAGGATTTAACTAGGATCCACTACCTGAACCCGGAGTTCCGCTTTTATTATTTGAATATCAGTTTGATTTTCTCTTGTTCTTTATTTTATTAATCGACAATTTTCCCCCAACACTACAGCTTTCGCTAGGATTAGACTAGTTCGTTTAGTCCCTTGGTTCGACATCCCGGTAGCTTATTTTACTTTACTACGACCGGGATTTGTTTTGCAACCCGTAGGTTTATTTTATTTACTAAATTCTAGATTATTTTCATAGTTTTAGTAGATCAAAAATTCCGTTTGCAAATTGGCGCCGTTGCCGGGGACTAGATTTCTGTCTAGTCCTTAGCCTTGGTTGTTAATTGTTTTAATTTTCTTTTATTTGATTTTTTTGTTTAGTTCATATTATTTTAAGTTATTTCTTTATGTTTTTTTACTTAATTTATTTAGTATTATTTTTTAGTTATTGTTCTAATTTTATATTACTCTTTTTTTATTTTAGTATTCGGTTTTTAGTATATTTTGTTATTAGCAATTTCACTAATTTTGTTAATTTATTTCTTTCTTGTTTTAATTTAGCTATAACTTTAATTTTGTGTTTTGCTTAACATTGTTAGTTTTTTTATTTTTATTTTTTTTAATTTGTTTTTTTTCCCTTTGTTTTCCTTCTGTTTATTTTAATTTATCTATTAGCTTAATTTCATTTTTCTTTATTTCGGTATTTTTCATATATTACTTTTCTATCCTTTATTTTATTTTCAGTTCTAATCCTTTTTAGTTTGTGTTGTTTCTTTTTGTGACCTTTTGCAGGTAGTTGATGGTACATACTCGCTCTCGGTCAGATACTTATATTGATTTAAATAAGGTTTTGGACCCAGAGATCGAGCGTACTTTTCAGCGAGCTAGACGCCAACAGCAGTTCCAAAGACAGTTAGAAATGGCGGCTCCTGTAAATGGTGCTCAGGCGATGAGGCAATTTAATCGACCTGAAGCTGTGCCTAGAAGAAGTCCGGTAGTCCTCCCTGTGCTCACACCTGCACTCACAGAGGAGTGGAAGGGCTGAAACCTTTCCACCAGTCCAAGGTTGTTCGGGAGCTACCTGGAGGCACATTCAATGGTACTAATCCCAATGACGCTCTGGATCATGTAAATCGCTTCCTTATTCACATTGATCAGATTGGGTGTTCTGAAGGTTTGTTGGAATTTGTTCGGTTGAGTCTCTTTCCTAATACCCTATCTGGTGAGGCTGTTAATTGGTTTTATCGTCTTCCTTCTGGTATTATCACGACATGGGAGCAGATGACTACCAGGTTCTATGATAAATATTATCCTATTTCCAGAACTATTGACTTGGTAGCTGCTTTGCTTGCTTTTAAACAGACAGGAACTGAGACGATATGTGAGGCATGGGATAGATTTAAGGAGATGCTTCGCCAGTGCCCACACCATGGCCAAGACATGACCTGCATTGCTATGACGTTCTTCCACGGGCTCCACCATATACATAAGGCTGAGGTACGATCTGCTTTGGGTGGTGACATCCTCAACAGGTCTGGTACTAACTTCATGGCAGCCATGGAGACTTATATTGATGAGGTGCGCCAGTGGGGATCAGAAGGTAGCAGGTCTATGACAGTTGGGGCAAAGGGTGTGCAAAATCTTGATCCTTGGATGGCACACATGGAGGAGACCCAAGCACAACAAACTACTCTGGTAAGCTCTCTGGTTAAAAGATTTGATGATTTTATGATTAATCAACAACCAGTGCAGCAGGTGAAGAGGATAGCTACCAGCTCATCAGACCCACTTTGTTGTCAATGTGGGGGCGCTCATGTTTTTGAGATGTGCCCACAATTGGAGGAGATGAGACAAGCTGAGGAAGCTCACTTTGTGGGGCAGGGGAATTACCAACCTTGGAACAAAAATCAACATCCAAATCTCAGGTATGGTAATCCCAACAATGCTTTGAATTCTAACCTTTTGCAGGGCAACCAGCAGGGACCACCTGGGTTCTCTCGGCCTTCTTATAACCAAGCCCGCCCACAAAGCCAGTTTCAGCAGGGCCAGAGCTCCTATCAGCCAGTTGTACCTCAACAACCTGTTAAATCCTCCTCTGATGCAAAGATGGACCAACTTCAGGAGTTGATTGCATCCATGGCGAGTACTCAGAAGACTCACACTGAGACGCAGAACAATATCAATCAATCCTTGATGGCTGGTCAGAAAAGTTTAGAGAATTCGGTTCAGAGTATGCAGCAACAGATGAATCAGATGAACCAGATACTCCTTAATCAACAGCAACAACGACAACCTGGCACATTTCCTTCCCAACCTCATCCAAACCCGAAGGAATCAGCTAAGGCGTTGATTGTTTGTAAAGAGGTAATATCTCCTGTGGTTGATCTTGAAGATGATACCGTATCTGCTGCAGTAACTTTGAGGAGTGGAAGGCAGTTGGAAGATAAGCAGAACAAGTGGCTGAAGATCAAACTAGTGAAGAGATCAACCCTTCTATGTTGATGTACCATCAGGGTCTTCAGTCCCTCCTGTGGTAAATTCTGAGGAGATCCAGGCTCCTATTCTTCCTACTCCATCTCCTTCTCGCATTACTATTGATGTCTCTTCTTCCTCTCCTAAGCGTGTTGAGCTTCCATTTCCTAATAGGATGAAGAAGAAACATCTAGATGAACAATTTGCTAAATTTCTGAGCATTTTTAAGAAGCTAACACTTGATATTCCTTTGATTGATGCTTTGCAGGAGATGCCTAATTATGCTAAATTCTTGAAGGATCTCCTGACAAAGAAAAAGAAGAAAGAGGATAAAGAAACAGTCCACCTGACAGAGGAGTGCTCTGCTGCTCTTCTTCGAGCACTTCCTCCTAAGCAAAAGGATCCAGGCAATCCCATTGTCCCTTGTTTTATTGGTGATGTAGACTGCGGTAGTGGCTTGTGTGACTTGGGTGCTAGCATCAACATCATGCCCTATGCCACCTTCTTGAAGGTAAGAGGTGGAGAGTTGCAACCAGTCCCCTTCAAGCTCCAGCTAGCCGACAGATCTGAGATTAAACCAATGGGTATTGTTCGAGATTTAGTAGTTGGGGTGGACCGTTTCATTTTTCCTGCTGATTTTGTTGTTTTAGATATGGATGATGATGTGGAAGTTCCTCTTATTTTGGGTCGACCTTTTCTGAGTACTGCTAAAGCTGTAATTGATGTGCATGATGGTAAGATTACTTTGCGGTACGAGGACGAAAAGATTGAGTTTGACATGAAAAAGATGATGAGGTCAACTTCTAATTCTGTTCATTCTGTGATGTCGATAAGTCTGGTAAATGATGATGGAGAAGATTGTGATTTGTTAGATAATGATGACATGTTTGCTTTTACTTCTTTTTCACTTACTGATTCTGAGCCATTGGAGCAAGTTCTTGTTGCTTCTTTGGAGGAAAAGACTACCAATCTTGAGGTGAATGCAGCGCTTGCTCATATGGAGAGAGGAAGGGTTGGTTTTCATGCTTATCGCCCTCCGTTGGAGAGGCTTGATAGAGAGGTTCAGAGGCCCATTCCTTCTGTTGAGCAGCCACCTACACTTGAGCTTAAGGAGCTCCCTTCTAACCTTAAGTATTCTTTTCTTGCTGATAATAATTGCTTGCCTGTCATTGTTTCTTCTTCTTTGACTTCTGGGCAGGAAGGCAAGTTACTTGAGGTTTTGAAGAGGCGCAAGAGAGCGATTGGGTGGACGTTAGCTGACATTAAGGGCATTGACCCGGCCTTCTGCACACATCATATCTACATGGAGGAAGATTACAAGCCTGTCAGACAGCCACAGCGTCGGCTTAACCCCAACATGCAAGAAGTTGTCAAGAAAGAGGTGTTGAAGCTTCTCGATGCTGGGATCATCTACCCCATTTCTGACAGTACATGGGTGAGTCCAGTACAGGTAGTTCCTAAGAAAGGTGGGTTTGAGGCTGTTCTGAACGACAAAGGTGAGTCAATTCCTCAAAGAAAGATCACTGGTTGGCGCATGTGTATAGACTATAGGCGTTTGAATTCTGCCACCAGGAAAGATCATTTCCCTCTCCCTTTTATTGATCAAATGCTTGAGAGGTTGGCTGGGCAAGAGTATTATTGCTTTTTAGATGGTTTTTCAGGGTACTTTCAGATTCCCATTGCGCCAGAGGACCAAGACAAGACCACTTTCACTTGTCCTTATGGTACCTTTGCGTATAGAAGAATGCCCTTTGGACTGTGCAATGCTCCTGCCACCTTTCAGCGTTGTATGCAGGCAATCTTTGCTGATTTCATCGAGCAGAGCATTGAGGTATTTATGGATGATTTTTCTGTTTATGGCTCTAGCTTTGATGTTTGTTTGGAGCAGCTTGATCGAATCCTAGGCCGATGTGAGGAGACAAATCTGGTTCTCAACTGGGAGAAGTGTCACTTCATGGTCAAGGATGGGATTGTGCTAGGCCACAAAGTGTCTGCTAAGGGGATTGAGGTTGATCAAGCGAAGGTAGAGGTAATTGAGAAATTGCCAACACCTACTTGTGTGAAAGAGGTAAGAGCTTTCTTAGGGCATGCAGGTTTTTATAGACGGTTTATTCAGGATTTCTCTAAAATTGCAAAACCGTTGACTGACCTGCTTCTGAAAGATGCCCCATTTGTCTTTTCTAATGATTGCGTATCTGCTTTTGATTTGATTAAGCAAAAATTGGTAGCTGCACCCATTGTTGTTTCACCTGACTGGTCATTACCTTTTGAGATTATGTGTGATGCCAGTGATTATGCAGTGGGGGCAGCTCTGTGCCAAAGGAAGGACAAAATTCTCAGGGTCATTGCTTATGCAAGCAAAACATTGAATGATGCCCAGAGGAACTACACCACCACTGAAAAAGAGCTTCTGGCTGTGGTATTTTCCCTAGATAAGTTTAGATCATATCTTTGGGGAAGTAAAGTAATTGTTCATACTGACCACACTGCTCTTAGATATTTATTTGCTAAGAAAGAGGCCAAGCCTCGCTTGCTTCGTTGGATTCTCTTGTTACAGGAATTTGACATTGAAGTGAGGATAAAAGTGGTAAATTGAATGTCGTGGCTGACCATCTTTCTCGGTTGGTAGTTCCTGATGATGGTGTACCAATTAATGAATTTTTCCCTGATGAGACTGTTTTTGTTTTGCATAAGGTGCATGAGCCATGGTACGCTGACCTGGCCAATTATCTTGTTTCTGGGGTGGTACCTTATGACTTTTCCTATGCTCAAAAGAAGAAATTTTTATCTGACGCTAAGCATTATATCTGGGAAGACCCCTATCTCTTTCGAGTTTGTGCAGATGGTTTAATTCGCAGGTGTCTTCCAGATGATGAGGTTGCTAGTGTCATAGAGTTCTGTCACTCCAGAGAGGCGGGAGGTCACCATGGTTCCCACAGGACAGCTGCAAAAGTTTTGGAGTCTGGTTTTATTGGCCTACTCTTCATAAGGATTGCCAAGCCTTTGTAGCCAAGTGTGATAGTTGTCAAAGGCTAGGCAACACTTCTAGACGGCACGAGATGCCTCAGCACGGTATTTTAGAAGTTGAATTGTTTGATTGCTGGGGTATTGACTTTATGGGCCCTTTTCCTTCTTCTCAGGGTTACCAGTATATTCTCGTCGCCGTTGACTACGTGTCAAAGTGGGTAGAGGCTATTCCTTGCCAGCATGCTGATTCCAAAACAGTGGTTAAATTTCTGAAGAAGCACATCTTTACTCGCTTCGGGGTTCCAAGGGCGATCATTAGTGATGGAGGATCACATTTTTGTAATCGTTCCTTCGATGCCCTGATGGCTAAGTATGGAGTGCGCCACAAGGTTGCTTTGCCCTACCATCCACAGACAAATGGACAAGCTGAAGTGTCCAATCGAGAGCTCAAGTGGATTCTCCAAAAGACCGTCAGTTCTTCCAGAAAGGATTGGTCTCAGAAGCTCGATGACGCTCTATGGGCCTACAGAACTGCATTCAAGACTCCCATCGGGATGTCTCCTTTCAGGTTAGTGTATGGTAAGTCTTGTCATTTGCCAGTGGAGTTAGAACACAAGGCATACTGGGCACTTAAGGCCCTGAACTTTGATATTCATGCTGCTGGTGAAAGAAGGAAGTTTCAGCTCTCAGAGCTAGAAGAGCTCAGGGATCAACAAGTGCGAAAATTTATAAAGAGCGCACCAAGAAGCTCCATGATCAGATGATTCAGAGAAGGGACTTCAAAGTTGGAGATTGGGTGCTGCTCTACAATTCTAGATTGAAGCTTTTCCCTGGGAAGCTTAAGTCCCATTGGGCCGGTCCTTTCAAAGTTGTTGGTATCACTTCCTATGGAGCCTACGAGCTTGAGAATAAAAAGGGTGAAGTGTTTAAAGTCAATGGGGCTCGCTTGAAAAAGTACTTTGGTATAGTTGATGCTAACATTGATTTGCATGCAGTTTCTTTTGTGCAGGATCACCGGCTGCCCCAGATGCTTCAAGCCTCTCGAAGTCGAACGATAAAAAGAAGAAAATCCCTTGGAGACTTCGATATGCAACCCTCTTCTTCTGATCAATAGCTTGGGAAGTCTAGCCATAGACTTTAAATCTGGGCAGCTTGGTGGGAGGCAACCCACCGGTTTGTATCTCTTTTCATTTTCTTAGTTAATTGTTTTTTTTTTCTTTTTTTTTTCTTCTCTTCTCTTTTAGCTTGTGGTATGTTGACTGGTGCTATGCTTACTGCAAGAGCCTTGGCTCTTCTTATTTTTCTACTGATGATTTTGTCTGGTACCACTTGAGTTCTCCTGGCTTTGCAGATTATATTTCTCAGCTTGCTTACTTTGTCGCTTAGCTGAACTCAATTGCGGGGTTGGACTAGCTACACACCCTGAGCGGACTCTGGGGAGTATTCTTACCTTTTCTTCTCTTCAAATTTTTTCATGCTCCCTTGTGATCTGCTGTGTGCGATTTTGTTTCCCCGTTGGATTGCTTGCACAATGTTAATTCTTCCTAAGCAATGAGGACATTGCTTCACTCTAAGTGTGGGGGTGGGGTAAGCTCCTTCGGTGCTTGTTTTTTGTGCGTATTTGAGCTCTTTTCTCTTGCATTTGTTTTAAAGTCTTGCTGTGATTGCTCACTTGGAAGAAAGTCATAGAGGAAGTATAGTGGTTAGCTGATCTTGGGGTTCAAATTTTGAAATTTTATGGTTTTTAATTGCTGAATTGAAGTCTTTGTTCTAGAAATGCTTAAATAAATGAGATATTCTCCATCTGAACTTTGTTCTTAGCTTTGAGCCTTGGAATGAATTGGATTGAAATGGTTGAAAAAGAACAAGGCAAGGTACTCCGCTGATCCTAAGCATGCTAATTTTAATTCTGATCCAAATCAGCCTCGTCCACTTGGTTATTAAGTCCTTTGGGGTGCTTCATCACCTAGCTACCTAAGGTCCTTGTGATCTTGGATAGTTGACCCAAAGCCCTACATGGGTGGAGAGAAAAGTCTGTGGTGAAAGAAATTGAAAGCGCTTTAATTGAAATATTTATGCAAATGCTATGCTTAATTTAGATTATTTTCTCTTATGGATCAAGAGTATGTGGCATGAAAGGTACGATGAAATATGATCTTACTTCATGCCCCTTTCGTTTTCGTGGTTTTGAAGGAAAAAGGTGGATTGGCTCAAGGTTAAAGACAAGGCTCTTACGGTTTTGTTTCTCATTTGTTAGCTTTGAATGACTTCATGTTTATGGAAAAGAATTGTTTTGAATAGTTTGAATTGCCCCCTTGATTGGTACAACTAGCAATTCCTTTCTTCTGTGCTCTTCCTTTCCTGTTGAGTTCCAATAGCTTGGCATTACTTGTGCTTGAGAGTTTTGCTGAGGACAAGCAAAAGGCTAAGTGGGGGTGATTTGATAAGTGTGAAATTGATATGATTTATGGTGCTAAATTCTTATTTATGCAACCTTTCTATGTGCTTTTCACTCTTATCCTATGCTTTTCATGACTCTTGCTTTGGGCAAGAACTTATGCCAATTTATATGTTTAAAGCAGGGAATGATGGTAGAAATGCATAGATCTCCTCACAAGCTTTCCAACGCAGCAAACGGGGAACAAATCAGAGCTCATATGAAGAATTTAGACCCTATCAAAGTTGTGTCCGAAGCGATATATTTATATATATATATTTACAAGACTGTCGTGAAATGATTGAGAAGAAGAAGGGGGGAGATTGGAAATATAAAAGAAAGGAACTCCAAAGGTTTCCAAGAGTTTGAGATGTGAAAGGTCTTCATTTATTTCGAGAAACTGAAGGGAATTAAAATAATATCATCAATGAGCTAAGTGAAGAGCCTTGAATCTAACCTATAAATATGGAGGACTTTTGCAAAGAAAATCATCCACTCATCCACTCATCCACAATTCACGATTCAGGATTCAACATTCAGATTTCAAGACGAGGCATTTGGAAGACTAGCGCGCGTCGTGAACCCTCTTCAACATCAAGAAGAGATTTTCTGCTCCGTTTTCACCAGTCCATTCAACCTGACTTCTAGAAAATCTTGAGATTAATTTGGAGATGACTTCTAAACTCTCTCTCCTTTTATTTCTTCTCTAGATATAGCTAGGCTAAGGGATTTTTTCTCTGGGGGATGGTAGTTGTAAATAGTTAAACTTTACAGAATTATTATCAGTTGATTTGGGATTTATATTGGGTTTGTTTCAGATTATAAATTTTCTATGAGCTATTAATAAAAAATTGCTAATTTATTTATTAGCCTTGCGAATCTGTCAAGAACTGTCGGTAATTGATAGATAGGTCAAAATAATCTGTTAGTCTATGGAAAACTTATCTGATTGATGAGTTTAGCCTTCAGATGCGATTAAAATTCTTGTGCTTATTCTCTGCATTTGTAGTGATAGGTTCATGATTTAATTTATCGCGTTCTATGCGGAGGAGTTCTAATTGGCTAGGATTTAGTCATATAGAAATTGTAAGAATTTGCCGAACCCTTTTCCCGAATCACTGGAATAAAACTGTAGGATTTAACTAGGATCCACTACCTGAACCCGGAGTTCCGCTTTTATTATTTGAATATCAGTTTGATTTTCTCTTGTTCTTCATTTTATTAATCGACAATTTTCCCCCAACAACTACAGCTTTCGCTAGGATTAGACTAGTTCGTTTAGTCCCTTGGTTCGACATCCCGGTAGCTTATTTTACTTTACTACTACGACTGGGATTTGTTTTGCAACCCGTAGGTTTATTTTATTTACTAAATTCTAGATTATTTTCATAGTTTTAGTAGATCAAAAATTCCGTTTGCAGCTTGTTACTCTTAATACATACTAGGCCAAAACTCGTGGCTCACGAGCATAGTCTTACTTCCCCGGTTTCGACCCTACTCTGGGTCTAGCATGGTGGGAAGGTTCAACTAGCTCACGGAACTCTCTCTTAGTTCCTATCTCTTTTTACTTAGGTCCGACTACTCTCGGACTACTTACATTCTCATACACTCCTCTCTCGGAGTTATAAATATATTATGTATATTAGTCTAGAAGCATCACTTCTGATGTTTCTAATGACTTTGGGAACATTACTTAAGTTCGGTTAATCTTAGGTTTTAAGAGTTACCCATACATTTCACTTACTCATACTTTCGGTTATTTTCTTATATCGGGTAAAATCCTCATGTAAGAGGTCGACCATGTCTCAAGGGAGCTACTAATCCCTTAGGTCTCTTTTACCTTCTTTACTAGTTCACATCTTCGAACTATCTTTAATCCTCTTGAAGTAGGTTCACTTATCTTTCCACTCTCATTTGTTTCGTGGATTGTGTCATTATGGTTTACTAACCGTTATCGGGTAATTACTCAACCCGTACATCTCCTCACATTCTAGGGAGTTCATATGTTTGCGTTTTCGTTATACTTTAACGGATAGTTTGTGTGTTTGCACGTTTTCATTATCATAAGCATCGACCCGATCTATGGGTCTCTAGCCAAACGTTACTCACTATGAGTCGGTCTTTACTCTATGTTAGACCACACCGGCATACAAGTATGTTAGCTCATTCAACATACAACAAGACATACATAATCAAACAATGGATTATTTTCATGCTTTAGCCTTGATTAAGCCGGCACACAAACACACAAATCAACGTAACTCGGTTAGCACGCGGAGTATGAGAAAATCATACCTTTCACCGGGGTTTTTACTTTTACCGTGTCATCTCACCATGCTCGGTTCACACACGATCCTATGATAATGTTCCAAACATTATTATCAATACTAAGCTCATACGGTACATAATTAAATGCTACTCCCGTACTTACCCCGTTATTCCGTTACCTCAGTTTTACTCTTGTTAATTTGAGTTCTCACTTCCCAATCACTTCGAACACTTTCTTAAACTTCCTAGGGCCTTTACATGTCACCAAACAAGGCCTTAACATCTTATAACCTCATTAACATTCAAACCCCCATCATTAGGAACCTTTAAAATAGGGGCATTTCTGGAGGTGGTCCGGGACTTGGTCCGGACCCTAAGTCCCGGACCAATACTTCTGCGTACTCTCAGCTGAATTTTCTACCTGGTCCTAGACTTGGTCCTTGACTTAAGTCCCGGACCAATTCTTGCATTCACTCTCGGGCCTTTTTTTGATGCGGTCCGGGACCTTATACAAGGGCTAGGTCCCGGACCCTGCTAAAAACTGTTATTAAGGTGATTTTTCACCCCCAAATCAACCCTTAATCCACGCCTAATCATTCCATAAACTTTTCACAAGTTTCCTACATAATTAAACATCTCAAAACATGTGCTAAACCACTTCAAATCCTTGGTTAAATGCACACTCAACTTCTTGCTTAAGTTCATAAATTTTCCATGCTCATTTGGCACTGATGCACACTTGTGCATTTTATAGCTCCTCTTGGAACTTGCATCTTTGTTCTCATTTCATTTGACCATTCCAAATCCTCCAAGACAATGCACAACTCATGCCAAGGTTCATACCTCACTCCTAAAACCTTGAATCTTCTTCATTTCCTAAAACTCCTAAGGCACTTAAACAATTCTTAATGTAGCACTCAAGTCCATACAATCCTAGATAAATTTTGACAGAGTTTACCTACTTTCCTAAGCATTTTCACCACATCAAAACAGCTCACAAATCAGTTCTCCACCCCTGTTTGATTTAGGCATTATCAACTACAACACTTACTACACAACACATTAAATTCCCACCTTGTTCACACATATGTAACAGTTTAGTCTCAAGTTTACTTCCCACACTAAAAAACATTGGAACATCCTCATTACTCATTCAAATTGTAGTTTCTTAACTACACTAAAATAAGATCATTAATTCAACACTAAAATCTGTTTTACAAGTCAAATAAAACCAACTCAAGGTGAGCTTTTTACCTTGTTTGTTTTCGGTTTTTCTTTCTCTTCTTCCTCTTTCTCTTGTTCCCTCTTTCTCTTCTTGTTTTCACACCACACAAGGGAATCTAGATTGCTAGCTAAAATCATGTTCCATTACACACACAACAAGCTTATTAATTCAATTTTCCCCTCACAAAAACTAGTATTTCAAGAGCTAGTTTTTAGGGTTTAGCTTAGAGATTACCTTCAAGTGTCCAAATGGAGAGCTTAGGCAAACAAAATGATGAAGTTCCAGCACCCCTCAAAGGCAAGAAGAAACCGGCTGGACATGGGGAAAAATTCAACGTGGGCATTCTTGATTTTTTTACAAGAAAAGCTAGGGAAGGAGAGATTTTGACCTTCTTTTTACCTTAGAGTATCAAGAAGATGAAGGAGACCCAAAAACACTCCTTTAAGCTCCAAAATGGCCTACTTCCATGGAGATGAAGATGAAGGTTTCAAGTTTTTGAAGGGTGGAAAACGTAGCCCTTGCCGATACGAATCTAACGGTAGTATTTTTGTGTGATTTGGTGAAGAAATGAGTAAGTTAATGGAGGAAGAAGGTGGTGGCTGCTTTGTTTCTTCTCAAAACGGTAATGGGCAGAGGGGAAGAAGATATGCAGAAGGAGGGGGAAAAACGTGGCTGCTAAGGAGTATAGAGGTGAGAGAGTTACTTATATCTCATTTACTATTCCCCTCCTCTACTTTATTTCTTTTGTCTTCTTGTGCCTTAATATAAACTAGCTAGTTAATTTAGGTGTGTGTGTGTGTACCAATTAAAAACCGGCCCCACTTATATGTGTGAGCTAGAACGTTTTTCGGTTTTTGACAGAAAACGCTCGCTATTTTACCCGGTTTGGCACTATTCACTAACCGGGCCCGTTTTTCGGATTTTTCTCGTTATTTATTTTAATGGTTATTAAGCTTCCATTAATACTTAATTACAGTTATAATCAACCATAATTTTTACGGGTCCGTTTGACCACTTAAAGTCACGTTTTCGGGTTTTCTTAAAAACGTGCTTTAAAACTCTGTTAGCGTTTTAATCCATTATTTGGATCCGGTTTCTTCGGGAATCACTCCCGTATACTAATTAGGCCTAAATAAGCCTTAGGAATCCATCTCGGACCCTAACGAGATCAATATCTCTTATACTTATTTAATGCGTGTTTTAGCGTTTTTCGCGTTTTACGCATTTTCTCTTTCTTTTGGTTTTATTTCCCTTACCAATACTCTTTAGGCACCATTAGGCCTTTAACAATCCTATTAGAGTAACTTAATCACGATTTTTAGATCCGGGGTATTAAAATCTACCCCCCTTAGGAACTTTGTCCTCAAAGTTGGTGAATCTTATATCGTTACTCTCATGGGCACGCTATGCCAAGGTTAATACATGTATAACCTTACAGACTCCACAAGTCAATCTCATTTCACACTACACATACCACACACATATCACAGCATGTATAGCATCAAAAATACTCTTGTACTCTCTCCATGGAACGGTCCGAAGACAAGAAGGCACTACAGTCCTCGAATCCATATTGAGTAATATACTACTGATCCCTCAGGTACCGGTCACATTGGACACTTACGCTCTCTGGTCCATGGCCGTTTCATGACAAATGAGCACTTACTCTCTCAGGCCCACAGTCCCTTCGTTCTCATCAAACATTACACATATACATATCCTCAGGCACTCTGGTTGACTCACTCAACACAGGATCGTCTCAGGGTACTCTCCCCGTCCTGCTGCCTTTGGAAAAATCACACACTGTCACCCCAACCGCCCAACCGGTCACTTAGGACCGCCGCACGTACGGTGCAATGGTTTCAAAACTAATACACACGCCCACCGGTCTAACGGTCATCAAGACTTAAGGCTCAGCCATCGGCGGGTGATAGCGGTTTCAAAAACCAGTTTTCGTTTCCATCTTCAAACTTAAAGAAAATCCTTTTCAAAACCTGTTTGAAAATTCTTTTTAAAACATCACACAACTCCAAATCAAATTTATGGTTGTTGTATCTTTTCTTAGCGTGATTACTTGTGACCACTTATGGGGAGCGTTCAAGAATCATCCAACCCTGATGATCAGCATCAGTGTTTGAACTATCCCCCACCCCAATTGTGTTCAGTTTCCCTTGATCGCTAGCAGACCAAGTTCCACGTCCCACGTCAGTTTCAAACAAACAGATAGTCAAACATTTTCATTTTCTATCTTTTACTCTTTCTAGTCATGTTCATAAAATATTACATTTTAATCTATCTCAAATTCCTAGAACTTAGGTCATCCGTCATTATCATTGCTTCACTTGTTTTACCTAGGCATCCCATACTTATGGCCTCATTTGTCAAATTGTTACTCAATTTAAAACATACAACTCCAAAGGATGGAACTCACTCCATCATTCATTCTCAAATAAACTTGCCTAGGGAACTCACTTCCTACACACCGGTTTCATACCGATTCATACTTATTATGTCTCATGTCTAATCCACTAGACATGCTATTGGGATTCTCATTCCCAGGAGTTTCTATACTCCTCTTTTCATATATTACATACTCGTTACTTGCATCTCTCATGTACAATAATCATAATTACACAATGAATGGGTACATATGTTTATGTAACATAAGTTCCAATCAAAAACAATTTCTTTGGGCTATGCACAGAGTAGTTTACGCACCTAGTAAAAACATGACTCTAAGCGGTTTCTCGCCCTACCCCCCTTAAAGGGGTTACGCCCGCGTAATCGACCATATATTATCACTAAACATTGGTTCACTAATTCGGGTATCATGAAGTATTTTAACTCAATGCGGTTAATTAACTCATAACCGGGTTCAGTTCTAGCCTCTAAGGCTTCAAGGCGTTTATGATTAGCCATTTTACTCATGTTTGCCATGTATAATTAACTTTGAATTACGGTCCACAAGCTTCTGCTACGTGACCTGATAACTAGAGCTTAATTCGCCCTTTGGTATTCTCAATGTATTATCCACTCCCTTTTATCCCTTTGTCTTGGGAATAAAGGTTTCTCAATCGTCGCTAGGTATCTCTTACCGTATGCAATTCGATGAGTTATAGATTTTCTCTCTTTTTCTGGAAATCTAATTTGTATAACTCTATATACCTTCGTGATTATTCACTTACTTTTCCCGACTTATTGTCGGTTGAGGTCGGGCTACTACTTAGTATGTAGTGCTTCCTCGTTTAATAGTGCTTCTCAATTATGTTTGTTCACTTGTTTCTATACAAGAATTCCTCATTCATACTACTATACATTTACAATTCATCAGTCCTGGGACCTGTGGGTTACAGCCCACATTCTTCGTGCATCTTTGGCCAACGGCCGCACGGTTATCTCTCTAGATTCTCACTCAACAGGCTTCGTTGACATCTCTCAATTCCTGGCTCTCCCACTCGATCATTACCGCACAAGTGCAATACCAAAACACTCAGCCATACAGAGTGCAAAAGCGTAAACCCTTGACAGTAAATCTCTCATGAGATAGGAATGAATGTCTCCTTTACCACATTTTCTCATCAGCTTCATATCATTATCTGATTATACTCTTACAATGGTCGCTTACTGCGTACCATGTTCTTACTCATTACAGCATTCACTTATATGGCTTCCGCTACTACTTTAGCTTCCGCTCATATACTTCTGCCATTTATACTATGGCTTGCCATTCACATTGCACACGTACCGTCTTTACTACTCATCCGATTACTCTCTCAGTTTCCTTCCATTTCTATCAAAGCCTTTCTACATACTATTTTTGTTCACATACTCCTTGGCAATATACACATGCTCAGGTTTCACTACACCCCCCAGCGGTTTCACATTACTTTCTTAGGTGGTAGCCTTTCTCTAGAGGTTTCACGCAATTGTCGCTCCTTAGGCTCCACAATAACGAGGGGTATCCCCACTGTAAGGTAGTGGTTTATTCTCCACGATTCCTTTTTATACCTTTATGCATAGGTTTTTCCACGTTTAGATCTACGGTTGTAGCTGGTTTTCCGGCTTACAAGTCACATTGTTTCGAGCCATGCTCTTTGCAAACTGCTTATGCAAGTTTCTTCTTCTCCGTATACCATTAAATGGTTTGGAGGTATCACTGGGCTCTTTGATATGGTTGTCTCACCACACTTCTGTAAATGGAAGGCCCTTTAAGTACCTTGATATTAATTCATGCCCTCTGGCAATTTAGGGTATCCCGTGTTACATGGGATCCATTCGGGTTCTACCCGAGTGTTCACTTTACGCTTGTGTTCTCAACACGACATTTTGTTCGACTACTGTTGATTTCGGCATTCTTCACAAATTACTCCTGGGGGTTACTGAGTTGCGCCATTACATCTGGCTCAAACTCATGGGTATGTTTAGTTCTTTACCCGCCTTGCGGTTACATACTTGACTAACCCGTTTAGGGTTGTAATGTCTCCCGCTATTGGGTAGATCATTGGTACTTTTCCTTTACCTTCTTGGCCAGGTCGTTATTCTCTTCAGTGAGGTATACTGTGGGAATTCTATCATGTTCATCAAACATTGATGGGATCGTTTTAGGCCTTCGCCGTATTGTTTACGCTTGGTATTCATTCCTGTTATCATGTATTTCCCTAGACATATCCAATGTCTATACTTAATACTATGTGCTTCTAGCACTTCTTAACGCCATATATTAGGTCCGTCATCTTACTGGGTCTTTGACTCCCTTAACTTGGTACGCTTCCCTACGTTCTTCGATCATTCGAGGTCACTAGTGGAAAAAATATCAAAAAACACGGCCTATAAAAGGCGGTTTTAGCGAAAACCATCTTAAATTAGCTGTGTGCGCGCGCGAAGAGACTTTAAAAGACGGTTCTGTTAGAACCGTCTTTTAAAATGCACTCTTAAAAGACGGTTTATCTGAAACCGTCATTTAAAGTGTTGCTCATACGTGCGTGAAGCACTCTTAAAAGACAGTTTTAAATGAACCGTCTTTTAAAGTGTCGGCGAAGCACTTTTAAAAGACGGTTTACTTGAAACCGTCATTTAAAGCGCTAAACATATATATGTTATAAAAGCTTAGTAAATTAGTCTTTTATAATAGCATTATAATTATTATTGAAAAAAATATTTATTATTTATATAATTTCATAATTAGCATTGTAACTTGGTTTTATTATATAATTTTATAATTAGCATTTATCATTTTACTAAATTAGTAGTTTAATAAGATAAACGAATTAGTCTTATTTACATATATGTGTTTTGTTCATAAAATAAACGAATTTGATGCAGTAGCCTAGTGGTAAGGGGTGCGAGTGTGGGATCGATTTTATCATGGGTCGCGGGTTCGAATCCAGACACCGCCATAGATTACAAGTTAATCTTGGCAAATGAGACTAGATTAAAAAAAATTACGTTCAGGAGCTTTTAAAAGACGGTTCGAAAAAACCGTCGCTTAATGTATCTTAAAAGACGGTTTTTGAACCGTCGCTTAAGACATATGACAAAAAACGACGGGCGTTTAAAAGACGGTTCAGAACCATCGTTTTTGAACAGTTTCAACCGTGTTTTCTGCTTCCGTTCGCACCAGTGGGTGTTCAACTGTCTTGGTTTGAATTGGCTCTTTCGTCCGTAGTATGGAGTCGACTACTTCCCGTGTTCCATACTCTACTTGTATACATACATGGAGTATCCTATTGATACGTTACCACTTACCCAACTAACTCATCACTGGTCTGTCAGGCCCGCAAGCTCCTTCGGAGTGCGGTTGTTCCATGTCTCGTTTGTGTACGCGTGTAGTGTCGGCCACACGCCTAGGTGAAGTATTCTGTTGCCAACTCCTCTTGTATCATCCTATGATAACTTACCGTGGTTCTCTGGTTTGGTTTTAAAATTTGGGGGTTTTTGAAAAATTTTGCGTTTTAAAAGAAAACTTTGAGTTTTGAAAATAAAAATCTTTACGGCATTTCAATGCCGGTTGCTTCTTACCAGATCTAGCTTCTCACCGACTGGTATGCTCTTCAATACAGTGGTCAGGCCGTTAGGCCTTTCCAAATTTCCATTTCAAAATTCTTAAGGTTGTGTAGTCATAGTGGCTTCTCTCGCCAACTTGGTACTTTGCTAAGTACTGGTCGCTTGTCAAAGCTCCTCTTAATTGTCCCGTTTTTTTACTGCACTTGCCATGGCAAGTGCGAGGTACAGGCGGTTTTTGGGTTAACTCATACCGGTCACGACATTGTTCATATTGTATTTGGTAGCCTTGTTGGCTCCTCCCTTGTTCCTTTAATTGGGCAACTGCTCGTCGGAGCTGCTTCTTGTTCATCTTGACATGACTGTCATCCATTTAGGTGCTTCTCCACTCCCGGAGTTCCTTTATTGACTTAGTTATAGGTCCTACCTCGTTGCTCGTTCCCACGTCTTTACAGTGGTTATCGAGGTTTAACTCATTTAGGCACTACTTCTGTAGTCCTATTCAGGTATATCCCGTAGTTACGCTTGTAGCTGTCTAAGCTATGCCCGTTAGGTACTACAACCTCTTCGGGTGTGGCAGGGTGGGTGTTCCTACTCTTGGCTAGGTTCTTAGTCGGTTAATATACCGTTGGGGTATATTTAACTATGCGGTCCGTAGACTCGTGTCCCGGTTCTCGTGACTTCTCACGATTCTGCCTTGTTGCACTGTTGGTGCTTTGCTTCTTGCTGCCGCTCGGCTAGCTAGGTTCTCGCGACTGCTAAGCATGTCGCCCCAAGCACCCACAGATTCTGGTATCCTTAGAATAGGATGTTTCGACATCTCGCCATTGAGTGTGGTTATTGTCGTTCCAGCGGGATCCGTCTCCGGGGTTTCCGGTTCTCGGGATCTATCGTATGACTGGTTCTGGTTCATATTGAATATTTATAACTGCCAGGTCGGGTTCCCGTCTCTCTGGCGTTCTTTCCCGAGCTTTTAATAAGGGGGCTGTGGAGGGCGGGTTTGGTATTGTAGGTATCCAGGTCATACTGGAAGTTCCTATCTAGCACATCTCTCACGCTACCACTGAACCCTTAGCCCTGAGTCTCTAATTCCTAACTTGGTATTTCCCTAAGCTCGGTATTTACAATCATCAGAGCGATACTTCGCTCTGATACCATTTTTGTAACACCCCAACCGTTAATCTTGTCATTACCTCTTAAACTGTCACCAAGTGCTCTTACTCACGCAGCAGAACTCTAATTACAACGAGGGGTGAAACAACACTGTTAGCCACCCATATGGCTAACCAGGCCTATCTTACATACCGTAACGGTCTGATGAGCTGGAACAACCGAGTACACAATACAAATACAATACTTAAATCACTTCTTTACTATACCGAGTCTACAATATATGGATGCCGACAACATATTCGATCTTACACCTCTTTCAATACATAAGTAATTAAATCTAACTACCCATGCAACCCACCGACCCCGTCCTACTCTCGAACGGTAACATCTTCGGTGTACCTGAAAAATAAAAACGTTGCCCCTAGGGGCTCAGCTTAACGCTGCATATGAAATTCGCATACCCCGAGCGCTAACCGGGGTACGCCGACCACTTTTGTCGAGAGCATGGAGTTCATTTTAATTCAACCAACATGCATATAGTAATACATTACATATGTACACTTCACAAGGATTCGACAATCAACCAAGGGATACAATCCCTAACTAACATAACAAGGTTGTTAGTTGTATCAATTTACTCTTAGGCCATGAGGATTATGCCTCACTATGCCCTAGTTACTCACTTAATAGCTCACCCGCTCTCTCGGGATACTTATTCTTATCCTCACCCATTCTCTTGGGCTACTAATTCTATGCTCACCCATTCTCTCGGGTTACTTATGCTCATTATCTCACCCACACTCTTGGGTTATTCCTACTCGTTACCTCACCCACACTCTTGGGTTATTTATACTCAAGCTCTTGTAGAATCTCGAGACACTACAGGTCTCCTACGTCACGCTTGTTACTCTTAATACATACTAGGCCAAAACTCGTGGCTCACGAGCATAGTCTTACTTCCCCGGTTTTGACCCTACTCTAGGTCTAGCATGGTGGGAAGGTTCAACTAGCTCACGGAACTCTCTCTTAGTTTCTATCTCTTTTTACTTAGGTCCGACTACTCTCGGACTACTTACATTCCCATACACTCCTCTCTCGGAGTTATAAATATATTATGTATATTAGTCTAGATGCATCACTTCCGATGTTTCTAATGACTTTGGGAACATTACTTAAGTTCAGTTAATCTTAGGTTTTAAGAGTTACCCATACATTTCACTTACTCATACTTTCGGTTATTTTCTTATATCGGGTAAAATCCTCATGTAGGAGGTCGACCATGTCTCAAGGGCTACTAATCCCTTAGGTCTCTTTTACTTTCTTTACTAGTTCACATCTTCGAACTATCTTTAATCCTCTTGAAGTAGGTTCACTTATCTTTCCACTCTCATTTGTTTCGTGGATTGTGTCATTATGGTTTACTAACCGTTATCGGGTAATTACTCAACCCGTACATCTCCTCACATTCTAGGGAGTTCATATGTTTGCATTTTCGTTATACTTTAACGGATAGTTTGTGTGTTTGCACGTTTTCGTTATCATAAGCATCGACCCGATCTATGGGTCTCTAGCCAAACGTTACTCACTATGAGTCGGCCTTTACTCTATGTTAGACCACACCGGCATACAAGTATGTTAGCTCATTCAACATACAACAAGACATACATAATCAAACAATGGATTATTTTCATGCTTTAGTCTTGATTAAGCCAGCACAAAAACACACAAATCAACGTAACTCGGTTAGCACGCGGAGTATGAGAAAATCATACCTTTCACCGGGGTTTTTACTTTTACCATGTCATCTCACCATGCTCGATTCACACACGATCCTCTGATAATGTTCCAAACATTATTATCAATACTAAGCTCATACGGTACATAATTAAATGCTACTCCCGTACTTACCCCGTTATCCCGTTACCTCGGTTTTACTCTTGTTAATTTGAGTTCTCACTTCTCAATCACTTATAACACTTTCTTACACTTCCTATGGCCTTTACATGTCACCAAACAAGGCCTTAACATCTTATAACCTCATTAACATTCAAACCCCCATCATTAGGAACCTTTAAAATATTCACGGGGCATTTCTGGAGGTGGTCCAGGACTTGGTCCGGACCCTAAGTCCCGGACCAATACTTCTGCGTACTCTCAGCTGAATTTTCTACCTGGTCCTGGACTTAAGTCCCGGACCAATTCCTGCATTCACTCTCGGGCCTTTTTTTGATGCGGTCCGGGACCTTATACAAGGGCTAGGTCCCGGACCCTGCTAAAAACTGCTATTAAGGTGATTTTTCACCCCCAAATCAACCCTTAATCCACCCCTAATCATTCCATAAACTTTCCACAAGTTTCCTACATAATTAAACATCTCAAAACATGTGCTAAACCACCTCAAATCCTTGGTTAAATGCACACTCAACTTCTTGCTTAAGTTCATAAATTTTCCATGCTCATTTGGCACTAATGCACACTTGTGCATTTTATAGCTCCTCTTGGAACTTGCATCTTTGTTCTCATTTCATTTGACCATTCCAAATCCTCCAAGACAATGCACAACTCATGCCAAGGTTCATACCTCACTGCTAAAACCTTGAATCTTCTTCATTTCCTAAAACTCATAAGGCACTTAAACAATTCTTAATGTAGCACTCAAGTCCGTACAATCCTAGATAAATTTTGACAGAGTTTACCTACTTTCCTAAGCATTTTCACCACATCAAAACAGCTCATAAATCAGTTCTCCACCTCTGTTTGATTTAGGCATTACCAACTACAACACTTACTACACAACACATTAAATTCCCACCTTGTTCACACATATGTAACAATTTAGTATCAAGTTTATTTCCCACACTAAACAACATTGGAACATCCTCATTACTCATTCAAATTGTAGTTTCTTAACTACACTAAAACAAGATCATTAATTCAACACTAAAATCTGTTTTACAAGTCAAATAAAATCAACTCAATGTGAGCTTTTTACCTTGTTTGTTTTCGGTTTTTCTTTCTCTTCTTCCTATTTCCCTTGTTCCCTCTTTCTCTTCTTGTTTTCACACCACACAAGGGAGTCTAGATTGCTAGCTACAATCATGTTCCATTACACACACAACAAGCTTATTAATTCAATTTTCCCCTCACAAAAACTAGTATTTCAAGAGCTAGTTTTTAGGGTTTAGCTTAGAGATTACCTTCAAGTGTCCAAATGGAGAGCTTAGGCAATCATAATGTTGAAGTTCCAACACCCCTCAAAGGCAAGAATAAACCGGCTGGACATGGGGAAAAATTCAACGTGGGCATTCTTGATTTTTTTACAAGAAAAGCTAGGGAAAGAGAGCTTTTGACCTTCTTTTTACCTTAGAGTATCAAGAAGATGAAGGAGACCCAAAAACACTCCTTTAAGCTCCAAAATGGCCTACTTCCATGGAGATGAAGATGAAGGTTTCAAGTTTTTGAAGGGTGGAAAACGTAGCCCTTGCCGATACGAATCTAACGGTAGTATTTTTGTGTGATTTGGTGAAGAAATGAGTAAGTTAATGGAGGAAGAAGGTGGTGGCTGCTTTGTTTCTTCTCAAATCGGTAATGGGCAGAGGAGGAAGAAGATATGTAGAGAGGAGGGGGAAAACGTGGCTGCTAAGGAGTATAGAGGTGAGAGAGTTACTTATATCTCATTTTACTATTCCCCTCCTCTACTTTATTTCTTTTGTCCTCTTGTGCCTTAATATAAACTAGATAGTTAATTTAGGTGTGTGTGTACCAATTAAAAACCGGCCCCACTTATATGTGTGAGCTAGAGCGTTTTTCGGTTTTTGACAGAAAACACTCGTTATTTTACCCGGTTTGGCACTATTCACTAACCGGGCCCGTTTTTCGGATTTTTCTCGTTTATTTATTTTTAATGGTTATTAAACTTCCATTAATACTTAATTACAGTTATATAATCAACCATAATTTTTACGGGTCTGTTTGACCACTTAAAGTCACGTTTTCGGGTTTTCTCGAAAAACGTGCTTTAAAACTCTGTTAGCGTTTTAATCCATTATTTGGATCCGGTTTCTTTGGGAATCACTCCCGTATACTAATTAGGCCTAACTAAGCCTTAGGAATCCATCTCGGACCCTAACGAGATCATATATCTCTTATACTTATTTAATGTGTGTTTTAGCGTTTTTCACGTTTTACGCATTTTCTCTTTTCTTTTGGTTTTATTTCCCTTACCAATACTCTTTAGGAACCATTAGGCCTTTAACAATCCTATTAGAGTAACTTAATCACTATTTTTAGATCCGGGGTATTAAACCTATAGTCTTAACCTCCCTGCCCTCCGGCAAACTCTCCATAATGCGAACTTCCAAACCCGTGCTACCTTTTGGCTTCCTCTTATGGTCACTAATTTTCCTGCCCTGGTTAGATATTTCATTTTCAAGTGATGTGTACTGCATATGACCTGGAAGGCATTGATCCCTGGTCTGCCTAGATACATGTTATATCTGGACAAACCCGGCATGATGAAGGCTGTTAGCCTTTCTGTTCTCCTTTCATCCCCCTGCCTCAAAGTGATGGTGAAGTCGATACTGCCTGAAGATTGAGTGGAGATTCCACCTACAAAACCTCCAAGAACCACCAAGTATGGCTTTATTTGTCTTTTGGTATCTCGAGCCTCTTTACCGCTTCTGCGGATATCACATTGGCTCCTGCTCCGCTATCCACCAAAATTCCCTTCATCATTCTATCATTCACTTGCGCCCTGATGACAAGCGGGTCGTTGTGAGGGTATAAGACTCCGTCTTCATCCTCATTGGTGAAATAAATCAAGGGGAATTTTTCCTTTCTAGCCACCTTTTTCTTAGGCAATTCTTGGTGTACTTCGTGGATGTGCCCTTTTCATTCATTTGGAGTTAGCGGCCCTACTCCTGACAAAAGTCCTGTAAATTTTCTTGGGAGAAACTTTTGTTAGTCTTTTGGGTTTTTGCCTTTCCTTTTCGCTTTTGCTTATTTTAAAAAATAATAGACAAAGTAGTAGCCATAAGATAAAAGGTTTTCAATGAATGACTTTTACTTCTTTCTTGTTTCGTCAAGCCTTGACTACAAGGGGAATTTCTCTTCTTTTTATAGACCTGTTATTATACCGAATGATTTACTATGATCGAGCTCGGGGTGGACTTCCTACTCCTGTCGTGTCCGAGATTGTTGATTGCCATACTGCTTTTGTGGCCGGGCCTGTTTCTTTCCCTTCTTCTTGTTTTCCTTGATAATCCTGAGTTCTTTTGCTAGGGTGGCGCAGTTTACAGTCCTGTGACTCCGATTTCCATGGAATTCACAGAATGCCACCGGGACTTCTCCTTGATGTGGCTTCCTAGGAGGAGGGAGATAGCATTCTCTTACGCAGCCGCATACTTTCCTGGATCAATATGGACAACAACCCTTGCAGTTTGATATTGCGGTCCTTGAGAAGAGGATCCGGCGGGCGTCTTGTAGTATGGCCTGTACCTTGACCCTCCTCCTGATGAACTTCCGGCACCTCCTCCCTGATTTCCTTTCTTTTCCGACGCAGCTGCTCCTTTGAAGCTATTTGCTAGCTCCTTGGCCTTATTTTCAGCTATTTCGGACTTTAAAAAGTCATGAATCATCTTGGCTAACTCTCCATGAGTTTTCGGTGCTTTAGTCGCAATTTTTCCAGCTAGTCGAGGATATGCTAGACCATTACCGAAAGCCTTGATTAAGATCTTCTCGTCAACATCATCAATCTCCGCTACTTTCTTGTGAAAACGCTCGCTATACTCTTTCACTGTTTCCCCCTTCCGTTGTTTCAGATCCATCAATTTGATTGTCTCCTTCTTGACTTTTTTGCTCACTGTGAAGTACTGCTGGAACTCTTCAGTTAGCTGTTTGAAACTGGAAATGGATTGCGGAGGTCTGGTGGAGATCCACCCTAACGCTCTCTCCGAAAGCGTTCTGGGAAACAGATTGCAAAGAGCGAGAGAACTAATCCCCTGCGTGTTCATAGCAAACATGAATTTTTTAATGTGTTGAGCGGGGTCCCCTGTTCCGTCATACTTTTCAATCGCAGGGGCGACAAAGTGAGGCGGGAGCTTCGCCTTCCTAATTCTTTTGGAAAATGGATAGAGGCTCATGTCAATTGAATCATCTTCCTCTATTTCTTCTTTGACGGTGATTGGAGTCTCTTTTCGTTCCTCCCTTCTTCCACCATTGCTTCCTTCCAAATCTTTGTTTCTCAAAAACTCTATAGCCTCGCTCATTTCTTCCCATTTCCTCTGATATTCCTCGTCCCTCTACATCAATTCCTGTTGCAGCACCTCATTCCCTTCCACAATTTTTTCGTTAATCGATCTAACCAGACCTTTCAACATATCTTCTAGATCCTTCTTGGAGATGACCTCCTGTAGCAGAAATATGTGACTATCTCTACCTAGGCAGTGTACCTATCGTTTTGCGGGTATAGTGATTAAGTGGGTTGTCAAACTCAGAGACCTCGTTCAATTAACTGACAATTTAAATTAACCTAATTGAGAAAACTAACCTAAACTAATAAAACGGGAAATTGTCACTTTTTTAAGGGATTTTATTAGTCTAAACAAAATTAAATAAATAAAGAAATCAAATAAACCAAATAAGCAAATTCAAACAAATAACGGTTAAAAATCTAATAATTAAAAGGCGCTCCCCGAGTTGTTCCGCTCACCTAATTCTCTAGATTTTATTATTAAATTCTTCTCCTAACTTTCTATAATTAATTCATAAACTTTATATAATTCGTCAACGGTTAAGTCTAACGAATCCTAACTAGTTGCTAGAACTAGCAGCAGGCTAATGCTCTAATCCGGACACAACTAATCGTATCAAGAACAGTCTCTATTGGAGTCCGATTAACCTATAGGCGGGATCACGCTTCTAGTCATTAATCAGGTTCGACTTCCTATTCTAGTTTACTATCTCTGCTTTCACATGTTGATTAGAAAACTACAAGAATTGCTCTAATTATTGGCCAGATAATTAAAACATATTAAGAGCATAAATTGAACTAATTATATTAATAAAGTTGTACGGAAAAATTAATCTAACAAAATAATCTAGAATTAGGCTCACTTACCAACTCGGGAAACTAAAAATAAACTACTCACTCATGATGTCAAAGACAAAAAATAAATATTAGAACAAATATTAAATAACTCGTAACAGAAAAATAATGTAACGAAACAAATAAAGTCAGTTTACTAAATTCCTCGGTCCAACTCCGTATTACTAGAATTGGTGTTGACGAATGAATTGCCGCGTCGGGGCACAGATCCTGTAAAGGACAAATAAAAGCCTTTATATAAAGACAATAATATCAGCCATACAGAGAAAAAATGTTAGCTATTTTTATAGGACAATATTAGCCATATATATGAAAACTGATAGCCACCAGATAATTAATAATAATATTTTAAGGAAGTTATTTGCAGTTACAAAATTACTAAATAGCTCAGTAGCCAGCCTCAAAAACAATTTTTTTTTAAATTACTCTACACCAACATTACCCTATACCACAAACCATAAAAACCATTATATGGTCAGTTAAAAAATGTCGAAAACATTTTTAGGATTTGTAATACAAGCATTGTAAGACTCTAAACCATAAACCTTTTATATAAGCAATGGAATATTAACGATATACAACCGTAGCCAATATTTTATTTAGCTATGACATACATTTTTATGTATACGTGGCTTACATATCTTAATGTCTATGGCAAATATTTCATAGGTATGTGGCATATATATTAGTTTCATTAAATACAATTGATCTGTTAGAATTAAGCAATGAATATTGAGTACTTTTTGTATATTTACAATATACATGCGTGGCAAATATTTCATAGGTCTGTGGCATATATATTTGTACACACATGGCATATATTTTTTAATGTCTATGGCTAACATTTGTCCCTATCTAAAACTTCAGCTAATAGCAGTACATGTACAATATAAGTTCAATATACACATAGCATCATTAAATACAATTAATCTGTTAGAATTAAGCAATGAATATTGAGTAGTTTTTGTCTATTAACGATATACACTCGTGGCACATATTTCATACGTGTATGGCACATATATTAGTAAATACATGATATATATTTTTCAAGGCAATGAGTAATTCTTGGATGATGGTTAGAAGAAGGAAATTAAATTAATTGATAGGATTAAGTCATTTAAATCTAAGGGCTCATATTGATGCCTTTAGATAAAGGCAAATAGTGAGCTTTATACAATCCTGCTCGATCGCGGTATTCCAATTCCACCACCGAGGGAACGGGCGCGGATCCTATAAAGGACAAACAAAAGCCTTTATATAAAGGCTTAAATATTGCTCATTATATTCACTTTGATTTATTTGAATGGTTGTGATTAGAACACTCATTAATTCCAAATAGATTACCCTACCCCAAAACACCCCAAAACCCACCCTAGGAAAGTTAAAAACGTCAAAGGCATTTTTAGGGTTTATAGTGGCTAGACCCTAAACCCGCTACCACAAACCCTAAAAACCTGTTGAGTTAGTTGCTACAATATAAAGTACAGAACAAATTCCATATAGATTACCCTACCCCCAAACAAAACACCCAAAACCCACCCTAGGAAAGCTAAAAACGTCGAAGGCATTTTTAGGGTTTATAGTGGCGGGTTTAGGGTCTAACGACCATAAACCCGCTACCACAAACCCTAAAAACCTATCAAGTTAGTTGCTACAATATAAAATACAGAACAAATTCCAAATAGATTACCGTACCCCCAAAACCCACCCTAGGAAAGCCAAAAACGTCGAATGCATTTTTAGGGTTTATAGTGGCAGGTTTAGGGTTTAACGACCCTAAACCCACTACCACAAACCCTAAAAACCTGTCAAGTTAGTTGCTACAATATAAAGTACAAAACAAATTCCAAATAGATTACTCTACCCCCAAAACACCCCAAAACCCACCCTAGGAAAGCTAAAAACGTCGAAGGCATTTTAGACCCTAAACCCGCCACCACAAACCCTAAAACATACCGAGTTAGTTGCTACAATATAAAGTACAAAACAAATTCCAAATAGATTACCCTACCCCAAAACACCCCAAACTCACCCTAGGAAAGTTAATTATTACTTAATGAATCATAATATTAATTTTAATGATTCATAATACAAAATTAATAAATCATATTATCAATTTAGTGCATTATCGTATACATGTAAAAAAAGTTTTTTTAAAAGTCGTAACAAATATATCCATGACTGATCTTATTTTGAAGAGCTTGAATTTAGATGAACAATGATATAATTTTTTTTCATTTTGGACTTATATATTAAAAGTTATAACAATTTAAAGTTTTTATGATAAAGAAAGAAAAAGAAAAAAAATAAAAAAAACTCACCTGCACAAACCTCACCCAATTAGAGATGTGCCTTTATATAAAGACAAACTGTAACCCTTTATACAAACCCGTTACCGAACTAATGCTGCTGCTCTGCGTCTGTGTCTTTGACTTCGGTGGTCAAATGGATGGGATGGAGACGTCGTGGAACGGCTCGGTGATAATGGCGAATGTATGTGACGCGAGTAATATGGAGATGTATGATTTGGACTTTGGAGTGATGGATGTCAGGGGGTTCGGCGCTGGCTTCAGAATTTTGGTGGAAAAGTTCCGGGTTAGGGCTTGCTGGAGTCCAATATTCATCTATCTCTTATGCCCAAAGATAAACAAAAAATATAAGAAGATAAAAATATTTCTTCTTTTCCCGTGAATGTATCCATCCCACCTTGCATGAATTCAGCCCATCTCGTGCAAGCAGGGGCGGAGCCAGAAATTAATTGTTAGGGGGGCCAAAATTTTTTTGATAAATATTATTATTCAATTGTTAATAGAAAATATCAAAAATTTCATTGTATAAAAAATATTTTTATATATACATGATAGGTAAAAATGTGCAATTATTGACATATATATCTTGATTTATATGTAAATGATCTAATATTGTCTTTGTCATTTCAGCATCATAAAAAAGAGTATTATATTAGCAAATAGTCATTAATATATATATATATATATAATAGATTTTCCAAATAAAAACCATGCAATAAACCATTAAACAATGGTACTAATAACTTAGCAAGTCTACAAAACCTATACTCTAATGCTAGAATATAAAAATAAAAGATAGATATCTAACTTACAGCATATACTTACTATTTGACTTCAAAAAACACCAAATTGCTCTCTAATTTAAAAAAAATACTCCCTCCGTCCTGAATTGACCGTCCTGTTTGCTTTATGGCACGTTTTTCCACTTCAATATTAAGCATATAATATAAATTAATTTTATAAAACTAAATTTCGTAACATATAGTTTATCATGTAAGGAATCATATGCAAAACTTAAATTTTCAAAATTAATTTATTTATGATAATTATCAAATGATTAAGAAGATGGACAACTATAGTAAAAATGAGAAACTACATCAAAAGTTTTATTTACCATTTGACCTAGTTGTTGAAAAATAATATATTTTCTACACTTGGTGTAGTTTTGTAAAAGAATTGTTTCTTAGAAAATATTATAAATACAACTACCAATGGATAAACAAAATAAAATTATATAAATGAAATCAATATTTGAGAATGAAAAGGCCGAGCGGCTCGTAAAACATTCTCCTAGCTAGAGTAATTAGAAGAAAAGAAAAACAATTAAGGACACATGTCATACTTAATTAGGTGACATTTGATCGGAAGTGGTTAGAATAAAGCCAACATAAAATATGTGAGGGAATAGTACTCACCCTCAATGGCAGACTATTTATGCATATAAAATTCCTCTTACACATAATAGTTTCAACTTTTTTTTCAAAACATTGGGGGGCCAAGCACCCCCTAACACTGTGTGTAGCTCCGCCCCTGCGTGCAAGTAATGAAGATGCAGCAGCCTTCCAGAGAATTCATCCATCTCGAGCATATATATGTACATTCGGCCCATCTTTTGTTTCTTTGTTCACGATCCATATAAGTCGTGCTCACATTCCATCTCTTCCGAGTAGTATGTATATAAATATGTATTATATATAATATGTATATATACGTATTATATATAATATATATATGAATATATGTCATCATTTGCTGTCGTTGACACATAAAATATATTAGGTCTTATCAAAACATAAATATTAGAAAAATATAAGATAAGTGTGAAATATAAGTCAATTCATTATGAATATTAAATCAAATAACCCATAAAAGTATATATATATTTCACGCTTATCACCTCCGGAGATTTAGCATTGATATCTTCGGCGGTGATCGGACCATTTCCCCTGTTTCGCCTCGCGGCGTCTTTCTGGTTCTTGGAGCCATTTTCCACGCCTAAAACCTGCAAAACACGATCGATTATTTCAGACTCCTCTTACCTGTATCAAAGAACCTTTTCCTCCTACGTGGTTGCTATTGAGCTGTTCGTTTCCCACAGACGGCGCCAAATGAAATGAACTACTCGATCCTTTCCCACTTTGATCCTTCATGACTACTTTAGCATGTTACCTTACTGAGAACGTGAGTCGCGAATAGAGCGAGAGAGAGAGAGAGCGCGAACGACTTTGCGGAGAGCTAACTCGAGTTATGTTGGTATTTTATTTCTTGGGGGTGTACCCCTATTTATAGTGTTTTTACATTAGTCCTGAGGTTGCCAGCCTGTCTTTGTTCTCTTCCTGCCATGCTGGCTCTCATATGAATAGATATAACTTCTAACCCTTATTTACCAGACCGAGATAGCCGGACATTTCTACCCTCTTCTAGTTGTCTTGACCTGATGTGAACGTCCGGCCACCGTTTACCCTATCTCTTGACTATCCTTGACCGAACACAGGCGACCGGTCATTTTATATTCTACCTAGCCTATTTTGTCTGATCACAGATGACCGAGCGTTTTATGATCTATCTTAGCTTTACTCTGTCTGGCCTCAGGCGACCGGATGCTTCCTAAGTTCTCATGGCTGGTTCCTTTTCTTCCCTTCTCAATAGCGCCCGATTTAATTGCACTAGATCTGGAATCCGATCTTCATGTAGATGAGACTTTTTTTAGTTGATAATGCCTTCGCTGGTTTGCGATTTCCGATCTAGGTTTGCAAACCGGAATTTGACTTCTAGGTTTGAGTTCTATCATTTGTTCCATCCAAAGATTTGTTTTGAAGCCGATCTTTCGAAGTTAATCACAACTTTAACTCATTGCGTCGTCTTTCAATGATTGATCATATCGCACATTATTTCATCAAAATCAGGAACTTGTTGTCCATAAAAAGTCGATTCGTGATTTCTTGAGGTGTGGTATAATTGTGGTTGATTGTTCGTTTCCCATGGACTACGCCAAATGAAAACGTCAGATTTGGTTCCTCTTTCCGCAAGTGAACAAAACACCAAGAATTATAGTGTTTCGGCCAATAATCCAGCCTATATCCACTTCTTGACAATATCTTTATTCATTTCTTTAGTATTACAATGTTAGGGAGCTTTTCTAGTGTCTTCTCCCTCTTCTAATCTTGTATCCCCTTACAAATGAGTCCCTCTATCTCTATTTATAGACTTTCTAGGGTGAAGTCTATCTTTAATCCTTGTACATGTGGCATTATTTTTTTGGAGCAACCCTCCTATCTTTGATACTTTCCTCTTTATAAAGCCTTCTGGACCAGAGACGCAGTGTGCGGGGTGTGGCGTCCGGGTGTAAAGCGCGAGGCGCGGGACATGGCGCCCGGTCACGGAGTGTGGAGCGCGGGATACGGGGCCCGATCATGAGAGCTAGGGCCTGGACCAAGGGTTGGGCAGGGGTCCGGATTGATACTTGGGGCCCATATTGGAGCCTGAACAAGGTCCTAAAGGGGGCCTGGAGTCTGGCCGGGGTCTGGGGTCTGGAGCGTCTCGGCCCTCTTGTCATGTCATATATTTCCTCTCTTCATGGCCCAAATCCAATTTCGGTCCAAACCCGAACTAGCCCAAATTCAAAATTTAACCTACACATAACCCGACCCAAATTCCCTAACCTGGCCCACACTCCACTTCTAAAAAACAGCCCACATTCCCAAGTCGATCCAACCCAACTCATAAGATCAATCCACACTCGGCCAAGCCCATAAATTTCTTAGCCCATATGAGAAACTATCTTGCCTAATTCTAGATCAATCCAATTCCAAATCCAACAACCAAATCAGGCCCAAAGTTCAAATCAAACCCAAGATCCGAGTCAAGTCAAGATCCAAATCAAACCCCATCCCAATCTCAAGGAAACCCAAAAGTTAGACCAAAAACTCCAAACCAATCAAAAAGCCCAAAACTGGCCCAAGGCTTTAACCCAGCCGAATCCAATCTTTGACCCAACCCAAGACCTTTACCTGACACGAAACTTTGACCCGACCCAAGTTTGACCCAACCCAATTTTGACCCAACCCAAGCTTGACCCGACCCAAGTTTGACCTGACCCAAGTTTGACCCGGCCCAAGTTTGACCCGACCCAAGTTTGATGAAATACCCCGGATTTAATTAGGGTGATTAAACTACTCTAATACGATATTGAGGGTCTATTAGTGCCTAATGAATTTTGGTAAAAAGAATAAATCCAAAAGAAACAAGAAAAATGCTTAAAAAGTGAAAAACGCTAATTGGGCGTTAAGTGACCCTAGGTGGAATACAACCTTAGAGAGGGTATTAAATGAATTTAAAAGGGCTTAATAATGTCCAAATAATATATGGAAACAATTCCCAAAGGAAACAGATCCATAAAACAAGTTAAAACGCTAATAAAGCTTTAGCGCACGTTTTTCGAGAAAACCCGAAAACATGACTTTAAGTGGTCCAACGAACCCGTAAAAATTATAGTTCATTAAATAACTATAAATAAACATTAAAGGGAGTATAATAACCATTAAAACTAAAGAAACAAGAAAATTCTGAAAAATGGGCCCGGTTAGTGAATAGTGCTAAACCGGGTAAATAAACGAGTGTTTTCTGTAAAAGACAAAAAACGCTCCAGCTGGTACTAATATAGTGGGCCGGTTTTAATTAGTAAGCAGCCTCATTCACACACACACACATAAAACTAGAAAGAAAGAAAAAAGAAAAGAAAAGAAAAGAAAGAAAAAGTAGAAAAGGTGGCATCCCCTCTCTCCTCCCTCATTTCTCTCTTCTCTCCCATTTCTTTTTCTCTCACTGTCTTCCTCCTCCCTTCTCTGGCTGGGGTGATTTTTGAAGCTCTCCACAAGCTTCCATGGCAGCCTCTCTTCATCCTCTTGCTCAAGCCACAAAAATGCTCCAAATAAAAAACAAACACATATTTGTGTTCCTCTCATCATTCTCTATCTATCTCTCTTTTCAAAATCCGAAAATAATGAAGTTAATCTCCATGGGTTTTCCCCATTTGAAGAGAAAATGGCACCATCTTGTAGCTTGGAGTCCCCTCTTTCCATTAAGGTAAAAATTTCATTGAAAAACTCAATTTCCCTCTCCCTCCTTTGGTAGCCGATTTTTGCTCTCTCTCTTACCTTGTTCTCCTCTTGTTTTGGAGCTTCATTTCAACCCTCCAATGGTGGAATAATCCCCTTCTTGATTCAAGGGTGAGAACCCCTCTTAAAAAGCTCCAAAGGTAAACCCTAACTTATGACAATTTAAGTCTTTCATTGAATTAATGTATTCCAAAGGCTTAGAAGTGTAATTATATCCTTTTTATGTAATTTGGGTGTTGGGATGGAGTTTGACAACTCCATCCCCCATTTGTCCGATTTGGGCAAGAGAGAGAGAAGGAGAAGGTTGGAAAAGAAAAGGAGGAATTGTGAGTTTAAGGTAAGAAACTCACCTTGATGCCATTTTAATTGCTTTAGAATATGGGATGGGTAATTTAATGAATGAACCCAAATTTGTGAGGAAAATGTGTTCTATGGTGATAGGAAGAAGTTTGTGAAATTTTGTTTGAATTAAGGGCCTTGAAGCCAAGTGATGTTTAGTTGTTGTTATGTTGTGGTTTATTGAGATTTTAAGAGCTATAATGTTATTTGGTTATTTGGATGGAATTGTTGGTGTTCTGGTAGGACCCTTTAAGGGTGTGGCTAGTTTAGGAATGGTTAAGTGTAAATTGGTGAAGATTGATGATTTGGACATGCAAGGTTTATGGGGAGGTTATGGCAAAATTTCGGTGGAAAACAAGTGTTTTTAGATGACTTGGTGTATGGGGGAACTTTAGGTGTTTAGTTGAGTTGAGTAGAGATGATTGGTAACCTTGGAATGGTAAATGGAGGATGGATAAGAGAGGTGTAAAAATCTGTAGCAACATGGCTAAGAGAATCTTAGAAATGCTAGGAATGAGTAAGTGTGCAAGATTTTGGAAACAAGAGTTGTATTTGGGTTTTAGGATGGTATATATCTAGGAATGATTTGTATGGGTCATTAATGCATTTGGTGAGGTTGGTAGGAGGTAGAAACTAGCAAGAAGAAGTTAGAAATGCAAAAGAGTGCAAAATGCAAAATGTGAGAATGTGAATTTAATGAATTTGAGCAAGAGTTGGGTGGTGGATTAAACCAATGATTTGGAGTGGTTTAGAGCATGTTTTGAGGTGTTTAAGTATGTAGAAAACATGTGGAAAGATTAGGGAAAGTTTGAGGGTGGTTTAAGGGTTGATTAGGGGGTGAAAAATCACCCTTGTAGTAGGTTTTAGTAGGGTCCGGGACTTGGTCCTTGGACAGAGTCCCAGACCACCCCTTAAAAATAGGCCGAGAATTCTTACAGCACTTGGTCTGGGACTTGAGAGATGGACAAGGTCCCGGACCACCCATTAAAATGTAGCCGAGAGTTCACCCTGCACTTGGTCCGGGACTTGAGAGATGGACAAGGTCCCGGACCACCCATGAAAATCCATCCGAGAGTTTAACAATGCATTGGTCCGGGACTTTAGGTAAGGACCATGTCCCGGACCACCCCTAGAATTTAACAGAGAGTGTTTTTATGGGTTCTGAACATGGGGGATTGAATGGTATTGGTTTTAGATGATGTTTAGGAGTTGTTTGGTGACCTTTAAAGGTCCTAAGAAGTGTAAACTAGTTTGAGAAGTGATTGAGTAAGTTGAGGGACTAAGTACATTAAGTTAAACCGAAATAACGGGATAACGGGGTAAGTACGGGAGTAGCATTTATGTACGTACCGTAACACCTTAATAATAATGGAACCATTTGACATGTAATTAGTGGTTCAAGAATGAGATTCGAGGAACAAGTGTGAGCCAAAGAACATGAGAACTGTAACACCCCTACCGTTAATCCTACGCTTACCGTCTAATCGTCCTGTTAATCCTATCAGTTCGCAGCGGAAATACTACTATTACTACGGCGGGTGATACAACGCCGCTAACCGCCCATACGGCTAGCTAGGCTTACCTTACTTACAGTCACGGTCTGATGATCATAGTATACCGAGCTACTAAAACATTGCTTAACTGAATACCCAATACCATATGCTACATCAATGGATTACCGAGTGCTAAAGTATATTCCAATTAACATCATTTCCAAGTTGCAAAAGAATGAGTTCTAACCTGTACTCATCTATACCAATTCACCATCCTTTCTATATCCAAAAGGTGTACCCCATGGTACACCGGCTACCAAAAAAGCTACAGCTGTACTACTTAGTACACCATTCATATTCATGTTTCAATCCAAAGAAGACAAAAGAAGTAAGCTTCAACACTTCACAGCCTTAATCTTCTACTTGTAACCTGCGTGTAGTAAAACATCGCCCCAAGGGGCTAGCAAAAGCTGCGCATGAACTCCGCAATTACCGCGTGTTGCTAGGGCACGCCGACTATTTGACGACCACTAAAAACTGTGGTCATTAATTTCATACATACATGCTTTACATACAACATACACACATATACAATACGTTATACAATTCCAGATAACAATACAGTGGCACACACACATACTTACCTTCACCGTGTTAGCCAAATTACGCATCCGGGTTAATCGGAATGCTTATTACTCTTTTACTCGTGACATGGTGACTTATTTACTTTACTTACTTACTTCCATTACTTTACTTACTCATTCTTACTTACTTAACTTATACTCAGTTAAGTCGGTATGACCTCCGGCCCGGGGACTAAACCGTCCCACCACCGGGATTTACTTGACTCACCAATCCGGGATGCTACCCACTTAAGGGATTTGGGCCGCGGACCAGTTTAAGAGTCAGGAATCGGATCCAACCTCTTGTGTCTCCTCATCCTCACGCGTGGCCGAAACTATATCGGACTTCTACTCATTCAAATTTAATTACCAATTTAAGTTAGATTGGTTAGCTTGTTAGGAATCAGTTAGAAGTCCAATCACAAACATGTTCGGTCACAGTACAGTGTATCATTCATACACACATTCATATTCATCCATACATTTCATGAATTATACAAACTGAGATTTAAAGAAAATATACACAACATACCACACTACATATTCACAAGTAAGCATGATAACCCGATTCGTGCATTTATCTTATTTGGTGATCAATTAGCACACAACACACAAATCAGAGTAACCAAGATAGCATACAGGGCATGAGGAATTCATACCGTTCACCGTTGTACGTGTTTCCGAACGTTCCTCCGGTGTCACAAATCAAATCCTATGATATACATACAATCGAATGATTAATCTAACTATCATTAACTTAATTCGATTACTCTTACGTTTCCTAACTCATACTTACTAAGTCTTTACCTTCTTTACACTTGTATTTCATTTACTTACTTTTCATTACTCATCCATGGTTTACTTACATATATGTATACATATGTATAGGTGGGTATACACATATATATATATATATATACTAGTTATAATCCTATAGTTTTTTTTGTAAGTTTTGGGTCGTCCGACCCAGCGTCCGACCCAAGCCCTAGGTCGGACCATTCCAGTAGTTTCGGTTTTGTTGTCTATGCTCTGTCCGACCCACGTCCAACTCACCCTCTGGGTCGGACAGAGTCAGAAACTTCAACGACGAAATTTTTTTGCCTGTCCGACCCACGTCCGACTCACGGCCCTGGGTCGGACCGTTCCAGAAAGATTTATTTTCGTTGCTTAAGCCCTGTCCGACCCACTGTCCGATCCAGGCTCTGGGTCGGACGGTAGCAGATTGTGCTATAGGCCTTATTTTTCCTTCCCAATTTCACCCATTGCTTCCCCAATCTTCCTACATACATCCTAACATGTTTTAGTACTATTTAAACACTCTAAATCATGCTAATTCATTTCTTAATTCATTACACAAATCATATACTAACTTATACACATAATTCTCCTAGTTTCAATTCAACACTTACACAGTTTCTTCCTTAATGCATTTCGCTACAGTTTCTGACCCTTACACTCTCCTTCTATAACTCCCTCTTCTAATGTCACTTCTAACACTTCTAATACATTACCATACATTAACTATCTCTCCTAATATACCCTCTATCTATCTCAACCAAAAATCTGTTACAACCTACATTATTCACCTAGTTTTCAATTCATTAAGTGTTCTAATCCTAGGAAAATTTTGCCATAGTCTCCCCTATATTTTTATATTCTCCCCACATTGTTTCACTCACACCTCATTACTAAATTCACCTGTTTTCATTAGCATCAATATACATACCTCTCATAACCACATACCAACACCAAAACACTCATAAAAATTCCTGCACTCAATATCACAATCCCAATATAGTTCGTGACAGTTTTTAATTGTTTTCAAAGCTTCAATACAATTTAATTCTTCCTCTATACTACACTATTGTTCATTACCATTCTACAATGCATTTTTTACTCCTTTAAAGTCTGTTACACATACATATATGAGGTTGCACAAAGGTGAGCTTGATTACCTTGTTTTCTTCTTCTAGTTTTTCTTCCCTTCTTCTTGCTTCTTGCTTCTTCCTTCTTCCTTCTCTCTCTCTCTCTCTACCGATTATAGTCTCTCAACAAATCTAACATTACAACCCATTCATAAATACACTATTCAATACAAAAACTAACCCTAACCATTATTTAAGTTTTAATGTAGGTTTTAGGGTTTAGAAATTTCCTTACCTTGCAAGGGTGTAGGTAATGCTTGAAATGGTTCAAGGACAATATTTCCCACTCTCCAACAATGCCAAAATCGGCTAGCATTCAAAGAAGCAAACAAGGGTTTAGCTTCAAATTTCGTTTTGCCCTTAAAGGCTAGAAAAAGATGGAGTTTCAAGAAGATTTTTACCTCAATAGAACAAGGAGGAGGAGGTGGTGCTAATGGTAGTCTTGAAGCTCCAAATGGGGCATACCCATAAAAACGAAAGTTCTCCTTTTTGATTTTTGAAAAGAGAGAAATGTTCCTCTTGATGAGAGGAATCCAATGGTGTAGTTTTTGTAATTTTTGGAGAAGGTTTGATAGAGTAACAAGAGGAGAGAAGATGAAGTTTTGTGGTTTGCTTCAAATCACCATGGAAATCGCATGGGGAAGAAGAAAGAAAGAAAAGAGAGAGTGAGGGGGTGGGTTCACGTGAGAGAAGAGAGAATAGGGATAGGAGAGAGAGTGTGAGAATGGGGTAGTATAGGTTTGCTTTTCACTTTTTAATTTCTTTGTCTTTTTGCAAATGAAAAGGGAATTAAGAGGGTGTGTGGGGGAAATAAAATCGGACACACACAGCCCCCATGTGGGTTTTGAAATTTTATTTACAATATTGGACACATAAGTTTTGGTTATTTATGTTTCTACCCCACAACTTCCCGTTTTTGACAGTTTTTACTAATTTCTCTTTTTATTGATTTTATTAGTTCTAAAGCTTCACTAATATTTATTAATGATTATTTAGTTGACCAAAATTGTTACGAGTCTATTTGACCCGCTTAAAGACACGTTTTCCCGGTTACCTCGAAAACGCGCTTTAAGGTTCGTTAGTGCTTTTGATCCGTTTTAAGGATCCGTTTTCTCTCGGGATTTGTTTGTGATTATTTATACTTAATTAAGCTTCTAAATTACTTATTAGCCTAATTACTCACTATTTTTTAATAACGGGGTATTTCAATCTACCCCCCTTAAGAAACTTTGCCCTCAAAGTTGCTCAAGGTTAATAGTTTATAATTCTACTCATTATGCAACCAATTGTCATAATGCATCTTACTACCACCTATGAGGTGTTTACTTCCTTTCACACTGCAAGCATACACGATTCACACACAATACGAATTCACATACACCATACACCATTTCCATACACATCATATCCACATTACACAGTACACCATGCAATTCACAATCCACATTACACCAATACATTACACGTTACACATACACATCCATGCACTACACATTACCCATACATACATACACATACCAAATTCACTTGCACTACATGTGCCATACAAAACCTACAATACCTACACACTATGCAATGCTTACCCCGAAGCAATGCAAAAGCAAAAGGGCTCTACCCCCCTTAAAAGGGGTACGACCCGTACCCGTATTACTAAATGCTAGACTCTCTAGTCTATGAACAACTGTGGGTACTTAGCCTTCATGGCATCTTCCAACTCCCATGTCGCTTCTTCGACATCATGGTTTGACCATAGGACCTTCACCATTCGTATAGACTTATGGCGAGTGTCTCTGGTCTTCCTATCAAGGATTCTTACTGGGGTTTCAACATATCTCATGGTCGGCTCAATGGATAATCTCTCGGGCTCTAGGACATGAGAATGATCAGCGATATACTTCTTGAGTTGTGACACATGAAATACATCATGGACACGTCCCAAGTCCTCAGGCAATGCTAACCTATAGGCTACAGATCCAACTCTTTCGGTAATAGTGTACGGCCCTACAAACTTTGGGCTAAGCTTGCCCTTCTGACCAAAACGGAATACGCCCTTCATAGGTGAAACTCGCAAGAACACTTGGTCGCCCACGGCGAACTCAAGGTCGTGTCGTCTCACATCCGCATAGGATTTCTGTCTATCTTGGGCTGCCTTCACATTGGCTCGGATTTGTTGCACTTCCACTTGGACTTGTTCTAGGTGCTCCGGTCCTATGATGACCGCTTCGCTTGACTCATCCCAACACAAAGGTGTCCGGCAAGGTCTACCGTATAGAGCTTGGAAAGGCGACATCTTAATCGAGGCATGATAACTATTATTGTATGAAAATTCTATAAGATGAAGCTTGTCTAACCAACTCCCCTGAAAGTCCAAGGCGCATGCCCTAAGCATGTCCTCCAGTGTCTAGATGGTCCTTTCTGTCTGACCGTCGGTCTGAGGATGGAAGGCGGTACTCAGCTTCAATTCTGTACCCAACGCTTCTCGTGTGGCTCTCCAGTATCTTGAAAGAAATCTGGTGTCACGGTCAGATACTATGGTTTTAGGGACTCCGTGATATCTGATAATCTCCTTGTCGAATAGCTCAGCTAGCTTCACTACCTTCTAGGTGTCCTTCATTGGTATGAATCTGGCAACCTTGGTAAGGCGGTCGACTACAACCCAGATCATGTTGAGTCCTCCCTTGGCAGGTGGGAGTCCTACAACAAAATCCATAGAGATATCATGAAATTTCCACTCCGGAACTGGCATTGATTGTACCATTCCGCCCGGTCTACGATGTTCAAATTTTACTTTTTGGCATGTTAGGCATCTCAATACAAATTCTGTCACATCTGATTTCATTCCAGGCCACCAGAAGTACCTCTTCATGTCTTTGTACATCTTGTAGGCTCCTGGATGGACTGATAATGTGGAACTGTGTGACTCTCGTAGGATGCGATCCCTTAGCTCAGCATTGCTTCGGGGGACGCATAACCTGCCATTCAACCGAATCAAACCATCTTCATGTAGCTTGAAGTCATACTTCTTCTTTTCAAATGTACCATTCTCGATCTTTTGTATGATTTCGATTAGGTAAGGGTCGCTCAACTGAGCATCTCGCACCTCGTCAACCAAGCTAGAAGAAGCGAGTAGTGAATGGAGCGAGTGTGCTCGACGGCTCAGGGCGTCGGCTACAACATTTGCCTTCCCTTCCTTATACTGTAAGTCGATGTCGTAGTCTCAAAGAAACTTCATCCACCTTCTCTGTCGCAAGTTCAATTCTTTCTGTGTGAATACATACTGTAAGCTCTTGTGGTCGGAGTAGATGGTGATGCTTACCCCATAGAGATAGTGTCGCCATATCTTCAAGGCGAAGACAATGGCTCCTAACTCCAAGTCGTGTGTCGGGTAATTCTCCTCATGCTTTTTCAGCTGGCGGGAGGCATAAGCTACAACCTTGCCATGCTGCATGAGCACGCATCCCATTCCTTTGCCTGATGCATCACAATATACCTCAAATCCCTCTGTGCCCTCTGGAAGAGTAAGGATGGGCGCTGAGGTCAATGAGTCTTTTAGTTTCTGAAATGATAACTCGCACTCGTCTGTCCATACAAACGGTGCATCTTTCTTCATCAATGTAGTCATGGGCTTAGCGACTTTCGAGAAGTTCTTTACAAATCTCTGGTAGTAACCGGCTAGACCAAGAAAGCTCCTAATGTCGGTAACAGTCTTCGGTCTAGGCCATGATCGTACAGCTTCTATCTTAGAAGGGTCAACTGAGATACCTGCGCTCGAGATGACATGACCAAGGAATGATACCTGATCTAGCCAGAATTCGCATTTGGAGAACTTCGCATACAGCTGGTTCTCACGCAGTGTCTCAAGCACTTTCCTCAAATGAGTTTCATGTTCCTCTGCTGATTTGGAGTATACAAGTATGTCGTCGATGAAGACAACCACTGAAGTGTCCAACTGCTCACTGAATAGACGACTCATGAGGTCCATGAATTTAGCTGGTGCATTTGACAACCCGAATGGCATCACTGTGAATTCGTAGTGGCCATATCTGGTACGGAATGCCGTTTTATCGATATCTTGCTCTTTGATGGCAATTTGATGATACCCAGAATGGAGGTCAATCTTGGAGAAGACTGATGCTCCTTTCAGCTGATCAAATAGGTCGTCGATGCGTGGCAATGGGTATTTATTCTTGACTGTGACCGCATTCAGCTCGCGGTAGTCAATACAAAGTTGGAGGCTACCGTCCTTCTTCTTCACAAAGAGGACCGGTACTCCCCAGGGTGATACGCTCGGGCGTATAAACCCTTTGTCGAGTAAGTCACGTAACTGCTCTTTCAATTCAGTCATTTCCGCAGGTGCCATACGGTACGGTGCCCTAGCAATGGGACCGGTACCTGGCAAAAGATCAATTTCAAATTCCACTGCTCTCGGTGGTGGCATGCCGGGTAGCTCCTTAGGGAATACATCAGGCAATTCAGATACAATGGGTACTTCTTCACTGAACTCTGGATCTCTCTCCAGGTCTTGTACATAACATAGATACACTTCATGGCCCTTTCTGAGCTCCCGGTATATAGCCATAGCAGATATAAGCGTGGTCGAAGGCTCTCTCGGTCTCTAGCGGTAAGATACAGTAACCCCAGAAGGACTCTTGAGCAGCAATCGGTGCTCGGCGCAGAGGATTCTACCCTTGTGCCGCTCCAACCAATTCATTCCGATGATTAAGTCGAATCCCAATCCATTGAACTCGATGAAGGAAATGGGAAACGCTTCGTTTTTTATTTCGATGGTGGCTGATTGATAGTATTTAATGCACTTTACTCGCTCCTTCGATGGGAGAGTAACCATGAAGTTCGGTAGCTCATCCGCATCTAGCTTCAACCTCTTCACAAAAGATGGTGATACGAAAGTGTGAGAGGCGCTGGAGTCAAATAACACATTGGCATCAATGCCATTCACTGGGAATGTTCCCGTTAAGATGGTGCCGCTTCTGCCGGCTTGTGCTTCGGTGAGGATACTCAGGTTACCTTCGGTACCGAGTCCACAACCTATTGGATTCACAATTGGATAAGTATTGATGGTGGACACAAGTGGAATTAAATCAACACTGCTCTTATTGATAAGCCAACCATCATACATACCGTGTCTCTAATACACGTTACTAATAGATTACATGATACTATGAATTTAATACTTCCTAAAGGTAAGGTTCAGGCGTCCTGGTTTCATGTGTGTGGCATTGATTATTGCCGGCGGTGCCGTATTCAACTTGATCTTGTTGATCCCGTGATACAGCATCCAAGAGTTTCCACCCATGATGAGGACATCTCCTGATCTCAATACCAATTTCTCTGCGAGGTCCACACGCTTCTGCTCGCTATACAAAAAGATGGCGTCATCACCAATGGACCAAGACACTACGGGCACTCCTCTTTCAAGAGATTCCGCTGTCTCGTCCTTGTCTTGGTGTAACCCAAGTCGTCCTTCTTTCTCATAGAAGTTGACGATACAGAGGTCCACTTCAAGTGCGGGGATCGGTTCATATTTGCATTGTTGTGCAAGTTCTACTACTTGCGTGACAAGTGTCTGAAACTCCGGAGGTATTGTCGGTGGCGTTGCTCCATCTTGTGTTCGTGTCTCCTGGTATGTCTTGGTATAAGGATTCCAATCCTTTCCCAAGCACATCATCTTCAGTTTCATCTTCGCTCCACCGGGGAATTCGGGTGTATAAAATCCACCTTGACCCGTTCCTAGTTTGTTGCATCTTCGGATGATTGAGATTTGCGCTTCGGGTGTCAGGTATCCCCTTAATAAGATCATACCTGGTCGGATGATCTGACACTGTTCGTTGGTGTAGTAGTGGTTGGTGATGTCGATCTCTTCTTGATTCAGGTTTACCGGTATCGGGTAACAGATACTAAAGCTTCCTATGGTTACAAATTTCATCTACGGTGAGTGCTAGTTTCAACTACTTCTTTTCATGCTTAATACACACTTCATTTTATTTACTCATGCATTCATTCAACCAGTTACCCTACTACTTAGTCATGCTACTTCAAGGATTAAAGGTTCGGATAATTACCTGGGCCGGACTTAGAACCGGACCCGTCACGGTCAATAACATGAAGGACAGGCTGCCTCTGAGGTGCACCCCGCTGAGGTCCCGGGATCCCGGTCCCTGTGGTGCCTGCTGGGTCGGTGCATCGCCAGATGCAACCTCCTTGCTTTCCCTCTGCTTGTAACTTTGGAAGTTCCCTTTTGGCTTGGCATTCTCGGGGCATCTATTGGCTGTATGACCCGGTTTCTGGCAATTGTAGCACTTGATTTCTCTCCCATAGCAGTCCTTGCCGGGATGGTCCTGGTTGCACTTTCTGCACACATAGGTGCGGCCGTCGGAGAAGGTTTTGGTGACACTGGAGCCAGAACCTGAGGTTTAGAGGGTTAGCACATGTGTGCGTGGATATACTAGATATGGTACTTGTAAGAATACGATTTAGGAATAGAAGTTTACCCTTAGGTGGGTGTGATCTCAGTGGCTTTGCAGCCACCGGTGCAGATGAACCAAGCTGAAGAAGCTCAACTGGTTTGCCCTGCTCAGCATGGGCACTGCTCTCACTTGGGAAGTTCTTTTGAGTTTGATGAAAGAACTTCCCTTTCTTCTTTTTCCAGCTTTTACCCTGGTTCTGCTCCTCGGCACTTGTGTCTTATTGTTTGCCTTGCGCTTCAGCGTGGTTTCTTCATCCCGTAGTTGGCAAGTGATCTCAACGCGAGAAGCCGCGTGATAACACTCCTAAAGTTTCAGGTATTAGCCGGGATTCTTATTTAAAATAGGATAAAAAAGTGATTCATGGAATTCAAGGAATTTTAAGGAATTGAAATGGTACTAAGGGTTAACCGATTTTACCTGAAGGGAGGTAAATCGTGTGTAGCCCATACCGTACCGAAGGCGATGGCTCAGACCGCCATAGAAGCGATCGACCAACACCTGGCCGGTGTACCCAAGGTCGGGTAGAAGACGGAGAATGGAGGTAAAGGTACGGTAGTATTCATCGACAGACATCTTCTCTGTCATCTTCAAAGTGTCAAGTTCAAGCCTCTTCTTGGTCTTGACATGTTCCGGGTAGTATTTGGATCAGAGGATAGCGGCAAAGGACTCCCAATCAAAGGTGGGGTCATCGACATACTCGTGCTTGACTAGTTTCCACCAGTCCATAGCGGCATCCTTGAGGTAGTAAGCAGCTACTCTCACTCGAACTCCAGCAGGAGCTTCGAGGGTTTCAAATGCGGTCTCCATTTCGGAGATGTAAGCTTCAAGCTTAGCAGGGTCGCTCTCGCCTCTAAAGCATGGAGGACGGAGATCTGCGATAGCTTTTACCCAGTTTACTTCTCTGGGTGGAGGGGGAGGGATTGGTCCCGCTTGATTCCGTTGGTTTTGCTGGTTCTGCTGCATAGCTTGGATTACTTGTGGTAGCATCTGTGCTACCGTGGCAGCGATGATTTCAGCTATCGTCTGCGTGCCGGGTCCGTCAATGCCCCCTCCTCTAGGGCGACCTGGACCTCTTCCTGACATCTGAACATTTAGCAGTTACATTAGGCTCCGCAAGATATAACTCAAAGGTCTTGGAATTTAAACAAGGTATCGTTCCTAAGAACGTCAAGGGTATCCGTTGTAACAACGGTAGTTCCTAGTTAGGTTTCTAAGTATCGTCTAGAGGTGGTTGAAATCCTAACTCGGTAATCCCCTATGCTCAGTACTATGGACATCAGAGCGTAACTACGCTCTGATACCACTTTTTGTAACACCCCTACCGTTAATCCTACGCTTACCGTCTAATCGTCCTGTTAATCCTATCAGTTCGCAGCGGAAATCTACTATTACTACGGCGGGTGATACAACGCCGCTAACCGCCCATACGGCTAGCTAGGCTTACCTTACTTACAGTCACGGTCTGATGATCATAGTATACCGAGCTACTAAAACATTGCTTACTGAATACCAATACCATCTTACATCAATGGATCCGAGTGCTAAAGTATATTCCAATTACATCATTTCCAAGTTTGCCAAAAGAATGAGTTCTAACCGTACTCATCTATACCAATTCACCATCCTTTCTATATCCAAAAAGGTGTACCCCATGGTACACCGGCTACCAAAAAGCTACAGCCGTGTACTACTTAGTACACCATTCATAATTCAATGTTTACAATCCAAAAGAAGACAAAAGAAGTAAGCTTCAACACTTCACCCTTCATCCTTCTCTTGTACCTGCGTGTAGTAAAAACATCGCCCCAAGGGGCTCAGCAAAAGCTGCGCATGAACTCCGCATATACCGCGTGCTAGCTAGGGCACGCCGACTATTTGACGACCACTAAACATGTGGTTCATTAATTTCATAC